>CM041538.1:27078091-27440591 GCA_023238725.1 Scortum barcoo
TAAATTCCCTTCAGCTTGCTCACAGTTGGAGTGTAAGAGCTTTATCAGAGCACCATGAAGGTATGGATGCTCTTTAATGAACTTCCACATCGTCGTTAGGCCGTTCAGACTTTTTGCTAAAAACCAGAACTAAATTTTCTGGTACAGATTTAAATTCCTCACTTTGTTTTTTTCTAGTAACATTTAAATTTCTGAAAATCAGGCTGTACGAAAGGGGAAATTTCTCTTTTTGTGTGTTTTGTCCAGTAGATTATTTTGAATGCAGCATTCGGGATCATAAGACACAAAATGACAATAAATGACTTGTTATGATGGATATTTTTCTCAGTACACGTCTAATTTTCTGCAGAAGTCGTGGTCAAATCCAGTACAGTATATTGAGCGTTAAGAACAGATTTAGTGTAGAATAAGACACACACACACATGCACGTATAAACACACACACACCTGGCCTCCACAGGCAGCGGTGGAAGGTCAGCATGGGGCCAAAGACATGCACCCACTCAAAGTAATTGACTGAACGGAGCTGACATGCGGGCACTCAGAGGAATTTAGCATGCAGGCTTGACACGCACGCACACATATATGTTGAGACAGAAATGGGGCTTCGTGGGAGAAATCCTGCGAGCTTTATGGTGGAAAATGCAGAGAAATGCAGCCACTGACATCCCGTGGTCACACCAGCTTTGTGTACAAAGTGCGATGTAACAGACACGGACAGATCCTATGGAATATCAATGAAAGGCCGAAGCTTGTAATTGCTGTGAAGTTGCATGCAGGGAAATGTCTGAATGTCGGAGGGCAAAGAGAGAGAGGATGTGATATAATGCCGCCGTGATTGTGAGAAAGAAAGACACGTCTGTCTCCATGTTGCATATAGAAATATCTCTGTGTCTCTTCTCGTTGTCGGAGCTGTCAGAGTGAGCTGTGTAGGCAGATGAGTGTGTGAAGTCTCTCTTTATCTTGGTTGCACAGAGAATAAAAATAAATAAATTAGCCCTTTGAACCTGTAACTGCTTTATTTGATTTTCACTTTATTTTGTTGCTCTGCATGTTAATTTCTGAGTCTGGTTTGGGTCAGCTCCTCTGAAGTTGTCCAGTCCGTGACCGTCTTTCCCACGCTAACAGCAAAATGACATGATTGTTCTGGAGGGATGCACATGATTTTTTTAAAAGGCGCCGGGTTTATTATTTACTGCTGTGAAGAATCAAATGAACATAATCAAATAATTAAGATTTTACAGGAATTTACCACCAACGTTAAAAATAACTATCGATGTTGGGGAAAAAAACAGGCGGTTGCTTTGTGCAAGAAAACAACAGCTATTTGTTTGTATCAGACACCAAGTAAATTGATTTCTAATATTAAAAACTCTCTGAATAATTGTTGGTCTGTTTAAGAAGAATTAGTCTGTCTATAATGTCCTATAATAGGATTAATTCGTTTTCTTTTTGGCCCCGATGATCTACAGAGGGGTGACAAATTAAAGGAAAAACCTGAATAAACGAGGGGAGGGGGGGGTCACTCAGTGGCCTGATCTCTTCACCTCCATCATCAAACACCACGATGAGGGAATATCTTTGGAAGAATGTGTTCATCCCTCCAGGAGAGTTCACACAACTCGGAGAATCAATGAAGCTGCTCTGGAGGAGGACCAACACCTCACTGACACTTTATCAGGGTTTAAACTGCAGATGTTGAACAGAGGTGGCCCGAGGATGGAGCCTTGAGGAACTCCACGTCTCTACTATTGTAGGCTCAAATGTACATTTTAGATCAGCACAAAGTGATCGCTGGAGCAGTGAAGCTGTTCTGGAGGTGGACCAACACCTCACTAACATTAAAAAACTGTTTTTTCACCGTCAATATCTACCTGACAAAGTCATCACTGAGTGTAAAACCATGTTGAGCCTCAGTTTTGACAAAACTGGTAAAAATAAATCCATGTGACCCTTTTAGAGAGTAATCAATAGAAAAAATAAACCTAAAAAAAACCTAAAGAAACAAACCCTAAATTTGGTGATTTCAAGTTAGAAGTTGCGTCTTTTATCTCATGTTTCATACATCATTATCAGTGGAAAGATTCACCGGATTAATGATGCAACCGTGTGTGTGTGTGACAATATGTGTGTGTGTGTGTGTGTGTGTGAGTGATATTTGTACATTTTTGTCTTGATTCTCAGTGTAGATGCATCATTTAGGTTCAATGGGTTAATGGAGCTTTGTGTGACTGTTTCATTATGTTTATTTGTCAGTAAGTGGGGAAAAAGCAATAATATAATCTTCAGATATTTGAGGAGAGCAGATATTTGGAGCCAAATGAAGCTAATGGCTGTTTTTGATTCACACTCCAGCACAAGTAGACGGGCAGATCAGCCTTGAGCTGACTAATTCAGACGTGCGAAGCCTTTTTGTTGTAGTTTGAATGTGCAGAAAGTTAAAGATTTCAGTTTAAAACTTAATAACACAGTTATATGTGGAACTGAGTGGTATGTTTTTTGCACAGTATTTTGTTTTCCTCTTGTTTTAGTCTGACTTTTTTTCCATCCTACTCATCACTTCTGATTTTCTTGGAATCTGAGTGACATTAGAGGGGTTAAAGGTGACTCTCCTCCGACCTCAGAGGTTAGATTTCGACCAGGAGATCTGCACATCTGGTCTTTTAAAACCCGATCCTCCCAGCATCACTGGCGTCATCATAACTGAGAATATTTTACAAACAGAAAAAAACAGTCTTTTGTTTGCATGTGGAGTGAAATGACGCCGCGGTTAACGACCGACGTCAGTGTTTTTGCAGAAGTGCTCTGGTATGTTTCACGGATCACTATTGGAGCATGATGCAGCATCAGTCACTCTGCAGGAAGAGGACGGGGCTGCTGCAGTGCTCTGCCCCTCTTTGTTGTGTTTGTGTGAGTGTGAGTTTTAATGTTACGTAACAGGGAGTTGTTGCATTGTGCAGCCGCTCTTCGGCTGTTCCTCAGCCTCAGATCCGCATAACTGATCTGCGTATGTGTGTGTGTGTTTGTGTGTTTTATATGTCTGTTTTGTTGGTTTGCCGCATACGTATTTTCCTCTCAAGGCGAGTGTGTGTGTGTGTTTGTGTGCGTGCATGTGAGTCAGCTCAGAAAGCATTCGAGAACATTACCTCATCGAGTTGACCTCCATTGGTTACATTGGTACACGGCCCGGACGTTGCCATGGTGACAGCTAGCCTTTTTTAGCCGGTTGGTTCTGCCGTGCCCACACATCGCTCAGTGTGTTGGCCCAGTAACTCTGAGTGTGTGTGTGTGTGTGTGTGTGTGTGTGTGTGTGTGTGTGTGAGAGAGAGAGAGAGAGAGAGAGATTGTACTGCTAGCTTTGTGAGCACCAGATCGAGTGTGAGACCTTGAGGATGACGACATGCGTGGAAAGTGAAAACATATTGGATAGTGAGGACAGTTTTTTGGGTGGTAAGACATTTAGGAAAGTGACATTTTGCACAGTAAGGTCACCTTTTTGGGAAGTGTGGACATTTCTGCAATAAAAAACTGAGGACTTTGTGGAGAGACATTTTTGAAAAGAGCTCATTTATTTGAAAATGCGGACATGTTTTGTAAAAGTGGACAGTGAGCACATTTTAGAAAATTTGAGATTTTTTTAACATTAAAGACGTGTTTTGAATGTGAAGAACATTTAAGAAAGTGAGGATGTTCAAATTTTGGACTGTGAGGTTTTTTTGTCTTTGAAAGTGTGGATGTTTTTGCAAAGTGACATCACTATTTAGACCGAGAGATCAGGAACATGTAAGAAAGTTTTATCCATCCTCACTGTTTCAAAGGGCTGTTTGACTCAAACATAATAAGAATAATAATGCATTATATAAAGTGTGTGTGTGTGTTATGCGTGTCCTCACAAGTGTGGATGCACGAACATGTCTGTCTGTGTGTGTGTGTGTGTGTGTCTGTGAATAAAGTGGGCATATGGACATTTTCATCCCTGCTGGTGTTGTGTGTGTGTGTGTGTGTATTTGTGTCAGTGTGTTGTGTGTCTGTTTGTACACTTTGACCTAGTTTGAATTTCTATGATGATTATATGGATGCAACACACACACACACACTCACACACACACACACACTTGCCTGCCAACTCGTCAGGCACAGAGTGGGCAGTCTCTGTTTTGGAAACAATGACTCATGTTGGCTCTTCGACTGTAGCAGAATACACTTTGTCCTCATAGCAAATACAAACTGTACAGTCACACACACACACACACACACACACATACATATAAACTAGGTCATATATATATATATATATATATATATATATACACACACACACACACACACACACACACACACACACACACACTCGTATGTACATATAAACATATAGAGACACACTGCAGCTCCCTCCCATGAATAATCAATAATCATGTATGTGTGCATAAACGAACTTTAACACCTCTTTCTTATCTCTCTCTCCTTTCTTTACTCCCCTCCAATCTGTTAACTGTTCCCCGTTAACCACCGATCAACCAATCTGCAGCCCTGCGACCATTAAATAATCTTTTATATCGCTGCTCCTCCTTTATGCACTCCTCATTCTCGCCTTCTCATCTTCTATCTCCTTTTTTTTTTTATTCACTCATTCATCACCGTCCCTTTTTCTTCCCCTCCCTCCGTCGCTGACAGGAGCCGCTGAGTTCAGCAGAACACAAATGAAAAGAGCTCTGTCTCTCCATCCTTTCTCCTCCATCCTCCCTTTCTCCGTCCGTCCTTCCTCGTCTGTCGGTCCCTGGCCCTGCTATTGGTCGGAGGTGATGTCATCATCTTCCTCTGGCGCCCGTCAATAACCTATTAGAAGCCGGTGTTTTTTACAGTCAGCTGGGGAGAAGAAGTGCAAGTCACACACACACACACACACACACACACAGAGGGTCGTGCACTAACACACTGATGCACAATGGATGTGAGCTGAAAACCTAAAAGCTTCAGGCTGCAGAGGTGTGTCCGTCTGTCTGAGCAGAAGTATTTTGGTCAAGCTGAAAAGCGGCTCTTTGTCACAAGTTGCGCAGCGTAAAGAAAACTCTGACAGCGTGAAGAAAAGCCTCTTTTCACCTCTCAGCAGCCTCATTGTCTCTCTGTGCTCTTATTTTGCGTTTTTATTTCATCTGGGATGGAAAACAAGGTGTAGAGATGCTGTTATGAGGACAAAATGTAATGACGTAAATGATTTATAGGTTCGGGTTAGATCAGTGTTAGGGCCAAATAACTGTAAGTGAGTAGTTTACCTGCAATGTTCAGTGCAGCTGCAGGCAGTCGTGTATTCTTTATGCGGTCGGGGTGATAGATGTGTGTGTTGCTGGTCTAACTTCACTTTCTATCACAGACCTGCAATTAACGTTTGTCTATTTAAGTAACCATAACCTCAGTCTTTCTTAAACCTGACCATCGTGGTTACTGCTGACAGACACTGAAAGGAGGGAAAACTTCAACAAATGAGTCACTTGACTCGGTAAATGCTCTTGTTGTTTTGCAGAAACATCCCATTGTCACATTTATGTCTGATGATTTTTTTTGTGTTTTGATGGTGGATGCAGGTTGTTGGTACACTCGTGCTGATATTCGCTGTATATTTGACCTTTTCCATGCTATAAATAATCATCTCCTACCACTCCAGCTGGAAGTTAAAAAGCTGTAAAGGCATCTCTCTTTCTCTACAATATGTACGTTTTTCCTCACAGGCGAAGCTCGTCCTTCTCTCTGCTCATGCACAGCTGCTCATAATAGAATCAGGAAGGCTTTTTAATGTTAGAAAGTTGATGCATCATAATGACTTTTTCTCCTTCATGATGATCACAACCTAAACAGTCAAACTGTGAATTCACGTCACAGTGTGTGCTGAGCAAGATGACTCGAGGAAAATTTGAGCCAGCTGAAACTTTTTCTGCTGGACAGCACAGCATTTTTTTTTGGTTAATTTTTTTTTGCCATATTTAGGACACCAGCGCACAGGGCTCGTTGTTATGGGGGGGCGTGTTATCCACAGTGAGCATGTCTTTGTTTGGGAAACCACAAAAGGAGAAAATAAGAATCACAATGAAAAAAACAAATATGTGCATTGAGATAAAGTTGTCAGATGTTTGACTGATCTCATGACATGTTTGCACAAATCATTTATACTGCATGATTAAAAACTCCTGATCTTTTTACTGAAATATTAATTAATATTAATTATAACATTTATCCAAACACAACTGTAAACCTCTGTGGAAAAACTTCAATAATGTCAGATTTTTAATGGATGGCTGGTTGCAGCACTTACTTCAGAAATGTACATCACACCCACAGAAAAGTGCTCCCCTCCTCCTTCCTTCTCCTCTTTCTCCTCCTCCTTCCCGAACAATGAATAAGCTCACCCAGCATCCCGTTCAATGATGTCATCTTTCGCTCAGCGCCGCTTTGTCGTCTGACAGCATACAGCCTGCTGCAGTCTGTAAATACTGTTTGGATTTATTTAACGTGCATGTAAAAGCTTTGAAAAGCTGCACACACACATTTGTACCTGCTTTTGTCTTCTCCTCTCGTCTCCTTTGTATCATCACTTCCTGCCTCAGTATTGCTGCCATATGTTGCCCTGTAACACCGACGACTAAAGCGACACCTGTGGCTTCACCGTCTGTTGGAAACACACTCGGTTCAGCGTTTGACATCTTTTGTTCTCTTTTCCTTTACTCCAACTTTACTGTTCGACCAAATCTGCCATATATATTTTATAATCGACAGCTGCGATCGGCGGTTTGATCTTGCAGAAACACTGAAATATGCTGCACCGGTTGATGCCATATAAGTATAAGTATTTATAAGGATTCATATAAGTCCTGCAGTAAGTCAAAAGTAGTTTAGTGTTTAGTGAGGTGTTGTTCTTTCGTTGACAGTAGTTTAACAGGAGGTTTGATTGGAGTTAAAGTCAACATTAGTGTCATGCTGCAGATTATATTAAAGTATAAAGATTCAGTAACACACAGGAGGGATGGGTGGATTTTTTTTGCACTTTGTTAAACTCTGCCTGAACTAAAAAATATCAGAGCTTCTCTCAGCCGAGATAGGGAGCTTTTGAAATCTGACATTCAGTATTTTGAAATGAAAAATTAAACATAATGTATTTGAACGGCCGCAGTATACGAAGCAGATCTTTGTGAGAAATGTCATTTTTTTTAAAAGAGCTGATTTATCGTTTAATGCTGATTCTCTCTCAACTATTATTAAATTTTGGCCTTTGGATGAACTTCTCTCTGCAGTCTGTTTCAGTTTTTTTTCTCTTTGTTCCGCCTGCCAGTCGAAGAATTTCTGCTCCTCCCTCTCTTTCCCTCTCCGTCTTTGATTCTTTCCTTTTTGTCTCTCCGTCCTCCTGTTGCATCTCTCTCTCGAGTTCGTGTTGTGATATCAGAGTTTGTGTGGTGAATGCCGAGGACGAGTGGGTGAACGGGTTCACTCGTGCTAACTCATACGTTTTCCACACACACCAGCAAATGCCTGCACAGCGGCGCTGATGGGAAATAATTTACAGTATTCAGTATAGAAATAGAATAAAAGGACATTCAGACACCATGAACCTTGTGCTCTTTAGTCAATTAAAAGTGACAATTTTCTTCTTCTCTGCTTCTCTTGCCAAAGTACTGCTCAGAGTTTTTAAAGTAAACCCCCTAAATGACCCCAGAAAGACACACTGAGCTGAAAGAAACTATGTTTTTTAGTAAATTTTATTCATCTTGTTTGTAAATGAAAAGACCACTTAAGGATTATTGCCGAGGTAACGTATCTTCACCTCTTGCATTTTACTGAATCTCAAAAGAGCAAAATTTTGCATCAGGGCGAAGTCAAAAGCACTGTTGGGTTACTTCACCATTTTCCTCAGCTGTTTCTAATCACTCAGTGGTGGTGAGAATAAAACTGATGATTTTGTGTCCTTCATGTTTGGAGTCGTTGATGTTTCACAGGCGGTTCACGCACAGAAAGCTGACAGATGACAGGCTGGTGTTCATTGTGATCTGGACCTGCAGTTTTTCTCTGTTTGACTGACCAGCACCAAACTCCAAAAATGATAGTCTGTTGGAAACTGATCTGATAATCAATTATGGACTTTACTGCATTGATGCTGAATCATTCCACAAAACATCACAATGCTGATGTGAAGAATCCGTTATTTCCCAGCATCAGAAAACCAGCATGTTTGATAATCAACCCTTTTGGCCAAGTAACAGCAAATTTTGTGCATCATAAAACATTAGATTCTACTGGAAGCTTGAATTTTGAATAATTTATTTTAGTGTGCAATTTAAATGCTCATGTCCACGATACTGAGATGACACAAAAGAACTTTTCATCATCCAATCATCAGGGGGACAGTGTGGCACTGTAGAAAATGTCCATATTCTCTATCTCACAAACAGAGAGAGATACCAGCTTCATTTTTGTGCATCCAGCACAGAGACAATATGTTTAGCGTAGCTCAGCATGTGGACTTAACAAAAGGAAAACTTCTACCCTGTATGAAAAATGGATGTTCATATAACTCAGAAGAAAATCTCCAGAGGATGAGTGCACACGAGAAATGATGACCTTAATACATATAAAGTGCACAGTAAAAAGGCTTGTTATGGGGAAATATGCATAAAAGCAATCAAACATGCCTATATGTACATAAACATATAAAACCAGAGTATCTGCATGTCTATTAAAAGTGTAATACAGTCTAAAGCAGAAATATTTTATCACAAACACTTACAGTGTGTTTAATGATGTCTTTAAATTGAGATGTTTCATCAGTGATTCTGCTCATCTTACATCTTATCTTCTTTAATGTCCTTTAGTTTGTTTCAGTGGAGAGATCTGGTCACAAAAATGGAGAGTTACGGAGAGTTGTAGTCATTTAAAAATGCTTAAATGTAGAAACAGAAGAACTACAAACACTCTGCATTATAATGTCTCAAAGGAACTCTGAATGAACATCATGCTATAGAAAACATTCGTCTTTACTTATCTCGTGATTGGCTGCGACAGCAGGAAATTATATCATGATTTTAACTTTTGGCATCTTTTCCTTGAATGCTTACAGATTAATTTTCAGCCACAGTTGTTTCTTTGCGACTCGGAGACAATCTGATTTGAATTTAAAGGATGGTCCAGAGATTCCTGGAGGCGGTTTCAGCTCTTCAACATTAGCGCTGTCAGGACCGGGGCTGGATTAAGCTGGCAGGCGGCCTCGGGGCAAAAATGAGCCACGGCTCGTATTTTATCCTGTTGCCTTCAGGTACCATTGAGTTCGCTGCAAACAACTCGCTGTAAATGACAGCTTCTTTACATTTTGCTCTGGAGGTGAAATGCAGCTGCATTTGTTTTCCTTCTGGTGATACTGTGATATTTCTCTTTATTCATTTGTATTCATGCATCAGTATTTATTTGCATGTTGTCCTGTTTGCACAAGAAGTAACATTTCTTAAGACAACTTCCCTCCACATATGAATTAAGACACGACATTCAAATATTATTCTTCACAAAATAATCTCACCATTAAGGTCTAATTTAATAATAATTAGATGGAATAAAGATATTCAAGTTTAGATTTTTTTAAAGCAAATTTAACCAACATCTAAAGCAAGCTTCTAAAAACTCATCTTTATATATAAGGAAACATTTTTATACACTTTCACATGTTTTAGTTCATTAGTTTTGTCTGCCTTTGTCTGTTTTATACTGTAATTTAAATGTATTTGCACACATTCATTTTTCATGTATGTGTTTCTGAAGCGCTTTCTAACTGTGTGTGCTGTAAAGATGAAGCTTTACTTACTGACTTATACAGAAAAGGAGACCAGAAATGTTCTCAGAGAAACATGAGTTTGTTGTAATGACTCAGTGCGGTTTAAGAGGTTTGTCCATGTTGTATGTGTTTTTAGTGTGTGTGTGTGTGTGTCTTAGCTGATTGCTGCTCAGCTGCTTTCAATTTATGTTGATACTCAAAAACAGGCGAGTTCATCACACTGAGGATCCTTCATCATCTGTCACCTCCAGTCTTCATCACCAACAGAGATAAAGTGGTTTAGCGTGTTTATTCTTCACCTCGGTTCATCATCACGTGTGTGTGTGTGTGCAGAAAGATAATGCTGAACTTAGTTTTGACAATATGCTTCTGATAAACTGGCGTCATACGACCTAAAACCTTCTGACTGTTTTTCTCTCTCCATCTTTCTTTAACTAACACACACAAACACCTACACATACACACACACAGATTTTATCAGCGTTTGACCCTGTCCTTGTATCTTTTAGGAATGTATGAACCCTCCTGCTTCTTTATGAATCAGCAAATCCATGACAACAGTAAAAGTTTTCTCATTTAGATCAGCCCAGATGGTTGAAACTGCAAAGACAAAAGAAAGTTCATATACAGATTTGAGTTATTTACTTAATTTTAATATCATTTATCTATCAAGATAGATATAATCGACTGTAAAGCATTAAATGAACTCTCACATGCAGTTTAATTTTTCATATCATGTGTTTCTTTAGTTCATCAGATGCTTCTAAATATGAGATATCTGATATTTATACCATTGTTTTTTTTTTCAATTAATGCAAAATATCTGGCAATTGGAATCATTCATCCGTGCATTTAACTGAATAAATTGCAAAATAACACTCAGTGTTTTTTTAATAATTTTCATTCACCTTTCCCCCCTTGGAGTTTCTCATGTCATACCACAGCAGATGTTATAGATATCATACTCAGACAGCATGTTTTTCTGCTGTCGTACCTCCTGCTTCAGTTCTGCTTTATGCAAACCGAACATCACACGCGATGCAGCGAGCAGACCGCAACGTATAACGCCTGTTTTAATTTCAGCTGCATTATGTCAAATTATCTCTGAATCTGACGCTGTTAATCTCTGCTCTTAATGCTTATAATCGACTTGAGTGAATATGAGATTCTGATATTTGGATATGAGGATAATTATTTAAGGTGTGAGCAGAAATGCTGCCTGCTGCCATGGCAATAATGAGTCTAATAATACTAATAATAGAGTCTAATAATAATAACACCGTGTTAACACATCAGCTCTGGATCTCAGCTGTTTATTTCTCCTCTCGAGCAGCATTGATTTAAATTAGAATATCTGTTTCATTCCACTTCTAATACCTCTGCTTTAGTCTAATAGCTGCTATTGGATTAGTCGGCTCCAACCTTTCCACGAATCTGCCGGATTCCTTTGCAGTTTCTCGTCTGAAAATTGCTTGTTCGACTGAATCGGAGCGCCGTAACGCTGGCGAGAGCGGATGATCACACAGCTTTTGTAGTGTAATGAGATTCTTATTGGAATTCTGCTGCAAGGGCACACAAACACACAGAAAACACTAACAGGCAAACACGATGCGCCGAGCCGAACAGAGGTTTTGTGTATTACATTAAAGTGCAGCTTTATCTGATTTGAACCATACTGCCGTCATTGTGTACGAACAGGGGATTGATTTTTGTCCTTCAAATTTCCTGTGGCTCAAGTTCAAGTTCAGCCAGAGTGCGTCTTTCTTCTGTCGGCTCTGGATGCTGCAGCCTTGGACGGCGTGCTTTACGAGACGGCCTTTAGTTCAAAAGAGACGGGGTCCTTCGCTGGGTCATTGAACTTCTCTTTATGTCTACGATACGACCTCTCTTTGTATCTGCTGTACCTGTACAGTCTGATTCCAGATAACTGTTAAACGCCTCGCTGCGCTGACCTCAACCATAATCTGGAAAATATCAAACAGGCCTTGTAATTTTTTTTGTTTTTTATGTGTAGCAGACAGCACTGAGCCTGCCTGTGATGTGACAGCCTTGACCAACTTAAACTGAAGCTTTTTAAAAATCATTGGTCAATTCTGTGACAAAATTTAATGCTGCCTGTATTTCTGGAAACACCAAAGACTGACTGAGAATATTTCCCCTAAAATACCCAGCAGTCATTGGAAACATCGTGTTGATGCCACCTTCACGTGGGATGGAAGAAAAAACTCCCATGTTTGTGACTTGCAAGTGTTTTTAGTTGTTAGAAAATATGATTTCATCTCTCAGTAACGGTGTCCTTTATTTTTGCAGATAAATTTCTTGAACAGCAAGCATTTTCTGACATTACATCAACATTAACAACATCTGTTTCAGGGCTTCACAGTGTCTTCTTGATATAGTTTACCTTAAATGATGGCAAAAAAGTTTGTGGAAAAGTAGAAAAGAAAACCCGATTTTTTTTTTTTCTTCGATGACTGGAGTCTGATAGCAGCTCAGTCTCATCAAGCTAATCAGGCGTTCGTGCCAAATGGATCCTGTGTCCATTTGTGTGATGCAGAAATCCAATAACTGCACTCCGCTGTTGACTATTGACCCGGCTTCAATCCATTTTATTCATTCATCCATCCTTTCATCCATCTGCCCACCTGATGACTGATCCGCAGCCAGCGTCAGACAAAGCCTTGATTAGCAGAGTGACTGAAATTGGCCTCGTGCATGTGTGTTTGTGTGTGTTTTTGTAAGTTTAAGGTTAGTGGGGTGATGTAAACAGATAGAAACAGAAGAAAAAGACGATGCGTGAGTTGAGGGAGAGAGAAGTCGTGATTGAGAGGAGAGACAGAAACAGATCGAAGGTGAAGCGAACAGCTAAAGTTGTTCCTTTGGGAGGAAGATCAGAAAAATCTGCCTGAACCTGTCAATACGGCACAACCCAGACATGAACATGAAGTGATAATCAATAATGGCCTATCGGGGTGTGAGTGTACACGTAGGCGTGTGTGTGTGTGGATTTGTATGTTTCTACACTCCTGTCTTTAGGTCACGTATGTTGAGCCGAGCAAACAAAAAGGATCTGAATCTCCAAAACTGATCAGTCCTGCTCCTGTGTGTGAAATATTCCCTCTACATTGTACAGAAAATAAGACTTTTAAGAAGCGGTTTAAAAAGACAGTAACAGGGAAAGGGGATGTTTTCTGGGAGACTAAAAGGGGAGAGTGAGACAGAGAATTAAGCCTTAAAGTTTGGATAGAAAGAAGGAGAGAGGATTGAATTGATCTGGGGATTTCTCCTCCTCAATCCCTCAGTGAGCAGCGTAATGATGCTGCATTGGCTTTGACCCCAGAGAACGACTCTGTTTCATTAGGCGTGATTAAAGCTGCCCTGCTGACTTTGGCCTTCCTGCCCGGCACGCCGTCCGAAATAACTCGACCCAGCAGAGCCTCTGCTACTTAACTTTTGTTTGAACATTTTTAATCCGCATAATTTGACAGTTTAGCTTCATGGGGACAGTACAGCAAGCTAAAACTCCATATTTATCATATATTCACCTTAAAATCTAACAGACGCCTGCAGACAGAGAGAAAAACATTCAAGCATTTAATTGTTCTTGATTTTTCCACATGATGATTTTATTCACTTTTTCACCTTCTAGCTCTGGTTTGGTCTCCACCAACTTTAGCTCTTCAGCTGCTGGATGTTCCACCTTCCTCACCAGCTAGTCTCTGACTTTTTCTGCCATTTGTCCTCTGCAGTTAACATATATAGTTGACTTTTTTTAGATGAAAACAGCTGCTGATGTTGCTGCACATGAGACTGAGAAGACTGCTGACTCTGAATACCAAAATTTCCAAATTTCCCCTGAGATAAAGTATTTTGATTCTGATTGATTGATGATTAAACTGTAAATGTGCTGTAAAATGAAATCTACTGTAAGAGCTTTATCTATAGAGACTTTTTAAAACAGACATTTGGTTTATTGTTGATATTTAAATGTGGATTAGTGCAGCTTTATTAACACTCAGTATTAGTTTTCTTCCACATCCGTGTCTGAAACCGTTGCTGTGAACCTCTGTTTTTAATGCTGTAAACTTTCATCTGTCTTATAGATGGGAAAACACAGCATTTCTCTACTGTTACCATGTGATACTGTATATCTGGTATATTTACATCTCTTTGACAAAGGGACTTTCTATCCTCTTTAGCGTAGTAAAGTATCACAGGTCAATAGATAACTCGCTCCGTAGCAAAGCTAACATGAAATTTTACGTTTCAATCCTGTTGTACTCCAATAAGGTCCACTGTGACCAAATGTTATACCTCCATGGACTATTAAATGTGTTTTTGCAGAAAAATCGACCCCGTGGCCGACATAAAGAATAACTAGTGCTAACGTGAACAGCCGATCTTCTCATTGTTTGTCATGTTTTCTTATGTTTTCATATAGAGGCATCGCTTTTAAATTCAAAGTGTTGCTACTTTTAAGTGTGTGAGTAAGAGAGAAAATAGCACAGCACATTTCATTTGTAATTTTACAATTAGATTTTGGGGCCGTAAATCCCATAATCATATTCAAGTTGCCACAGCGTTTGCTGGTTCTTTTTCACATGATGTTTTTTTTTCATGTTGGGGTCAACCTGAAGGTCAAATGGGTCACTTATGTTAACAGATGGGTGATAAGTTAAAATAAAACCCTGATAAAGTGTGTTAGTGACGTGTTGGTCCATCCATGGATTAATCCCATCATAGCACAGACTAATTCCTCTTAAATAGATCAAAGTCATAATCAGATGGTGTCTGATATCACTGATATTGATTTACTTGGCGTCTGATATGAACAAATAGCTGTTGTTGTCTCGCACAAAACAACAGTCTGTTTTTTCCATCATCGATTAAAGATGGTTATTTTTACACTGTGTTAAAGGCCTTTGGTAAATTCTAGTAAAATCTTAATTATTTGCGTCCAGATTATGTTCATTTGATTCTTCACAGCACTAAATAATGAACCCAGTGACTTCAAATAAAATCATGTGCATTCCTGCAGAACAGTCACATCATTTTGCTGTTAGCGTGGGAAAGACGGTCGTGTCTCAGCAAAATGTTTCCTAAACAGGCAGTTTTTGTCATTGCTGTCTCCCTCCGCTCTTTGAAGTCGTAACCAACTCATGACCAGCCAACACATTGTCTGGTTCATGCATACAATATCTGCTTTATTAAAAAAATCCTGTTTTGCAGACCTAAATAAGTCATTGTCTCACACAGAGTAGTTGCACAGAGCCGGTCTTGTACTAAGGAACTACGCCTTCAACACAACAACCAAATCAAACAAATTCACATTCAGTTTGATTTCTCACTGAAGTCAGAACATGATAAAAAATCTGAATATTTTCATGTATGCCCATTGATACTAACCAAGCAATTAACATGTTTTAATATAAAGAGCAGCTCACTATACGAATATAGTACAAAGTGGTGTTATTAACCCTCTGGAGTCGACGGACGCGCTACGGCGCGTCCAAATTACAGGTCCAAGCAAAAAGACGCAGCATCATCACAGAGTCTCCGTTTCAACTTGTGTCGGAAGTGCGGACTTCAAACTACATACCACCAGTTTTTAAATCGTGTTGATAGGCCAAGTAGAAACAGACTTATGATAAATAATTTACGTCGTTGTTTTTTCTGAATATTGTCGTCACTTTTGGTGCGTGGTATGGAGCAGAAAAGCGCAGCCTCGCTGAGTTTCAGTTTCGATTTGTGTCGATCGAAAATGCGGACTTCAAACTACATACGCGTTTATAAATTGATTGGCCAATTAAAACAGACTTGTAATAAATAATGTATAATATTTTTTTTTCTGAATATTGTCGTCACATTTGGCACGTTTTTGGTGCTGGAAGAAGGCTTGTGATGTGCCCCTCTGTCTTGTAATGGACAGGAACTGTTTTTTACAGTGGCACAAATAATTTGTGGCATCTTATTGTGACACCTGATTGTTTTGTAAATAGTTGAACAAAAAAAACGCCTGAGGCATTGCCTGCATTTTAATGTAAATAGTTGTAAATAACCGTTATTTGCTACATTTGTACATAATTTTTTGAAACTTTACAACTTATATTTGCATTCTAAGTTATAAAAATGGTTCGTTAGACATGTTTGTGGTTTTCACATTACAAAATCTAACTTTTTTATATTCGGATTTTATGTTTTTTGTGTGGTTTTAGGTCCAGTGTGTTAATACAGTATGTCAAAATGAAAAAATAACTGTAAATTCACAACATGAGAGGTTGTGCTGAAAAAAATGATACCAAACAAGGCATGGTAAACAGTTCTTAAGGTGAAATATAAAAGCAAAATAAAAAGTAGTCAAAAACGGCCAATTTATACCCTGGACTCCAGAGGGTTAATATGCTGATTGTTGTTTGTACATCTGTGATTGAAGTGCAAACAGGGACTTATTTCTCCACATGACGGTGCTCAAATGTAGTCTACAGGTAACCACAGGTGTATTATACTTTAAGAACCATATATGCCAGATGTGACGTGGCACATGAGCCAAAAAAGTTAGGCCTTCATCGCCTATAGTCTTTTGATTGGGATGATATTACACACACATAAATAGCTTGGTTCTAGGAACATTTAGCAAACACTCATCATGGTTGAAAAAGAAAAAATGTGTCCTGATTCACTTGATTTGAAGTTTGAGGTGCCCTGTCAGCATGATAAGACACGTCTGTTGTATAATGGTGGTCTGAGGAGAAAAATGCCTTTTAGCCTGCAGAGGTTTTTTTGTTGTTGTAGTACCTCTGTTGGCCACCAGGACAAAATGGATGAAAGGTTCAGTGAATCTACAGAAGCTCAGTTTAAACATCCATTCAGCAAACTGACTGACTCCACCATACTGTCAGTTCAGTCGTGTATTTTCTTATTACACTTCCATGTTGTATACTATGTACATTATGTACTTAATTGTGAAGTTTATGAATTTCCTCAGGTCAGATCAAACATGGCTATCATGCACTTAACAGAAATGACAATTGCAAAACATTTTATTGCTGCTGCTGCTTCTTTTTAATGGCAAATTGCACTGGAGCCCAATGGCCATAGGTCATAGTTCACTAAAGATATAAATATATGAAAACTATATAGTAGAAATCTGCCAGCATCACTGATCAGGCCGTCATTACCAGAGGCCGGCTGACACAAACTTTTAAATTAGGCCTTGTAGATCAAATATGAGCAAGGATTCAACAACTGGACTGCTTATATCTCATCTCAAATATGTTCAGAAACAGATTTTGGAGGACTGCTAAGATGAAGTTAGTGAATTTTTACATACTTCATACATGTTGGTTGCCAGGATGTGTTGATCTGTGGCCTCAAAACATTTCGTGTCCTAAGTTAATAAAGGAAATGAACAGAAAAACCTGGTTCTTTTTGATCATGATGCTTCACTTTAAAAGTTAGCAGTAACATGGACACGTGTATCTCCATTATTAGCAACTCAGAGGATTTCCCCGACTTGAAATTAAATGATTCACCCAAACAATTGTAGTAACTAAGTGGGGAAGAAGCAACTTGGTTGTGTGTAATTTCCCCAGTGGAAATTGCAGCAAAACATCATAATTAACCAGCATCCTTTGCGCCAGAGGTGCACACTGAAATAGTACCATCACCATTGTCATTATTGTCACCAGCACAAATCCCCTACTTAATAATAATAAAAAAAAAGCACTCTCAAATTAACAAATTAAAATCTGCTCCTCAGGAGTCAAATTGTTTAATGCTCTGACACCCTTTCCCCCACACACATGAGAACACACAAGAAAAAGTGTAATAATATCTTTTCATGAACCCGGGTCCCATGGCAACACCAAATTTGCTCTTGTCTGGGTGTTGGGATGATCGAATCCCCCAGACAAATAACTGTCTGATAACACAGGCCTGAGAGCTGCGATGTGAAGAGGTCATCCATTGATATTAATGGCCTGGTGGTTTACTGGACGTGGCGATTGGTTAAATTTATTCAGGCATTAGTTAGAGGGGGAAAATCAATGAAATTTAACAGCCAGTTTGACTCTAGGGGGTCCGGTGCATATGGTGAAGAGAAGGGAGGTGGAGGATGGGATGAGGAAGATGAAGGGAAATGAGAAGGGAAAGAGAAAGAAGAGGAAGGAAGCAAAACAAAAGAAAAATAGGGGAGCGAGTGGAGCTGGTGTAATGGGATTAAAGATAAGCGGCAAACAGGAGAAAGGTCAAGGAGGCAGAGGACGACAAGTGGAGGTAGTAGAAGTTGAGGAGGAAGGTTGAGGTGAAAGATGGAGGACAGAAAAAAAACGTCCTGTGGCATCTCGTGGTTTGTCCTTTGCTAATCTGCAGACACACGCAGGCTTGTTATCTGGTGTTTCGTCTACCGTGGGATGGATTTGTAAATTGTCTTAATGTGTTGGACATCTCAGCAACTTTACTATCTGTTGGCTGAGTGACAGCTTTCTCCTTTTTCCCAGAAACAACTGACCATGAGACTCGACACACTCTTTAGATCACCACTGATTTTATTTTCATTTTATTTTTCGGATCTCACACAGTTCATCTCACAGATCCTGGTACCTACCTAAAGAGAAAATTACCATTGAATTTCATTTTTTAGTTAGTAAATTGTACTATATGTAGAGTCACTTTAGTTCTCCTGATCTTTAGTGCTCAGTTTCTGCAGAGAAAATCTGATAATTCTGCCCTGCTGACCCCAAAAAATGGTAAAAATCTATGATATGGCCTTGCACCATTCCCCCAGGCTATGATGTTTGCCTAAGGAAAGCTTAGGGGGGGACCAAATTTATTATCATTCATCCAATTGGGATCATGAAGCACTATTTTAAAGGAAATATAGCGGTTCAGTTTCAAAATAACATCATCATGGTCCAAAAGTCAGTGTAACATTTCTTTAGCCTGGTTACAGACCACTGCCCACATCTTAGATTTTTTTCATCAATTATCAGTTTAATTTCGGTGAAACAGGAAAAGATTCTCAGATTGAATACATGACATGAAACAAATGGCAGTTCAATCTGATTATCAGGCTCTCAATTAGACTATGAGTTTCTATACTGTAGCAGAAGTTTATGAATGACTGGCCTCATCTGGAAAAAAAAAAGTGTTTTAGAGCAGTGTTTGATTGAATGGATGACCAACTTTACCATCTTTAGGCCAAATGAAGGACTCTGGTATTATCATTGGACACCATCTGAGTCTCCCCAGAGTCTGAGAGCCCGTATAGTGTAGCATAGTGTTCACACAAAGAAAGTAAACCCACACTTGAAGGTGTCATGATGGTTTTGGTGTTTCTTACCATGAATAAAAGTAAATGTAAATGATTATTTCTTCAGCTTTTATGAATGACTTGTGTTTTGACTCTGCAGTAAGAGATGTTAATAACAGTGAAAATTTTTCTTCTGATCATCTCAGTAGGCCTGCTCAGGCTTTAAAAAACATTCTTTAAAACTTTTCTGTCTTTTTTTCCTCTCAGATCCGCTCTCAGTGGACCTGGACCAGTACAATGTGGTTTCTCTGACCGACGCTCTCAGAGGTTTCCTGCAGGACCTGCCCGCCCCCATCATCCCCTCCACAGTCTACAGCGAGCTGGTCTACACTGCTCAAGGTACGCCACAACACACACAGGTGTACTGAAACCAGCCCTGCTAAACACATATTAAAGGGTCAGTTCACTCACTTCACAAAATATAAAATATCTTACTTACTCTAAAAGTTTTATTTGTCAAGGATTTGACATATTCACCTCTCACACTGCAGAGCAATGAAGTTAAATAACATTTGTTCATGGTGCTCTCAACGTTTAATATGTTCAAGTTCAAAGGTCAGCCTATTCCCGGTCAGCTCAACGTTTTGAAGCAGTGTGATGATGAATGTGTCTGAACTTTGGACAGTGTTGCTGAGAAAGTTAATATAGGTCGTGGGTATCAGATGTGAGTTTTTATCAAAGAATACCTTGGTGGCCTATTGGCTGATATTACACTGACCAGCACTATGTTGTGGATGAAATGCCAAAACTCTCTTGATAATCCAAAGACGTTACTGTGAACTGTCTAATCTCCTTCATTGTTTTGGGATGGAGGCAGAAGTCAGACAGATACCTTAAAATCTGGATGCATGAAAAGTTTTACGTATTTATTTTTATTTAATTGAACAAGCTGTGTATGAATAAAATCCTAACCAGATAAAGGTTTAGGAAACTTTTCGGAAGCAAAACTACCAACAACACACATGACACATAAAATTTGAGTTTCCTAAACTATGAGCGGGATTGTGACGGCTGGTGTGAGTTCAGGCCTCCAGATGCATCCTCCTGCACTGCAGGCTTAAACTATGGAGCTCAATCTGATCTCAGGCTGGGTTTTTTTTTTTTCTTCTGCCTCTGTCACTTGGCATGAGTGCCGACACCCGTCACACCTGACAGACTGCTGCCATATCTGGATGTAAAGACGTTGAGGCTGTACCCTCTCGTCAGCATCAAATTTCCTCTAATCTCCTGACAGCTTCAGGATTATATAAAAACAGACTCTGAGCTGAAATGTGGCTCAATGCCGGGTTTTCTCCCTTTTTCTCATTTTCTGTATAGTCGACCTGCCTGTTCACCCTTTCACCTACCGCCTACCTCCCTCAGCAGACCCTCCTCTCTCCGGCTTTTAGGAACTCTCACACTCTTATCTATTTTTAATGAACCCTACCTTGACATTCAGCATTTCGTGCTTTGCGTGGGGGTGGTGTGCGTGCCAATGTGTTGAAAAAGAAGAAAATGGAGGCAGCAGACGGACATGTGGACAGACGAACAGACAGACATGCGTGTATTAGCATCGTGCACGTTGGTGTGTGTTCGTCCGAGCAGAGGCGTCGTCTGAGCTCACAGGAAGTTTGCACCAGCTTCCCCGTAACCTCCCAAAAATATTACTCAGATAAGCTCCCCGACATGATCACCAACTTAAAACTTTCTCAATTATGTAAGTGCTTTTCTCTCTCTTGGTCTTCTCCTTGTTAAGTGACAGCCCTTTTTTGTTTTACTTATTTATGGAAACATTTTAAGTCAGGGTAAACTACTTTGAAAGGAAGCATCAAGTATTTTGCGCAGGTTATCCAAGGTCAAGCCCAACTGAAACTGAACGTCTTATTTAGTGAGGGGGTCACTTAAAGAGCTGAGACTGATTCCTCCTGTGAAATCAGTGGGTATTAGACAACAGGTTTTAAGGTCTGAAGCATTTAATTTGTACAGTAAAGGTAAGTCATGCAATAACAGTAAAAGATCCCTGAAAAATAAAGTATTTGCTCGAGGGCTGAGGATCTTTTCTGTCCCCTCCTGGCTGCTTTTTGTTTTTCAGCTGCTTTTTAAGTCTGCACTTCCCTCGGCCTTCAGGTCTACATACCAAAGGTTTAACTGGATATATAAAGATGTACATGTTCAGCAACAACATACAAGTGTCCCAAGATGCTAATGTGAACTTTTAATAGGTTTTAATTTCTGCAAACCTGTCACCTGTAGCCTGAAAATGAGACTAAACTGTACCACCACTACAACCACTATGCAGTTAATCAATAACCTCTGTCCTAACCAGGGCTTTAACTCATCATTTGTATTATTTATTGATCTTTTTTCTATTATTTGACTAATCTTTTATAATCTAAAATAAAAAGTCCATCATAATAATACCCAAGGAGACGTCTGTAATTTACTTGTTTTCTTAAACCAGCGGTCCAAAACCCAAAGACACTCTGCTTAAGATTGGACAAAAACAAAGAAGAGCCTAAATGATTAAAAATGACTTAATCAACGAATTTGTTGCTGGTTGTTTATTTTCAATTTACACAATTAATAGATTAATGGTTTCATCACTAATCTGTCTATTATGTTGGTCATGAGACACTTTCCTCAAGGAGCAAATGGTTTCATAGTTTGGCAGGAAAGCTCTGCTCTTTAAAATAAAGGCATAAGTAGCAGAGTAATAATGAGTAATACTCATTGTTATGATTGGATGTTGCTAGTCAGCTAATAGTAATAAAGCAGATGAGTGGGTGTCTTTGTGATTATATCCATATGGAGGAATCAGTGAAATCACATAAAGACAGTTACTATCTGTCATATCTTAGTCTAATCCCTGAGATTTGTTGATATAGTAACAGTAAAAATCCCCTCTCATTCCTTTTTATTTGCTACCTTTCCTCTAGCTGTTCTTCTCTCTGGGAGACAAGTCATCCTCTCATCTGTTTGATCTGCATCCATTTTTTTCCAGCCAGTGGCTCATCATGGGAAATTCCCATACACTGTTAGAAATAACGTTAACATGTCCACAGTTGGAATTTGAGATTTTCAAATACCTTTTTATCCTTGTTGATCTCACAGTGGGGCAGCTGTCGTAGTCTGCAAGTTTATTTAACTGCCTCAAAAAATATTTTAAAAATCTATTTGAGATCATATAGTCTATAAAAATACCAATATAGTGAATTTGTGGAAATGTGTGGACATGACGCAAAATCCAATTGATGATCAAATCTGGCATCAAAATGTGTTTTCTGCAGCTAAATTGAATCTAAAAATATAGGCTTATGTGCGTCATCACAGAGTCTAACTTTTGTACACAGTTTTCATTCTTCATTTCATTTTTTTTCAGTAACAGAATAATTACATTCGTTGTCATCAGGTGGCTGTAAAACTCCAGTAATCCTCCTGTCATCTGTTCCTACAACACTGTGACCACAATCAGCCTTTCTGGCGTTTTTCTGTTTTATTACTTCCAGCTTTTTTTTTAAGGACACATGAGTCATGATGCTGTTACATCTGTGAAAGCATCATTTTAAAGTAATTAATATTGCGGAGAAGTCAATGAATGTGAATGTTTGTGATTTGAGGTCAGTAGATAGTCACAGCCTGAAACCTTTTTTATGTTTCTGAATCTTAATGTGTTTGTTTTCTAAGTTTAGAAGTTCACTCTTCTTCTTCTTCCTCATCCTACATCTGTCTTTGGTCTCTGAGTCACTAATCTTAATTATTTAATCTGAGACCTTCTACACTTTCTCCCCTCTGCCCTTTTTTATTTATCCCTGTTCCTCACATCCTATCCCCATCCTGAGACTTAGTTAACCTCTGTGGTCTCACTCAGGTCATCGTCTGTGAGGACAAAGGCCAGCTGGCTTAGTGCGACTCACCACTGTCCATCTGGACGTTCAGACGAGGACACTGGTGACTCTTTTGGACATGAGATGTGTTTGATGGGACTCTAAAAGATCTGACATTTTCTGTATTATTTGGATTTTTTGGTCATAGTAGGTGGCCAAAAGTATGTGGACACCCCAACAACATACATGCACAACTTCAACTTTATAACAGCCTTCTTCTTTCATGATAACATGAGTTGACATCCACATTTGAAGCTCTGTGATGATGTTGATATTGATATTGATAAAGTTGTTGAGGTATATTTGAGATACTGGACTGCACTGACGACCAACACGGAGCCCAGCACTGCGCTGCCTTTAAACCACAGCTCAGGCATGGCTTTAAATCTTCATATCAAAAGGGCCAATCATCACGTCACATCTCCTTTGCACACCTGAATAAGTCACGGGTGGACAGTTTGGAAAGCTTAAATCGAAGTTTGATTCAATAACATGGGTGGCTAAATCCTGTTTCCCTCAAGCTGTTTTATTCAACAGCTGACGTCATTCCTGTGATCATCTGATTGGATCATCTCTTCAACATCTTTGCATATAAATGGAATTTGTGTAATGCAATTAAATTAAAGTTATTTGGCTGAAGCCTTCCTCCAAAGCAACAAAGTCCTGTGATGAGGCTTAACCCCGCTTCCTTCCACCCAGTCCTCCTCGTCTCAAAGCCCCCCCCCCCTTTCCACTATCCGGTTGTCCAGTCTCCCAGATCGAGTCCCGTGGGGCCAGATGGACAGGCCAAGTTCCCTCTCCAGCCTTGACCTCTATTGATCGGTGGGGTCAGCCACAATCTATAATAACAGAGGGAGGAGGACTTGGTGTGTGTGTGCGTGGCGGCCGTCTATGATCAGCAATGGTCAGACAGGGAGGGGTGACTTCCGTGACCCCCATCAGGCTGCAGCAGATTGTCAGCTATCCATCACCGCCCACCTGCCCACCCACCACCCAAAACACACACACACACACACACACACACACACACACACACCTCAAGTGTCCCTGAACTTCCTTGATGCTCCTGCACAGCAACAAAAATGCTCCTGTAGATGTTTTACATTCCCTAAATATCAACATTTCTGCATTTTACATATTAAAATGACATATTCTTTATATCAAACCTCATTTTTCTGCCATTAAATGCATCTACATTTTTATAATTGTCTCTTTAGGTGGTAATTTTTATTTCTCCTGACCGTCCACTCATCTGTGTGGGCTTTAGACTGCGTAAAAGGGATTCACGGAAAATGATGAATGACTGTATACGACGTCATGCAGACAAAAAGAGGCCCATGTATGAATACATATAATATAGCACTGTTGACTGTATGTGCAGCAGTTTGTATGGCTGCTCCGTGAAGCGACTCTTTAACTTTTGACAGAGAAGAAACTCGCTGAAACGAACACCTTCCAAAAAACCAAAAGTCACTCGAGTCTTGTTTAGCTGCTCCCAGTGAGGAAACACACAAGAGGTTTCCAACAGTGCGGCATAGTTAGACATTTGTGTTGAATATCAATGAGCGTTAAAATAAGGCTTTTTCTTACTCCTTTCTTTCTCTCCTGTCTCAATCTATTCAATCAGTCCGCTGTCAGATATATCGTCGGCTGCTCTGTCAGTTTGTCCAGCTCTCTGTTGGCACTCTGTGTTATTGGGATCGATTTGAACACTTTAGTTCCTGCACAGAGGACCAAATACACCAATACCTTACATGGTCAATCAATACATACCAACATTATAACACCTGGTTACATACAGCATGTACACAAATCACTGTCTGTGTGTGTGTACATATACACAGATCTATAATGTACATATCAAACAGACTTTAGCTCTTTCCACAAACGCTGCTACAAGCCTCAGTCCACTTCTTTTATTATATTATATGTTTTATTTATAATTTTCCACTTTTTCAAAACTTTTCATGGCCTTTGCGTAATAGCAGCGCTCCTCTACAGTGCTGTAAATATTACAGTACAAGGACAAAGAGAAGGTGGGGAAAGGACAAAAACAGCACTCACTGTTGAGTTCTGTTGAGTTTTTATTTTCTCTTTATCTTAGCTTTAATATGTTTCACATGCATGTTTTATCAAAGTTAAGGATATGTACAGTATGAAAGGTTAATATTCAAGGTCATTCATGTTTGTGCTTATCAGGATCCGCCTCCTTCTTATGCTCCTCAGGTTAGTGCACTTCACTCCAGGCAAGACAAAGCCGACTTCTCCAGGAGTTCACTTTCGTGGGAAGAAACAGATCACAGTTCATCCTCACTCACATTCATGATGATTAACAGATTCAGATTCCTTTATTATTATACAGGAGATGTTTTCAATACAGGACAGTATCATTCAGACATGTAGTTTTCTCTGGTTGTGGATATAATGCTTTTACTTATAGATCTATATTTGTTTTCTGTTTTTGAAGCTGAGCTGTGAACATATCATACTTTCAAAGCATGAATTATGATAAAGCACATATACAGGAATACTGGATGTCAATTAAACACTTATACAGTATATTCATGGGCATTATCACAGCCCAAAGACATACGGCAGAGTAAATAAGCCGTGTAAATAAACCACCATATTAAAAATTATATTTATTTTTCATTAAATTACATATAAAACAGTCAAATTGCGTAATGCAATGAGCTGTGATCAAGTGTGAAAATGACAAGTTGTTGTTTTAAGGAGGGTTATGTGCCGGACTACTTCCTGGTTATGAGCAGTAACCTCTGGAGGCTATCTGACTTTTTGGAAAAAAGTAAATAATACATATTATCACATATTTTCCAAAATGTTAAAGTAAAAAACACGGCTTACATGATTTTGATAAAGATGAGTCCTCATCAGGTTTCGGTTCAAAAAGTCTGATTCTGATTGATCTGTGAACTTGAGCATAAAGTCAGACTAATACTTTAGAAATGCTGGATATAAAGAAGAACTCGGTTGTAAACGGACTCCCTGAGCAGACAGCAGATTCAGACGGAGATAAATGGACTTGAAAAGTCTGGTGTTTGGTGGCAGATCTGTGTTCTCCCACTGAGTCTCCCCCGTTGTAAACCCAGCACACAGCAGGCTCGGGCACAGATGTTTTATGTTTGCGGCTTGTTTGCAGCGGTAAAGGGCCTGTGGTGAGAGCTCTTGTCAATACGTCTGGTCCTCCTCTAACACGGCCCATTGTCTGAACCCTGGCTAATACAAGAAAAGGAGTCGTATTATCCCCTGTGCCGCCTCCCGCTGTTTCATTTTCACAAGCATCCGTATATGAGGTCCCTGTGATTTTCTCTGTAGTGTCTGTCGGGCTAGTTCACGAGCAGCTGGCTGCTGCACCGAGTCTGAATTTAAATCACTGATGTCCTGCCAAGGCCATACATCTCCTCAAAGTCGGAGAGCAGTTGGCTGCATGCTCGGATGAATATCGATGAAGACGCCGCTCACCGTGCGGCACAGCAGGGATGGCTGCTCTGTGCTCGATATGTATGAGTGAGACGGTAAAATGCTTTTTTAATGTGATGGATGTTTATGCATATGTCATCCGGGGTGTCTAGTCAGACTCAGACACACACATAAATGCACATTCATCTTACTTTGTCTGATTATCGTTCACATGATGATGACAGGAAGGTTTCTCCAACGATGCTGTTATGTTGTGGCTCAAATTGACTTTTTTTAAAGAATATTTTGAAAGAATTATTGTCAATGTGAAACTTTTTTCAGCTTTTTGGTGTTATCGTTGTTCAATACAAATCCTCATATAATGATTGTGGTTTGATTTGAACCCTTAAAAGAGTTTAAAAATGTTATACAAAACAAAAAATGTCATGTAAATGTAATGTCTTTTATAGCCAGGTTTTTCCAATATACATTCAAAAATAGTTTGAACGTGTATTTTTATGAAAATGTTGTGTATTATCTTGATGGCACCATGATTAAATTTCATCATCACACTAAATATTCATTGAATTGTTGGTATTTATATATTTATTAGGATTTATTTCTCTGTTCCTGACAAATTTTGGATGGCTAAACACAAACCAAGAACATTACTGCTGTCCCTGAAAAATGAACATAACAGGATGTCAAAATGAAAAAAATAAATACATTTTCTAACAGCTGGAAAGCTGTTGTTCGTCTTGATAAAGGACAGGTCATGAAACATCGTTCATTCACCTTACATGTCCTGTTTACTTTTGCACTTTGACTCATCTAAAAAAATCTTCTACCCATTTTCATATGTATATTGAGGGAGTTGTTCGTTCTTTGTCTCTGTATTACAAACTGGTCATGATGTGACCCTGTCCTTCCTGTTTTTTTCATCATCTTTTACAGTGTGGTGTCCTTTTAAACATGCAATCTTGTTTTTTCTGAAGATTCAGAGATTTGTCTTTCCTTTGGTGAGTTAGCAGGTGAATCTTAAATGGAAAACAAAACTGTACAAACAAAGGAACAGCTACTTTGGTTTCGTGGCAGAGAAGTTTCATGACACATAAGTTTACCTGTTTTTTTTGTCTTTTAGAGAGTCAGACTGTGGAGGAGTGTGGGGAGAGGCTCAAGAGGATCCTGGAGTCTCCCAGTGTCCCGCAGGCCAACCATCAGCTCCTCGTCCACCTCAGCAGACACCTGGCCCGGGTCAGCCAGCACGGCCAGGCTGGGCCTCGGCTGCTGGGACAGGCCTTCGCTGAGGCTGTCTTCAAGCACTCCCCCCTCAGGTTTGCAGCTTTTATCCTCCATTCATGTCCAGCTGATTGTATTTGTTAACTTGTGTGTTCACAGAAGAGACATGTTTCTGATTGACTGGAAGTGGGAATCCTCTGCTAGTACAGCTAAAATATAGTTCAAAACTTTAACTTTCAATCTTAATCAGTGCTCAGGGTGCTTTAAACTGCTGCTATCTATAACAGCAGCACTGTTTCTGAGGTGTTTTCTTTTCAATCAGCATCCTCCATTTTGAATTATTTCACCTTGAGAAATCATGTTTAGTGTGGCGGATGGCTCTAAAGGCTGCAGCGTCCACGAGCCCCAGCTGGTAAAGCTGTGCAAAAGAAACCCGGTCGATGTGTGAGAATCAGAGCTGTGGCAAAGTCAAAACGCTTCGTCACTGCAGTTACTGTAAGAAGAAATCACCACCTAACAGTTAAAGTGTGGAGAGGCAGTACACCGCAGATACAGAGGAAAATAAGATCATCATAGCAAGAGCATTTTAGCACCCTATTTCATTAAACCTACGTTCAAATCAAAACATGAAAATGATGAAAGGGGAACTTCTCAAACATCTGTGATATCTCATTTATGCATTTTAAAAATTTCTTTCCCTTTCCATTTGTTGTGTAAAACCATGGATTATTCCAACCACAGAGGGTATTCCCGTCTGATTCAACATTTATGAATCAGGCAGCCGAAGAACTAAACAAACTTTTTGGCCGAATGTGGTGCTTTTCTTTTTAAACTCTCAAATCAACACTCAGGATTGTCTCAATGCAGCTGAAGGACCTGATGGTTTGCCGTCAAAGCTCTGCCCTCACTAACAGGAAAAACCCAATCTGAGATTTGGCTCAGCTGTAACATCAACATCCTGCAGTTTAAGAGCTGGATGCAATGAGTGGCATTAACAGGGCCAATGGTATTGTTTTGTTACTCCTGCGCAAGCTGGCCTGCATCTGTTTTTCCAGAAATTACAAAGGAATTTCTCCTCGTGGCGTTTGTGTGCGGTGGAGATGCAGTGGATTTGGGGGGGGCACTCGGTGAGTCAGAAGCAGTGATTGTTTGCATAGCCTGGTCGAGCAGTTCGGCTCTGACGTGCGGATAAAGACCCGTAGCATATCGTAGCATGCCAGGCGGCTTCAACCAGATCCCACCTTGGCTTATTTTATGTGTGCAAACGCTGATTAATCCTGATTGCTGTGGAGTACACACTGCAGCCTGCGAGTGTTTAGACAGTCACACATGTTGTATCATTTGAGCTTCTTGTTGTCAATAAAACCCAGAAAGGATCATAATAACTGATCCTGCTAACAAATACTGTTTGTGTATCCAAAGCCTGCTTGTTGAGAGGTGTTCTTTCCAATCTGACTACAATGTCTGTTCATATTTGTGTTTTTTTTTTTTCAACAGTACGGATGTGAACCCGGAGCATCATGTCAGGATCCTGGAGGCTCTAATCGCAGCAGGAGGTCTGATGGAGATGCAGGCTGCCCCAGGTAGGATAATAAACATGCACACAAGCTTTCTCCCCTTTTTCCACTGCATATGCACACACTTTTCTCCTTTCAGCAACCTTAGTAGGTCTGCACAATGTGCAATATGATCTTGCTTGGAGTCTTTTGTGACCTTGAAAAAAAATCACACTGAGGCTTATCTGCTGTCTCTCAGCACACACGGATGTTTCTGCTCTGTAACAAAGCGACTGAAGTTTGTTTCTCAGCTGTATCAGCAGCCGTTTCTCACACTGGAAACGCGGCATTCCCCCTCCCTTCACCGCCACACCGCTAACTGCAGCGGAAAACACACGTTTGGTTTATGAAATATGTGGAAAACACAAACTTTTTGCCCAATTGGCTGTGATAAATTGGGCATGAAGCATGAAATAACAGCTCTAACTTTGCTCTCTGTTGCTTGAGTTTGCTGTCTGGATGTACAGAGTTTATGGTAACAAAACACAGCGGTTTCGTGATGTTTTTCTTTTTGCATTCCTGCTGTGCCGGACCATTACAGCTGAGAGAGGGTTTGAATGTGAACGTGACAGGTCTGGTTCAGTGTATGTGGACTGTGCAGTTTACACAAATCTCAGACCTCAGCATCGTTTCTCTGAAAACATAAAAAAACAACATCCTTTCTTATATGAAAAGCTTTGAGTCCAGCTGAGAATCAGTGTCGGGTATGTGTGTGTGTGTAAAGTGGTCTTTTGAAAAATGACATTCAAGTGTGGCAAACAAGATATTTTCGGCCTTTCTGGTTCAGGCATTTCCACCTCAAGGAGAGTAAAAACCGTTACAGGTATTATTAATAATTTTGGTGTTGGAGAGAAGATAATATTGCCAATGTTGGACACCATGATCTTCGAGCTGTCGCCTGCACAGGAGATCATCAGGCTCCTGGAAGTTGCAAATGCATCACAAGAACAATTGCTGCCATGTCCAGATTTCCGTCTTTTGCTGTTGGCTTGATTAAAGGAAAGGTTTTGAACTTTGGATGAAAAAGTCCAAAACTGTTCAGCCAAAACTCCACCAGTGCCTCCAACATCTCCACTCTGGAGCAAGTAAGGAAGCGAATGCTGTTATTGTTGTTTCTGGTGTGATGCTTGCGGTCAGCTGGTTTACTTGAAAACATATGAGGCTGATACTAGTTTTCTTTTTTGCTAAAATCATTCATCTGAAGCTGTTTTTCTCAGAAGGTGTTTTTAAAACACTGTTTAGTGTTGTTGCATGACGTCTTGAGCTTGACCACTTTATTCCATTTAGGATGAGCCTGTGACCTGATCAAAAATGTTCACTGAAGCCGTGTTAGAGTAAAGAAAAACATCTAAAGACGTGGAAAGATGCAGCTTGTTTTTTTTTTTTTTACTGAAGAAGAACGTGCAGAAGAAGCTTCAACCTGCTTGAGTCTTTGGTGCAGAAATAAACTGCTGTGAAAGATCAATCAGGCTCTGTGAGGACGAAAGAAAGGTCAGATAGCAGGTGTGTGGCTGATTGCGACGGCCAGGCCAGTCTGCTGAGGTCATTTTCTGCGGGTCAGTGTGTGTAGTGTGTGTATAAATGTCAGTAGGTCAGTGTGTGTGTGTGTGTGTGTGTGTGTGTGTGTGTGAAGGGCTGTACTAGTCTGTTGAGGACCATGATGTTAAGGCCAGGGTCGACATATTGGTTGTAGCAGTGATTATAGTGGCTGCTCGGGGTTATGTTTCCTTTATATGGAGCGGTGGTTCATTCAGAGGTGACGGTGGTAAGGCGCCGGTCTAATGAGCAGATGAGAGTCCGATTTATGGTTAAAACATGACACGACGAGGACATAACATGGACAGAATCTGCTGTTTCCAACACAGGATAGATCAGACTTTTGTTTGACATAATATCATCTCTTGTGGGGTCATGACCCTTTGAAAAAACATCTTCATTATGCGATTATTATTACTGTCACACACTGTTATTTTATTTTTCTACCTTAGCTAGCATCATCTGTGGAGTTCCACAAGGCACCACATTATGCCCTCTTCTTTTCTTTCCATCATGTTGCGTCTTGTGGTCAAAATTAAAAGCAACATTTCCCTTTCCTCTTATGCTGATGGACAGTCAGCTTAACCTCCTTCCAAAATTCTGTGTACCTTAAATAAATCTATTCACAGACTCTGAAGACAAAATGTAATTCTCGGCCTCCCTCACTCCATCACCACCATTATTAAAACCTGCTGTAACAGTTATCTGTCTAAAAAATCTTTTGCTTTCAGGTGTTGTGGTAAAAACATTGCATTCATTGCAAAGCAGAAAAAAATGGACAACCCCTCCTAGAGCCACAAATTAGACTCAGCCATAGGTGGGACTCCAGTGTCATTTGTTCGATTTTCATTTTTTTTGTGGGTGACACACAAAAGGACAGGAGGATGTGTGGAGGACGATCAATAATTCATGGAATAAACCTCCGTCCTAAAGGGTGGGGAGATTGAATGGAGGGATATATATATCGGGGGTCTGAGCTGGGCTGCCACGGGAGATTTGTGATTTTTCCCGATTCAGAATATCTTTTGAATGCAAATGTTAAAACGCAGCCTGATGAGAAGCCCACACAAAGATGTTCAACATACTGTGGCTGATTTAGATTTCGAAACACAGTCGACATTTCATGCGGCTTCTCCTCGGGGTGTCCTGGTTCCGCTTGTGCGTCCTCGTTTACTCATTTGATTGTTTCAGCATGTTAGAAGTTATCTCTAAATTCGTTTTGGTTCGCGTTATTTTGGCTCTTTGCATGTATTAAAAAGTTTGTCTCAAATCAGGTCAATAAGCTGCGTTTAAATGAAACAGGAGTGTGCATATGTATGTGTGTGTGATGTCTCTTAAAGGTGTGTGTTTCTTTGTGTGTGTGTGTGTGTGTGTGTGTGTGTGTTGTGCAGACAAGCTTACATCACAGCAACAAAAGGACCAGAGGGAGCTCTTTTTTTGTGCTGTCTTTGAAGTGTGTCTTTTGTAACATCTCTTACACAACCCTCTCTTCCTCTGTGGGGTGTCTGTTTAAAGCCTCCGAAGCGTCTTTTTTTTATCGTAATCAGGAGGATGATGTGGGAGATTGTACTGATGTAACACACTTACACAGTTCTCCATCTTAGTTTGTCTTATTCACGTGTCGTCATGTTATCAGTCTTGAGTATCCGGATTTTGTCTGGACAGGAATTATCTGCTTAAAAAGGCAAGAGTGAATTCAGCCAGCACACATTAATTATGCATTTTAGCTACCTGAGAAACTGCGGCCGACTATGACTAGGAGAGATTAAGTTAACTTTGGATTTATTAACAGTCATTAAGTATGATGATCTGAAACTAAAGCAGGAAAAGGTAAGAAGTGTTGGAGGTAACACATGTACCTGAAGGTGGGATGAAAAGCCTGCTGTCATAAAGAGGGAAGGACTCAAATAAAAGACCTTATTTAGTAGCACATTAGGGCGTATACAGCTCCACGTTTGATAGTTAAATGCCACATAATTTGGGAGCAAAGTAAGCTGCAAAGTGTAAAGGGGTTGTAATTAGTTTCTTAATCACAGGTGTGTTTTGGGGCGTACCAAAAATTAAACCAATCAGAGTGTCAGATAACATTTCCTTTAAACGCCAGGTGTACCTGCACCTGCTGAGGAAACAGATCTGCTCAAGTGTGAAGTTTTGAACCCAACTAAGTCTTACAATCTGAATAATGGAGCCTTTAAATATCAAGAAAATACTTCACAATGATTTTAGAGCAGGTTTTTCTTGGTCAGTGGAGCTTTAATGCTACCTGAAGATAGCAAAGTGCTAACAGTGTGCCTGACCAGAGCTAATTTAAAGACCCAGGTGATCATTCGTACACAACGTTGGCACTGGTTGTAAAAATGTCCACTGCATCAGTTAGAAAATAAAAAATGTACTGCATTTAGCACCAGGCATAAGATATGATATAAGTTTTACAAATGGAGGTGAAGGTGCATCATTTTGGGCAGACTTTCCTCAAAGACTTGTTTGGTGTTGCACTCATTTGTAGACACATAAAAGTAGTTGCGTGAAGAATGAAAAAGAGAGCTTCAGAAAGACAACACTTTCATATGTGGTCAATCAGTGGGAGGGATTAATGGATTATATATTGTGGAGAGTCAGATGCATCCTACCAATGCATGCATCTCCATTACTGGAAAGGGAGTTCAAGATGCGGTTTGACCATCCAGTAAGTATTTATTTTGAAGCACACAGAGACAACCTAAGCATGTTGAAGTATCACAAATAAGCAGCTCCACCTCCAGGAAGCTCAGTTTATGTTGTGGCACTTCAGCTCGCTGTGGCAACGCTGGTCAGCACTAACATTAAGATGTTCAGACGTTTCAAGGTGTGTGTGTGTGTGTGTTCAGCTCAGGTTGCTGTCTCAGTGGCCGGGCAGGGTGATGCATGTCTGACTGAGCTTCCCTTTGTTTGATGAATGCAGATGGAGAAAGAGAGAGAGAGAGAGAAAGAGGGAGAGGCAGGCGAAGACAGGGAGGTCAGGTTCATGTGTGAGCATTTTTCTCACCCATTACCTCCCCTGCCACCCCTCCAGACAGCATTAAAGGAGGTCAAGGGTTACCACAGTGCCTGTTGGCAGCATGTTAACCCCTTAACAGAGGTTTGTGCCTGTGTGTGTGTGTGTGTGTGTGCCCGTTGACCTCCCAGGAGAGCTGCCCTCCAAGCCACATTCTCCAAATGGAGTCTGAATATACGACCGATACTGCTCCACCTGAGTGCTGCAGCTCAGCATCTCTGCACGCCATGACTGTGTGTGTGTGTGTGTGCACGCTCGGCCCTCCGTGTGCACGTCACTTGCATGTGAAGCCTCGGTCTCGTCCAGCCAATCTGTCAGGCAGCACGCTAGAATCAGTAAGGAAAAAAAGGGAGGATTGTAAACTCCCAAACACACCCATTCACATTCTGGGCCTCTCTCTCTCTGCTTTTGTTATGAGCTGTTTTCCTTCCCAGGCACGCAAACCATGCCCGCAGTTTGGCAAGAAGACGACACACACACACACACACACACACACACACACACACACACACACACACACACACACACACACACACACACACGCACACACACACACACACACACACACACACTGCTTCTCTCTCCGCTCTCAGGCCTCAGGCCATTTATTTGGCTGGTAATGCGGCCGAGGAGGGTTTGGTTCTGCTCAGACTTCATCAGAAAGCTGGCTGGTGTTCCAGCTGACAGTGTCTCCCTCTGTTCACATCATTATACCTCAGATTTCTCCCTCTCCATCTCCGGGCTGATGTGTTAATAACAAGAAGCGACCTTTAGCATGCAACTTTAACTTTTTTTTTTTTAGCAAAGATGAATAAATTTGATGTCATAGTAATCTGAGTATCTTATTATTTGGACTGTTGATCAGACAAAAGACAATTGTGATTGTCATGCCCTGAGGTGTTGGACATTTTAGTTTTTCTGACATTTTATAAACTATAAACTTTGGTTAATTGAGAATTGATGTTTGATCGATAATATCTTAATTTAATAAAGATTGCAGCCCTTGTTGGAAGGCATGTTTTTCACTTTGGACCGAGCCAAGCTAGCTGTTTTCCATTGCTTCCAGTTTTTTATGCTAGGCTGACCACATCTGGATCACATCTCCATACTTAATATATATCAGATTAATAATCCATCTCTTCATCTCACCTTTGGAAAGAAAGCAAATAAGAAAATTCTGCAAAATGTTGCACTCTTAAAAAAGAAAATGAAGGGAAATCAGAAATACTTATTAAAGGTCAGAGCAGAGAGAAGCCGTGAACGTGTGAGGGCGTGTTTGTATGTGTCAGATTAGGATGAGCGTGTGAATTCATGTCAGCCAGATGGATGAATATTACATGTGTGTGTATATCCATAAACTGTGAGTGTGTGTGAAGGGTTCACAGTTAAGTCATGTTCCCAACGCAATCCCATTGGAAGGAAAAGTGCCAGCTTAACATCAGGCATAATCCTACTGTAAGAGGTCAGCAGCAGACACACACACACACACACCACATGTGGGAATATGTGTAGGGGAACATGATTGTATAATGTGATTAAGGTCAAGCGAGCACTCAGCTTTTGGTGTGTGTATTTATTAGTATTTGTGGGTCTCTGTCCAGCCTGCGCTCTTTCAGCAATTACATGGCTCAGCGTACCAGCTAATAACACACACACACACACACACACACACTGCTGTCTATTCATTGTTTTTTTCCCTTCCTTTTCATAAAATCCCCATGAAACAGTCATTACTGATGGTGAATGGAGGGTCACACTCAGAGAGTTTCACTTGTATACTATTTTATAACCAACTGTTTTTATTTAGACACTTTTGACATTTTTTTCTCGTGGATCTTGTAGGTTAAATATTTGGATATTTTAACACATGTGAGGATTTTCCTTCCTCCTTCCAAGAAACTCTCGAGCAACATTAGTTTTTGTGTTTTACTCGTGTTAACGGACCATGCTGATCGAGTTTTAAACAGAAGGATGATCTAAATCAGTGTCCTGTTATAGACATGAAGCAAATACAAGCTCATAAGCTATAAATTATTGTTATTATTACTTTTCCTTTTTCTAACTCGCATTATTTCCTTATACTCCAGCAGCAAGTGATCTGCAGCTCAGTGGAAACCAGTGCATTTTAATATCATAAAGGTCAGCTTATGTTAAAACCCTCTGCATTGAGAATACTCTTTTCTTTATGTTTCTACGCATTCTCCTCCATAATCATCATAGGAATCATCATCATCAGGGATCATAGGAAAATCAGATCTTCAAGCCTGTCTTCCCTCTCTCTCTCTCTCTCTCTCTCTCTCTCTCTTTCTTATATCACCGTATCACAAGGTGAGAGGTCACAGAGTGGCGTGAGATGAAGGTAATGGGCTTTGAAATAACTTGGTTAGCTGTATACAGAGAGACATGTGGCCCAGTCAGTCCTCAACAGGAGGTCAGGAGGTGAGGGTCATAACACATCACACATATCACACACACATCACGCACACAAACACACAGTCGGAGCCGCTGAGGCCACTAAGGGGGGTCATGAAATTGTGGAAGCACTGATATGAACAAGTATCTCCTGATAATGTTCCTGATGAGGTTAACAATGTCACTAATTTGCACAGTTTATCAGTGGAGTTGAAATTTTCATTGTTTTCACCAGTAGTTGTAGTTGTCTGTCCAAACAGAGCTGCTTCAAATGAAAAAAGATCATAGTGATATTTTAGACAACAATTTGCTTAACATTTTCTTTTTTTTCTATTTATTTTTTTCTATGAGACATTGGATCAGAGTAAAAAGAAGCTTCTCCTGGTTTGGACTTGAAGAATTTAACTTTGCCATCTTGTTTCTTCCTTGTTGTTTCTTCCAGCCAGCTTTGAATACAAACTCAACCCCCATTTGTCACAAGCATTAAATATTCTAATTGTTATCGTACCTAGAACAGAAAGCTACCTTGGTGAATATCATTGTCCTAAAAATTGTGTTGTTTTTTTGAGTTTGCACCATTTGGCTAAATTTCCAAATGCAGTAGATAAAGACCAAGCAATGATCCAGGTCATTTTTACCCGAGTGGTTCAAAGGACAATCCTGCAAAACTAAACCCATCAGCTTCTGCAAAAGCAAATGTTAGCATGATTGGTGATTTTCTTTTCTGAGCAGATCTTGAGAGGCTTTAGAAAGTGACATACAGAAGAAAGTGTTGTATTGCTGTAATTTTATTAAACAAGGGAAGTGGCTCAGCTGAGATTATGATGTATATTTCAGAGATTAGAGCACAGAAGATGACATTTATGGGAGGTTACAAACCATATAACGCTGATTTCAGACGATCCAGCGGGGTAGGCATGAGCATTATCCCTCCTCAGCCCTACACAGCCTTATCCCTCAGCTCAGTCTCTATTAGAAGATTATCTCATAATACCCATCATCCAGCACACGGCTCTCTGGTTGAGTTGTTTTATGGTGTATTCTGGGAAGAAGCTCTCCTCTGGTTAATGTCCAAATTCTGCTGTAATGTGCTCATGTAAAGCTTGAATTAACATCAAACAGCCACAGGCTCCCATGTTTATCCCCGCATATGTAATTTTAAGGATCATAAGGTCACAGAAGCTACACTTCCTGCCGTGCACTGCTCCGTTTCGCTCCATCCTTTCCTCCCTCCATCCTTTTTTCCACTTTGGCTTTTAACTACATGTATTGTTACGACTCTCTAAAAAGTCAGATGATTTTGTCCAGTTTGGGGTCCTGTTGTCATGTTTCTTTTTAACCTTTTAACTCTTTTTAACAGCATTTCAAAGACTATACTGTTATGATTGAAATACTAATAATGTTCACTGTTAAACCAGTTCATCCTTAACTTTAACTTAAAGATTTCTTTCCTGCAAATAAAATGTTTGATTGATCTGCTCCTCTGTTTGCCAAACACTGATTACAAATGGATCCACGTCACCTTGCAAACATATTTCACCTTCTGTGTGTTATCTGAGCAGCCTGCTCTTCACTGTTGTGTTAAATAAAATATACTCATAGCTCACATGAAATTTTCTCTTCACTAGCAAAATTTCAGACCTTGTCTTGGGATGCAGCCTCATTAAAACAGCTCATATTGCATCATGCCTCACCAGCGAAAAAAACCCTGCAGACTTTTTTAGTATCAGGATGCTGAGTTAAAAGAGCTTTGACATCTACAACTGAAAGAATCGCAATAACATGGAAATGCTGCTAAAACTTCCTAGAGGTTTCACCAGCAGTTTGTTTTCATGTTCGAATATTTATTTTTGTCTATGAAAGCTGTCAATAATGTATTGAACTTATGACCCAAAGTTATAATGATGCACATAAATACATGCTGAAATAAAAATGAAACATCTGATTATTCCTTGTAGCAATTAAAAAAGCTTGTTTTTCTCCTTCAGCTTGGCAGGATGGTGTGTGGACGTACATGCTTTTTTTCTCGAAGGCGCATGCATGTGATCGACTGTCCGGCTCCCCCGCCAGCCAACGTGTAGTTTCCACCAGCTGTGTGTGAGACATTTGCTGCGCTGAAGGGCAAATGTGATGTAAAGAATATGAGGCAGGGATGGATGGGTGAGCTGAAACCAGCCGTGAATACCAAGGTGTTACCACCCATCTATGTCTCTGTCTGCCACCACCTCTCTCCCTCCACCGTCCTCACTTTCTCTTTGTTCAGCCCTCATTCTTTTTCTCTGACATCACCTGAAGGGACCAGAGGCGGTCAGAGCAGCATTGCAATCAAAACTCTTTGTTATATCTGCTCCAGACAGGACTCACAGATTGACAGGACGCTGTTTGACCAAGTCCAGGTAGAAACACTAATTCGACCTGTGCTCGTGTTTCCTGACGAACTGCTTCTTGTGCTTGTGCAAATAACAAATGTCCCCTCTAAGTATTAAAACCAAAAGTAGGGAGGTGTTATTCATGCTGCACAGTCTTTGGGTAAATGGATGGGTGGTCATACAAATCACCTTGACATCCATCCAATCTAGACAGCTCACATGGCAAAAGCAACACCGCAGCAGCAGATTCAGACTTCACTTTTGCACCTGAGACAGAAAACTGAAACGCATGCTGTGCAGACATGAATCACTGCTGTTTTATATTCCTTTTCCTACCAAGAGTCAGTGTTTGTTGCACTATTTAAAGTCAAGGTCAGGGTAGCTTTTACTATCTCCCAAAGGGAAGAATTGTCCTGGATTGAAAAACTTCAGAAAGTGAGACATTTCATAAAAGGTATTTAATAAAAAATAAAAAAATGACTTGCATGCTGCTCATATCTTTCAATCTGAAGATTTTATTGACACCTTCATAGTGATTCTGCAGTTTGGTTGTTGTATGTACCGAATGGGGAGCAGTGCAAGTCGTGACCGAGTGTTGTAAATGTCCTCGACTGTATGCTTTTGTAAGACACTATAATTGTTTGCATCTTTTTCCTGGCTTATTCCAGCCTATGTTTAACAGGACTTGAACATTTCATGGATCACGGTCTTTCAGTGTATGTATAAAACACACAAAACTGTCACAGGTAGAAGCCAAATGCTCTCTGGAGTTTCTGCTACAACTCAACAACCACTGACAATCTTGTCCTCGATGTGGATAAAAAATGTAAAGCGTGGAACGGGAGGAGCAAGAGAGGTTAATATTACTGAAACTCAAATGTATTCTCCCCCTAATGTGCAGGCAATACAAAAAAGGAACACTGAGATTCAAGCCAACATAATCCATGTTCAAAAATTCACAAACCCATGTCTTATGGCCTTCACAGAGACCTTACAGCTGACCTGATAATCAGCATCTTTGAGACCCTCTGTGCAGCTTACATTGAGCAACCATCAGTGTCCTGTTATAATGTTTATAACCCCCCAGTACTAGTGCAAACACTGCATCCCACCACACCATTAACAAAGTACCACAGAGACTGTCATCCATGTCCACTGGCGCCTCTGGCATCATCCTCAGTAAATTCAGTCACTGTGACCTAAAATCCACGAGCAGCTCCTCTCATTGCATCACATGCCCTGCTGGACATGAAAAGACTTCAGACCTATGCTGTTATGGTTCTGTTAAAGGAGCATATAAGTCCCCCCGCTTGGCTCCGCTGACCATAATATGATCTACTTCATGTCGACACATAAGAGAGGAAAGGTCCAGAAAGGTCTGAACTGAGAGTGCAACTGCTGAGTTACAGAGATGTTTGGGATAACAGTGATTACATAGTTTTAATGTACTTTACACATGATGAGAAGGTTGATGTTGTCTGGTTATGTTTTCCACTCTGCGGACATTATTATCCCAAACTAAGCATGTAAAAGTGTTACCGAATAACAAACCATGGTGATCGAATTCAGTGAGAGACACAGGAAACAGATGTCTCCCTACATGGATCTGATTCTGATGAGGCAAAAATTTAAAGAGGCCAGACAGGAAAACAAGAGAGCCGAGCTTCAGTACAAGGACACAAATTCTGAGTCTGAGACCCAACATTGAACTGTTTAACACGAGGAGTGAGGACACTATGTCCACCTAATTACCTTTCAACACACGCTATGTGAGAACAATGTTTAAAACATGCTAAATTGGCAAAAGCCCGGGGCAATCTAGGATTACAGCGATACTACTGAAAGTCTGAGCAGCACAACTATGAAATATTTTTTTGTTAAAGGGGCCAGCAAGATCATCGGAAAGCAGCAGTCATAGTTGTTGGATATTTTTTATCATTAGGTCTTAAGAAAAGCAGGATTGATTTTAAGGAGCCCAAACAATCTTCTCTCTCATTTGGTCTTCTCCCTTCAGGTCAGAGGTTTCCAGGTCAAAGTGCAATAGATTTTAAATTTCCTTTGTCCCTAGTGCAATAAATATGCTCAACTTGCACAAAAGGTAATTGTTACCTTGCACCTCTGCACATTTTGCTCACGCTTAGCACCTATAGTACTATATCTTATGAACATCATTTTATAGGCTTTTTTGGTATAGTGTTATGTGTGTCATATCATTATTATTGTTTATTTGTGCTCAGCTGCAAGCCAAATTTCCCCTAGCAGGACAATGAATAACTGAAATGCACTGAAAACGTCACATGGCCAACATTACACATCTTTGGACCCACAACATCACACATTCAGAAATGACTCTTGAGATCACAGAGCCATTTAAAGACTTAAAGAAAATATCAAAGCCTGAAGAGCCTTTAACCTTTGTTTCGCTCTTCCATGCACACATACACATGCTCGTGGCTCATAGATTTTTGGAGAATCACTGTAACTGTCACAGGCATTTCTCTGAACATCTGGTTTGGCATCGCATGCTGGTCACTGGGTTTTTGAAAACATGCTGTATTTTTATGGTATCAGTTTGCATCCATATGTATGTTTCCCTCTTCACGTCTGTTTGTGCCTCATGACAGCTTCTCTCCTCTCTCTCTCCATGTTTCACTGGGGATCTGTTGTTTTTCAGCAGCAATAATTGTGTTTTCAAATCAGACCTACTGTTTTCTCCTCCTGACTCAGCCCAATGTGAATTACTAATGAGTCGGTTTTCTTTACCTCTGGGCAGCTCTGGGAACAGCTGGCCACGGAGTGGGCTGATCAGCATGCACGGAGCACTTCATCCTGCCTTTTATTATGTTGAATTTTACTCCTAAATTGGTCAGTTTGGAGCAGCTCTTGGCCTTGGAAGGCTTTGCGAATTCAGCCTCTGGGAAGTTTCAGCCTCTGGGGTTTCACGACTCCAGATGATGTGAATTAGGCCTCTGTTAGCTAACCTGGTTGACGAATTGTTTATGCTAAGTTTAGAATAAACTCACGGAGGAGCATCTGGGGATAGGTAGGTGTTTGTCCATCCATCCATCCGCTACAGTCATCAGCATATGAAGGTGATATGGCAAAAGCATTAGCCGTCAGTGGTCTAATTCCACATTCAGCAGAGAGAGAGAATTTTATCATCCCATTAGAGGTGTTTCTGCAGCCACCAGATGAACATAATGTGATATTCTCGCTCCTTTTCACTCTAGTTTGGCTAAAGCTAACTGTGAAATGAAGCCCAGCTGTCATATCATGGCAAGGAAACAGGGTTACTTAATTTCCACAGGGATACCTCAGGGATCGCCGTTAGTCTCCTTCTCGTCCCAACATACAGCACCTCCAACTATCTCATGTTTCTGCCTTTCACCACTATGCCAACGATACTCTGTTATATATATTAGCATTGCAGGTTGTACTGTCTGTGTATCCGAAGCCTAATATATTTTATTATTCTAACCTTCTTTGTCCAAAAACTATTCAGTGAACCACACTTTTACACTGTGACATGTTCTTTCATTACCATGAACAAACACTGTAGTTTCTTTTGAATCAATCACGCACACTGTCCTGCTGCTTCAAATACTCATTAGAGCGCTAACAAAGATTAATCCAGCTGCAGCTGAAAATAGTCCCCAACAAATGCATTATTTCCTCCTCTCTGAATAGTTTCTGCTAAAAACTGCAGTATCCAACACCTGATACATTGTTGGTTGAGGATTACGTCAACCTTATCCTTTAATATTAAAAGATTTAACAGCCTCACATTCAGCAGAAGACAAAGGGACAAATTTTTTTTTCCCAGCTTCCTGACTTCACAGTTCCTGACCTGCTGTGTTTTATGTTTTACGGGTTTGACGAGTAATAGCAACACACTTTAACAGCTAATCTGTAGCAAGCTGCCCCGCCAGCCTGCAGTGCTCTGCTTGCTCAACCACACGGAAATTTATAGAGCCCCATTACGGCGCTCTGTCAAGCCCCTCATATTGCTTGAAGGTCAAGGGCACTTTATATGAAAGATATGAAATCTGCCTGATATCATAAGGAGTGAGATGGATAAAAGAGAGAGAGGGAGGGAGTAATTTCCCTTCTTAGGTTTCTATAAAGAGACAATCTCACCTTTCCACTCGTGCTTGGAGGTTTATGGGTGGCCGGGGAGCTGTAATAGGAGGCTGACAGGCCGAGCTTTGAGGCAGCAGGACCACAGGTGACGATAATCTGCGGGATCTCATGCCACACATACATGTGGCCACATACATGACATAGCTTTAAACACACACACAAAACCAGGCCACATTTTCTGATGTGTTTGTGGCACCTTTGAGGGATCAGGAGTAATGAGGTCTGTATTCCCAGCGGCATAATAAAATTCTCTCTTTTTCTTCTTGTTTCAGAGATATATGTATTATATTTAAAGGCTGCAGGGTTTTTTTTGTGGTTAAAAAATTTCACTGTACCATTGGGTCTCCCATATTTTGTTAGAAATATGATGAATAAGATATACATGAAAGATGTTTTAATCCAACAGTTCAACATTATCCTCTCTGGAAACCTCCCCCTCCTTATGTAAGTCACCTTGCAAAGTGTGTGTGTTGGCACTCTTCAATCCCTCACAGAGATGATGTCATACAGGATGTCTTACTGGTGTTTGACGCACAAACTATCATGCAAACGACAACAAAGCCAAGGTATTAGTAACTGTACTAATGGCTAAGTATTCATATGCTGTTGAGTTTATTGGGTTAGAGTTAGGGTTAGGGTTAGTGAATTTGATGATGGCCGTTGAAGTCAAATCTAGTTGATTACCACTTTGAGTTTATTATTGTAGTTCTCTGGAATTTACTGTGAAAATTGTGTATTCAATAGAGTTCATTTCTAAAATCTGATGAGACTAATTACGCAGAGAAGATCATCTGACAACAACAAGCCTTTAAAGAGATAAGGCAGTAATGAGCTTGTGCGTGCAACGCAGTGGCTGTGTCACTTTTGCAGTAAAGCCGTGACAGCCAATAAGAGAAAAATTTACCTGCATAGAGAAAAGGTGGCCGGCTCATGTTGTAACTTAAGATAAGATAAGATAAGATAAGATATTTATTGATCCCATGGTGGGGAAATTTCTCTGTTACAGCAGCTCAAACACAAAGTAAAAGAGACATTAAATAATAGACAAAATAGCACACAAAGACACGAAAAAACAGTATGTACAATAAATAGTAAATAATAATAATAGAGAAAAAGAAAGAAAGAAACAGTATTTATATACACAGCCTCACCCAGTTAGATGTGCAGTGGTGAGGTGTTATTGCACAGGTGAATATGGATATATAGAAGATATGAAAAATATAATATGAAAAAGACCATTAAGTGCATCGCTAGGACATCAGTAAACATCAGTGCAAAGATGAAACATCAGTAAACATCAGTCCTACTGTGGATATGAAAATGTTTGTACAATGCAATAACAGAATTATAGAGCAGCATTGAACAGTCTGATGGTGTTTGGTATGAAGGACCTGTGGAACTTAAAGGGTTGATGGACAGCTGAGCGGGAGGAAATGCTTGCTGAAATGTGGCGAGATGCATAAAATGCATCATTAACACAGGTCATAATGCCAGTGAGCCACAGAGAGAGAGAGTCTGTGTGTGTGTGAGGTAGGTGATATCAGGCGGTGTGTTTTATTTTCTGATATTGGTGTGAATCTGTTTGTGATTACAGAGAAGAAAACCTGTGAAATGATGCAATCTGATTTCAGCCTGAAGTTCTTACAGCAACTGATTTTTTTTTTTTCTTATTTACAGAAACTTTCTTCATGCGTGGGAAAGTGAAGTCTTTGTGAAAATCTGTTTAAGCTAAATTTGTTCTGTTTCGAATACCTCAGTATCTCCAAGGAGGAGTCTTACCTGTGTTTCTGCCCGGTGGTCAGTGTTTGTGTCCAGCAGGCTTGTCTGACTTCATCTCTGGCGTGCACTCAGACCCTGCAGCTAACAGCAGATGTCCTCTCCTTCTCCTCTTTTTACCCTCTTTTTTTCTCAATGCATCTCTGTTTTGCATCCTTTTTTCCTCATCTCTGTCTCTGTTATTTTATCTTCCAAGCTGATTTCCTTTTGCATACCTCAACACCCCGATTCAGATTTATATCCTTCATCCTTCTCTTCTTTTCTCTGTCTCAGTTGACCCTTTAAAATAAGCCATATGAGTGTCTTCTGATATGCCGCCTCTATGTTTGAGGTTTGATTAGGTGTAGGCAGAGGCTTAGCCTTCTAGCTTTTGGCGTATGCAGTCTAACTGAGCCCCCTTAATGCATTTGTTCTCAAATATCTGAATGGAGCCTCAAAAGATCTGTGACACTGGATGTGTTTCAGTCTTTCAGTATTATAACTCTCCTTTCCAACACACTGTTCAGTACTGTGGGATATTTCTGCACTGCTGTTTGTTTTGCAGTGGGAACATTATAGAGGATTATTCCCTTTGTGATTGTTTAGGAGGTTCTGTTTAGTCTTGACATTGGTGCGGCGGTTTGCACCGAAATGATTGCTTGAAATAACTTTCGGCGGCCACGTGATGAGCTAACCTTGTCTGACAAGAGTAGATGAAGACGGATCTGCAGCTGATCCACTCCTCTGTGCCAGAGGCTGATGCAGCTTCATTTATCAGAGAGCTAACTATGATGATGTGAACTGGCACTTATGAAAATGAACCGCTCTGGTAATGTGCTAGCAAGTTGCATGCATGCACAATTTGTTTTCCCTCAGATAGCTTTCTTGCTTTCTTTCTTTCTTGCTCCTTCCTCTTTTAGATGCCTTAATGCTCTTGTTTTATAATAACATGGTTGCCTCTGGTAGTTTTTTTGGTGCACAATGTTTACCCAACCCTGTTGTAGGAGAGGACAAAACTTTGTGCAGCTTTGAGAGCGAGGTGAAGGTCCCCGAGCTAACTTATGATGCTAAAGTCTGAAAATCTTTGAGGGCCTTGTCTATGTTTTGTGGTTAGTTCCATTACAACCAGTACCACAATGAAACTAAACGTGGTGACACACATTACGACTGCGATTATGAATCTGATTTAGGCATAAAGATTGATCAAATCAGGTTGGACCAAGTCTGCTCCAGTCTGGGTAAGTTGGAGAGTGAAAGAGTTAAAATCATACAGTATGTGATGCGATGTGAAGAGTCTAAACTGAAGTCCTCAGGGTCAGTGGCTGCCAGCTCTTCTTATAAAGATTTAATATTTGTTTAACATGTTTGATGTGACACCACACTGCGTTGCCCGAGGGAGATAAAAGAGGAAGCCCTCCATTACATCCATGTTGCTCATGCTTCTCTAGGATACTCATCATTTCGTTCTTTTAAGCACAAATGGCACTGCACATAAACAAGACATTACCTTCTGCTTTGCTACTGAGTACAGAGTCATTATTTACATGATTGCAGAGAAGTTACATCAAACATAGTCAATATTTCTGAAAACAACCATGGTCATGTTTCTACATTAGGTAGTGAAACCTGTACGTGATGCAGGTAGAACAATGATGAACTCCTTCAGCAGCTTTGTGGCTCGTGAACCAATTAAAGCATGTCCTCAGTTGGCTCTCGCTGCACCTTTTTATCAGGCGGTTTAGAGCGGCTGATCTGTCCCAAGCCTGTTGCTGCGTTCAAGGACCTCTGATCAAATTAGACTCCCAACTTTAATTCCCGACTTTCTGACTAATCTCATTAGCTTCATTCTGGCTCGACCCGCTTGCTTGACCTAAAGGGATTCCCCTCGACGTCCACACACAACTCACGCACAACTACAGAGGACAACACACGCACACACAAATCGACAAACAGTGGGCTAAAGGAGTTTTTTATTCTATTAGTCAAAAAGTGAGAGAGGTTCCTGCTGCAGATCGAATCAAATGAGTGCACTGTGTGTGAGTGAGTGTGTGAGAGTGCTAAAGCCTCTGCATGTCAGATAATGGCTCTGATCCGTAACCTTGGGGTTGCTGAACGCTCTGCTATGCCTGTGATGTTACTTCAGGCTTTAGTTTGCAGCCGTGCTGATCCAACTCTTAGTCAGTCTCAGTGGCATCAGAGGTTGCTGTGAAGCTCTGCACTGAACATTCAGGCTGTATATCAAACCTTTTGATAGATGGGAATGTTGAAATGGGAAATTGATTGAATTGAGAAAACGTCAGATTAATTCATTCATTCATGCAACGGCAAAATGGAAGTCAGGCAAAGATATATTCATGTACCTGTTTAAAAAAACATTTCTTCATAGTAACTAGTTTGTGTTGTGTCAGTTTTAAAATCGTGACACATAAATCCTCGGGGAGGGGGGAAATAATAGATTCTATGATGCATCTTGATGCTTTGTTGAATGATTCAGCATCGATGCAGTAAAGTCTTTAAAAGCAGATGTTTGGACACGCTTGTTTGTATCGATGAAGAAAAATAAACCATGGATAGAAAGTCAGATGCATCGAGAATCGTTTAATCGAATTGCGACCTTTTGAATCGTAATCTAATCAAATCGTGAGCTGACTGACGATTTGCATCCCTAATAAATCCCTCCTTAGTCTACACTTAATTGGCTTAATTTGCATTTAAGAACAGCCTGATCTCAGCAACAGCAAGTGTTTTTCATTCATGACTCCACCACCTCCACCACAAAGACATACCAAGCAATACCTGGACTCATTTATTTGTTACCTTATTTTTCTGTTTCTTTTTCTCTCTTCTCTATAATGTAGTTATAAAGACAGAATTCATAAACTGCATTGATTTGTGATTCAAACTGTAATCTTATTTTATGTGGCCTATTACTGCAAAGGCCATCAAGGTTAATGTCATCTTTGCCAGGAAAATAACTGCTCACAAAGGACACACACAAATTACTCTTACTCTCTCAGAGATGATGAACATTAGCTCCTGGTATGCCGAGTTTGTACACCAACGCTGTGGAATTTAACAGTTCAATGTCTTTGCAATTCAAATGTATGTGTCTCCTCTCTTTACTGTTCATTCCCGACAGCCCATTATTAGGTTAACAGAGAAAAGACAGCTTTACATAAAGAGAGAACCACTCATAATTGGATGCAGTCATGTGAAAATTCAATGCATTTAAAGTTTACACAGCAGAAAGTCTCAGTTTATGTTTCTGTCATCGCTTTCAGGAGAAAAAGATTTCAGAGCTCAGAAGCCACGTGATACCCATGATGTGATTTTGTGAATCAGACTTATCAGGATCTTCAAATCTGTCCTTAGTTTATAATTAAGAGAGTCAGCTTGGGTATGTTAGTGCAGGAACTTTAAATGTCATTATACCCAACAAGCGCTGCTTTTGAGTCACGGTTGGCCGTCACCTCTTTTGCGCAAATGCTGGATGCTGCATCGGACAATAGAACCTGGATCACGTCAGTCCCTAAAACCACTTTGTTCAAATCTCTGAGGGTGTCACGCTGTCCTGGATCAGGCAATAATACACTTAAAGGTGTCCCTGTTGGCTCGGTGCCCAGCAGAACAATCACCAGAGGTCAAAATGGCGAGGGCGGCTTAAAGAGGAGAGAAGTTGGCAGCGAGCTGAAGCTTTTAGATGTCGGTGAAAATTTGTAGGTGTTTGCAGTTTTTAGCCATGCGGCATCTTTTGGCTGTCAATAACAACCGGAGGTGACGGGGTCAGCGCTCAAAGGAAGCTCTGCTTTTCCTTCTTTTCACCAGTTCCAGACGCGCTGCATCCTTTGGGTTCACATGGTCACTGTTTTAGTTTCAATCTGCAGACAGCATCAATCTTTTATGTAAAGAGGAGCTGGCAGCCCACACTATTTCTGTATTTATTTATTATTCAAGAAGAGCAGCGAAGAACTAAAAAGAAGAGTGTGCAAGTGAAGCATGGGCCGGTTTTCAGCCCAGTTTACGAGTACCAGGGATCCTCTCAGGCCAGAGACGTTGTTCTGTTGTCTTTGTCTCTGTCTGTGCGCTTTGTTGACTCCTTCATTGTCAATAGTTCCCATTGAACTGAAAGTTGGGGAACTTTTCTGTTGATTGAGGCTGAGAATTGACTGACCGGCTGCCGTGGAGTCTCTGAGGTAGTCGGCTTTCATCTCAGAGATCCACAGCCAGGCCGTTTAATAAGTGATGAGGCAGCCGATGACTGTGGCCAGGCCCCTTTATAGAGATAATCCATATCTGATATTATATTCACACACACACACTCGTTGACACGGTGCTTAGAGCAGCAGACTGTTTTGATAAAAGACAACTGAGAAGTAATCATAAATATGAACCACTTCACCTGCCATGATTGTGTATGTGTATTGTGCACGTATAGAGCACAACTTAGGTTTAATCCAAATGTCTGGACTTTGCTGGACTTAACAGGTTTGTTTCCTCGGACGGTTTAAATCCACATTTCACTTTAATCAAGTTCACAAAGAGCTGCAAGTGAACTTTCTGCAGACTTCCAGAGTTAATTTGGGGTGCAGACCTCTCCCACTTTACCCGCAAACCACAGAAATATGATGTAAAAGAAAATAATGTGTGTTTTGATTAATTTTTTATTGATAAGCAGACTGATGTGGTGAGGTTTGAAAACATACGCTGCAAGTAAAAACTAAATAATTTGGACTGTGTTTTAACCTGCAAGCAAGACAGACAAAAGTTATTTTCATCGATTTATGTTGTGAGTGTACTTTGTTGAGGGTTTAATGTGAATATGATATTGTGTTAGCGGCTCGTGTAAAAGGAAACTTTCATTGTCAGCAAACCCTGACGATAAAATGCATCCCCTGTCCCCTGTATCAACACCATCAAGAGTCACTCAGAAAAATCAGTTGCAGGGTCATGAACTTTAACTTATCTCTATGGAAACACTTGAGGTCTTAAGACACATCCCATCTTATCTCCTCGCAGATTTCATGTGATGGCAGTGAACTCGTCAGTCAAATAATCCCTGCTCAGTAAAACTCTGCGTTCAAGCATCACTAGAGCTCAAAAGAAATTATTACAACACCAACAGACATCGGGAACTTTTACAAGCAGCACACATGCACATCATGACAGTGTTCACAATAACAGGCTCTGGTGATGATGATGATGGTGATCTGATGATGATGGTGGTCACAGAAAAGATGTGATGATGATGGTGAAAGTAGCATTAAAAACACGCATGGCGATGAAGATGATTATGGTGCTGGTGATAATAGGCTGATGAGTGAGAGGACAGTAAACTCTATTTGGTGATGATGCTAATGATGATGAAGTTGATGATGTTGATGAAGAACACATAGACAAAGATGATGATGATGATGACTGAGGATAACACTGATGGGGATGATGGAGATGATGATGAGGAGGAGTATGATATTGACAATGATGAAGAGCTGAGTGTAAGTGATTGGCTCTGTTTTATGAATGCTAAACGAGCTCTTATTATGTGTGTGTCATAATTGGCAGCAGCTCTGTGTCCACATATGATTAATTACCCTAAATGAGGATTAGAAGTTTGCAATTACTCAGTGATAACACAAGGACTGAGTCCTGATTATAAGGGTTAATTATCATGACCCGACTGTGCTCTCTGCTGTGTGCACAATGTGTGTGTGTGTGTGTGTGTGTGTGTGTGTGTGTCATGAGCTAGGACTTTTCTTATTAGTGGTCTACTTCCCCCTTTTTGTCCTCAATGTCAATTAGGTGCCTGTTAATTCTTTGTAAATGTCATTTAGAAATGTAATATCTTAAAATAGACACTGAGATCCGTCTGCATTGTCCTTTTTATTGATTTGATTAAAATCAATTCAGGAATTCAGAATGAAGTCTAGTTTTTAGAGGGGCAATCAATCAGTGACCAAATCCATAAATGAGTAAATAAGTGTGTGAAAATCTTGATAGTTTTACTGGGCATGGTCTGTGTTTTGGAGGTGAGTTACTTCACACACCAGAGGGTTTTCAAATCTTAACAACAAAACAAAAACGTGGCAGATCACAGACATAATAACAGATTTAATTGATTTTTAATATTTTAATCATAAGAACGAGCACACCAGATGATTCAGTCGAGACGCAGGACCACACGTGGCGTTCATGCCGAACAGAGTGACGAGCCCAGGGGATTTGGGATCCCACAGAAACCTCTGCAATCAAATGTGACTTCAGAAAAAACAAACATCGAGATGGACTGTCGTCATGAGCTGGTTGCAGTGGTGTGTGCAAGGCTTTGCACCAGAAAACAAAATAAGACAGTGAAACTGGATGAAGTTGTGGCTGAGGAGATGGAGGCAGCGTAGTTGTTTATTTTGCAGTCAGCTTGCTCTTTAAGCTCTTTTTCCATTAAAGGATTTTTGTATTAAATGTCAAATCTTTTCCAAAATATTACAAAATGTGATCCGATTGTATATATCATATAAAATTAAAACTATGTCTGTCAATCCCTCACACTGTAGGATTGTTTGGGCAGATAATCAGCCTTGAATCGGGAACACCCCCATGATTACCAGAGGGGACATTTTAGAGCCAAAATCCGTCTTTATTCTAAACTGCAGAGGTTAAACCAAAGCAAAATACAATGAATACACAGGGCAGGGGAAAAAAAAGTATTTAATAAGTATAAAAGAGCAGTTATTTGTCAGATTTTAACAACTACAACTCCCATGAGGCTTTTGGCAGCACTTCTGTTATACTACTTGACCAAAAGTATGCGGGCACATCTGTTCACCTTCCTGGAACACCGACCGCGAGGCGAGCTTTATCACCCACCATCGGCGTCGGACCTCATTAATGCTCTCGCATCTGAATGGAAGCGAATCCCCGCAGGTCCAACATCTGCTGGAAAGCCTGAAACCAGACCGAGCTGAGGAGGCTGTCTGAGCGGCGGATTATTACTGGGAAAAAAGATGTTCGGTTATCGCATAAAGGTGTAATGTTCAGGTGCCCACGTACTTTAGCACATGTAATTACTTCGTCTGTTAAATATAGAGCCTTCACATATAAAAAAGACAGGAAAGAAAAAGTATATATTTACTGAAAATTAGCTTCATTTGCATTAAGTGTCTGCACATGTGTTGTATCTTCCAGGATTTCACACAGCTCTATAAATCTGGCAGCTAATATCTTTTCCACATTACTGCTGCTCATTAATGTTTGTATACGCACAGCAGCCATACTGGATAATGTGTGTGTGTGTGTGTGTTTTATAATGTATGTAATGTATAACTGCAGCTCTAATAATTTTCAGGAGACTTTGTTGGAAGTAATGAGAGCGAGAAGATTGCGGCTCAGGAGGAGGCAGAGAGAAAGATGTGATGGATGATGGGGAACAGCATTATTATTATTTTTTTCTTCTTCTAGAGTTGAAGTGGAAAGCGAAGGGAAAATTGAGGGGAAAGGGACAGTCAGAAAGAGATTTTTAACCTTTTCTAGAATAAAACTACATCTGTTTTTACACATTTTCAATTTGACCCTGAGTTGCACACTAAAAAAATGTTTTATGCACGACCAAAGTGGAACAGACGGCGTGTTGCAAAAGAGAAAATGTGATAAAGGCTAAGTTAAACATTTTTTTAGATCAACATCGATGTTCTGCAGACGAGGTCAAAGGTCAGTTCAGTGTCCCAAAGTTTATATGTTGGCATGTACAGTAGGAAGCTTTGCATCTTCTGTTTTGTCCCTACAGTGGAAACATGGTTGTGTGTGTGTGTGTGTCCGGTGTCCCGTCCAGCCCGTCCCTCCCTGCCAGGTCGGCCGGGCTACTAATGATGTTGTCAAAGAGGAATGTGGAGCAAAAAGATCTTTCTGCTTCTTTGCACGCACTTGGACACACACACACACACAGTGATTTATTCTTTACAGAAGGACGAGTCAGATCTGAAATTTAATTACGCAAATCAGAAATAAACATTCACAAAATGTGCAGATGTTATTTTTTTCCTCTCAGTTTGTGTTTGAACCAGTTTTTGAGGAAACACACACACATTTCTGAAAATGTGTTTTCTGTGTGCGATCTGGCTTTTTTTTGTTCTCATTCACAGTGTTTGTTGCTGAGATGTCGGGACGTGACGACTCGTGCTGGAACGTGTAATCAATTACTGACTGTGGGTTTACTGGAAGGTGCATTTCCCCTCCCCGGCAGACGTCAGGACCGCAAACAAGCCTTCATCTCTAAAAGTCACATTCAGGGCACTTTAATTACAGAAAGAAATGAATTTGAAATGATTGTTTCAGTGGATTAAGTGGATTCACTGCACAGAGTTCACTTAATGTTCATCTTCGGTGACCAACAGGACTGACCGGTTAGCTGGCCTTTAAATGGCACTGGCTCTGCGAGCTATTGTTTCTGTCACTTTACCTGCTAACAAAGATGTTCCTGGTTATTGTCACAGAGCTCACAAAGCTTCCAGCTCCACCTGTGCTGCATACAAACGGATTTCACTGTTATTATTGGCTGGTTTCAGTTTCCACAGCTAGCAAAAGATCAGTAAGCTCATCTTACTAAAGAGAACGATGCTGAAGTTAGCTTCAGATTCACAGCTTCTGATTCTGCAGTTAAGGGGGGAGTTAAGAGAAAGTTAACCGTTTGTCCATTGTTTTTTGCAAGTACTATAAAGGTTATACAAAACTAAGAGTGGGTCTCAGACACAGTTAATGTTCAACCCAAAATGATTTTACATCAATAAGAGGTACAAAAACAGACAATCAATGGACAAACAGCTCAGTTAATTTCCCCTTAACTTTCTTCCCTTAACTGCTGCAGTGGAAGCTGTGAATCTGAAGCTAACTTCAGCAACATCTCCAGAGAACAGCGGCAGAGGTGAATATATTTACTTTCCTGAAAACCCAAAATATGCCTGATAGCACCATCAACCAATAAAACATGATAAGGTAATTATACCTCCGTAAACTCACTGCCAAACATGGCGCATTTTAAAATCACATTTGGTGCATTAGATGCAACGTGGAGTTCAATGTCAGTGATACTTCGTGAAGATTCAGGATTGAACCTCTAAGACAGCGATTAATTATTGATTTCCTGAGCCAGGGCCGATCAGGACACTTTCCCATGATGCATTTCTCTCACTGTCCAAGCATTTTAAAGTCAGATTTGTTTTTTTCTGAGAAGCTGTTGAAAAGGTTACTGAGTGCAAACACTGTCTGCATTCTTTAGTCTCTTTTTAAACTGTGGTCGCTCTCCAGATTTCAGCGAATGCCCAAACTATGAAAATAACACCTCCTGTAGTTTAACTGAAATAAAAAAAAAACTCTTTGAAACCTTCTCTGCTCCCTGACGACACGACCAAACAAACAAACCTCATTCACATTGTCACACACAGTTTCAGCCCCCCTCTCTCCCTCTCTCTCTCTCTCTGCCCACATGTTCATGTTTTCACAGCAGCTGCTGACAAATCGACACGATCCTGGGAATTTTCCCCACATGGAAACCTGCATTTTTTTGTTTTTTTTTTGTTTTATTTTGGAGCTCCCAGCAGGGCGAGGTCACAGTAGGAAAAAGAGAGAGCATGCTGTCCCTGTCAGTCTTCTCTCATTCTTTGTGGTAGCAGCTTTTTCCCAGGCACGGCCTAACTGACGTACTGGCAGCATTTAACACACACACACAAGAAATAACACACCAGGGCAAACTGTGAAAGTGTATGAGAGCAAGTTTGACTGCAGGAACGTTCTTCATTTAACAGCCAGCATGTTCCCTCTTCATCGCTGTAAAATATCTTTACTAATCTTTTCTAATCTTCTAACCTGAGCCCTCTTATCGCATATTCTCTTTTGCACAAACCCCACTCTAATTTCTCTGTTCAAGCCCCCCATCCACATCTGAACTTCTCTGTGTTATAGTATTACCTGTTCATCCTTGCTGCTATTTAAGCTGGTTAAAACAGCCCAGCAGACCCTTTTGCAAAAATACAGATGCAAAAAGGAGGAATTTAACACCGAACTGGATCCACTGTTAGCACTTAAAATGAGAAAAGCGGCTCCAGTCTGAGTGGACGGGTCACGGTGGAGGTGGACCGAAGCAGAGATAACCACTCAGTGTTTGTTCACACCTGCATGCAGCTGCTCTGAACATCCTGAGCTGAGACAAGCAAACACGCCCGTCCTGATCAGATTCAAACTCTCTGCACCTTCTGGAAATGTTCTGCAGGTGCATATGTACGAAGTTTAAAGCTGAATATTTCCCTCCAAATCCCAGCAGCAGCCCTCCGACTTGTTGAGTTTTTGAGCCTCCAGTGTCGACCTGTCTTCTGCCTTTTTGTCCTTTTTTGAGTCGACCTCTTCGCTCTGGCAGTCGTGTGCTCTGTGTGGCAGCTAACACTCAAATCACCAACCAGAAGAGCCGGGATGAGTTTACCACCTTCATCTGTATGCATGCCGGATTAAAACTTTGTGACAGCGTGGATCCTGACTGCGCTGCTTTTTTTCTGTGTGAGAGTTTGGTGAGTGAACGGTGTCATTACACAAGTCAACATGTCTTCAGACACTGAGAGCAGAAGGGGTTAAAGTTCAGCTCATTTGCTCATCCTTCCTTTGACAGATGGAGCTCAGAAAACATCAACAGGAGAAAAAACAACCAGCAGATGGATCGCCTTGTTATCTTCATACATTTGTCAACTATTCTGAGTTTTCACCAAGATCAAAACCTAAGCATGCTTCAGTGTGCTTTTTGCAGAATATACTGTAATATACTGCTGAGAGTAAAGACGGACGGGACGCCTGCTTCTATTTCTGTGCCGAACAGGAACATTATATACTCGTCAGTCATATGGTTGGCAAACCTCCGTCACACAGCTACCAGCAGAATTTACCTGCTGCAAGTGGACTGACACCTGTCGCTGACACACTAAACTGAAATGAGCATGACCTGCTCAACGTTAGCGTCTTTGTCAGTTAATATCTCCATTGTTAGGTTGCAGATGGAGCATTTATCCCGAAGTGCCACCATGCAGATGCAAAGAGCTGTAAAATCGACTGTAAACTATTCGTCTTGTTGAATTTAAGTTGACTCAAACTTTCGAATTTCTCACATTTGCATTTGTCTGCTGCTATTTTCCCATCAAGCTGCATTTTTGTTTGATAATTGGACCACCATTATTTAAATTTCTCTATATTCATAACTATTTGAATCACTAAAATATACCACTCTACCGGGCTAAACTAACCAATATCCTAAGTCGTCACGCTGCAGCCTTTCAGACATTTATTCACACTGAGGTATGAACGTACGAATTAAGTGCATCATTTTCATTATTCATTACACCTCCAGCTCTGTGTGAATGTGCTCTTTGTGTGCTCTGGCAGCGCTGCTCCGTTGGGTCGGGACCAACGGAGGGACAGTTCAGACCCTCTTCAGTCGGGCTGACGGGGGAGAAAAGATCCTTTCAGAGACGCAGCATTGTTGATGTCAAACTCATTGAGGCTGCCCTCTGGCTGACACCCACACGCCAGCATGTCCTCTTTCATACCGCAACCATGAATATGCAAGATTTGTTTTATTTATTGCCTGTAATTGTTCATGAAATTTGGCTTTTTGTTTCACATTTTTGAAAAGAGAAAATCTGTCAATATTCACACACACACACACACACACCCATATAAAGTCCCTGTGTTACATCCTGCCCGGGTTGCCAGGTTGGTCATGAGGGCTCATGCTGCCGTGTGATTATCTCCAAACATCATCCTCGCAGCATTTGAGGGTTAGGGTTAGAGCTTTTCTGTTTCACAATCAGAGTTTTTCCCTTCGCATTTTTCCTCTTAAATTTTAAATAAGGGTGCTGTATTGCCCTGAATATAAGTCCCTCACTCTTCCCACTTTTGCACAACCTGGTTTGGATATCATGAAATTCTCATATAAAGGCAGATTTCAGGTCACAAATAAAGACAAATAAAGGGTGAAAACTTGCAAAGATTAAAGGGAGCTACCTGAACTATAATGTAGGGCTGCAAACATCTGCAGTTTATTTTCTTTATTATTTGATTCATAAGATAAGAAAAAATGAGATAACCCTTTATTAGTGCACAGGGGGAAATTGACATTGTTTAAGCAGCGAGCACACAGTGGGAATAACAGAAGGAAAAATATACTTATGCAGCAATAAAATAAAATAAAATAAATGATTATACCCGTACATAGTACAAAGAGGATTATTAAGTATTAAATACTTCTATTTAATAAGGAAACTTTAGGCTTTTTTTCCTAAAATAGTTACTTAAACCAGCAAAGGTTAATCAACTTAGTTGCCAAATAATCTTCTTTTAATCGACTAATTAATGAACTAATTATTCCAGCTCTACTGTGACATGTCTCACATGGTAAATCCACCTGCTGTATGCACATAACACACATTTAACACACACGCATGCACACGCGGTGTTAATCGTCACAGTGTCACAAGCTGAAGTTTGTTTGAACACCAGGTGAAATCCTTTTTCACACGCCACTCACATTTTATGACCTAAATACATAAATCGGTTACGAGGTTAATCTCTGCACAGTTTCAGCAGCTCACTCCGTCGTTAGCTCGTAAAATAACTTTTCTAATAAAACTTCTCAGAGGCCTCGGTCACGGTTGAGTGTGTGTGCATGAAACACACACCTGAAACCATAGAAGTTACATCAGTGACTGAAAAACTGAGATATTTTAGAGAAATTAAGACACAAGCAGAGTTTTCAGACATCAGTCTGACCAGTGGAGAATGCTTCAGACCTTTTAGTTCTCATATGCAACATTTTCTGAGCCTCTGTGGTGAAAGTCTGACCAAGTTTAGGCCAAGAAATGTTTGTTTAAAGAAGCCACAATGTGACCGTTAGTCATTTTAGATGATGTTAGATGAGAAATGAATCACCTTCTCTGACGTAAAACTTCTGTTTCTGCAGCATCACAAGACTACCTGTGAGTCATTATTAGCAACAACACAGAAATGTAAATATCGCTCATCTGAGAGACAGCGAAAGGGTTTTTTTGGTTTGTTTTGAGGTTCTGTGTCCAGTTTTAGTCATTTTAGCTGCACATGTTTATTATTTAGCAGAATATTTCAAAACCTTTTACTGAAATGTTGGTTGCGTTGGGCCATGGATGAAGGAACAAGTGATTAGATTATGAGGAGATTGTGAGGACATTTTCACTTGTATGAGCCCTGACAGCAAAAGCAGAAACCATATCCCTTTAAAAAACAGCTTTTATCAATGTTGCTTGTTGGTTTTACACCATCAACAGACTGATTAAAAGAGCCAGCTCAGTCTGTGGCTGCCCCCTGGACTCCATCGGTCGAGGTGATGGGGGAGAGGAGGGCTCTGCAAAACTGCCAAACTGTCCTGTCCACCATCATGGACAACACCTCCCACCCTCTGCATCAGACTGTGGGGGCCTTAAGCAGCTCCTTCAGCAACAGACTCAGACACCCAAGGTGTAGGAAGGAGCGCTTCCACAGGTCCTTCATCCCAAACACCATCAGACTGTTTAATGCTGCACTATAAACCTTTGTCATTCGTAACAAACACTTCCATACCACAGTAGGACTGATGTTTACTGATGTTTCATCATTGCACTGATGTTTACTGGATGTCCTAGCGATGCACTTTATGGTCTTTTATGGTCTTTTATGGTCATTCCACTATACTGTTAATTCATATCTGCTACATATCCATATTCACCTGTGCAATAACACCTCACCACTGCACATCTAACTGGGTGAGGCTGTGTATGTAAATACTGTTTGTTTCTTTTTTTGTGTTTTTGTGTTTATTTTGTCTCTATTATTTAATATCTCTTTTAAATTGTTGTTTGAGCTGCTGTAACGGGTGAAATTTCCCCACCGTGGGTATCAATAAAGGATCTTATCTAATCTTATCTTATCTTATCAATAAAGTTTTACAGAATAAAAGCTCAGAATAATCATAGAAACATGAACACTCTCCTGTATTTATTCATATCCAGATATGTGGGTGTGAATAAAAGCTTAAATACTTTCCCGTCATCATCAGTTATCAATCATGTGCCGCCACAGACGTGACAACTGATGGTATTTCTGAAAAGCCCAACATGTCCTGAAAATAATATACATGTACACTACAACATGTAGTGAGTAAAAAGGTCAAAACTGAGCAGAAACAGGCGAGATGTGAACAAAAATCGAAGGATGTTTGTACAGGAAGTCAGGATGCAAATTGTTCTGTGAGATGAAGGTGATGAAGTTGTGTATATTATTGTGTTTAAAAAAATAAAAAAAAACATGTCCAGGAGCGACAGAGTGCAAACACTGACCCCGAGTGATGACACACACACACACAACACACACACACAAACACACACCACAAGCGACACTTAGTGATGAACTGAAGCACGCAAACAGTAACAGATGTGCCACCTTCAATCTCTGAAAAATGTTTGGTCTGTCACACCGTCCCTCTGAGCACACACACACACACACACACACACACACACACATACATCATGGGCTTTCGTAGTGTTGTTGCGTATTGTGACAGAGCCTGACATGTTTCAGCTCTCTCGCTAGAGTAGTTCACTCACTCCAGGAAAAGATGTGTGTGTGTGTGTGTGTGTGTGTGTGTGTGAGAGAGAGAAACAGTGAATAAAAGACCAGTTTGGTGTTGGTCGTCTGATGCTTCCCAGAGAGGAGGAGTCACACTTTTCCTCTTCCATCTTTAACTGCTTGTCCACCGTCACTTCTCTTCTCTGGTTTCTTACACTCCTCCTCACATTACCCCATCATTTCCTTCAGATCCTCACCTCTCCTCTCTGCTCTTCTTCCTCCTGTAATGTCCTCCTCTCTCATCCTCTTCCCTTTTTTCCTTTCTTTTAGTTGTGTTCTTCATCTTCTCTCCTCTGTACTCCTTCTCTAATTTGTCATCATCTTTTCTTTCTCCTCTCCTCTTCCCCTTCACTCTTCCCTCTTTTCCTTTCCTTTACTCTTCTTCTATCCTCCTCCCATCTTCAGTTTCCCTCCTTTCCTTCCTTCCTCCCATCCCTCACTCCTTATTTCATCCTCCTCTCTCCATTTCTCATGATGGATGGCCCTCGGGGGCACCGGTGGTTTTGACAGCCTTGAGATCTCAAGTTGGCCCACGGGAGCCTCACAGGGAAACTCTGTGTGTGTGTGTGTGTGTGTGTGTGTGTGTGTAAAGCTGGGAGCTTATTGAAAAAAGATGTCTTCAGAGCACTTTGGCACATGTGTTTTTCCTCTCTGGAGTTTTCTCTCCAGCAGGGAGAGCGAGAGAGAAGTTGATATAACGTGTGTGTGTGTTTTTGTGTGTTAGTGTGTGAAGAGCAGCACACATACACACACTCAAACACACACGCACACACACACAGTGGGGGTGGAATTGCGTGCCCTCGCCATCCCCCCTCTCACGCTACCTCTCCCTGTCGTCCTCCTCTCGCTGTGTCAGGTGGAGGGATAGCTCTTGACATTGCTCTTTGCGTGATACAGGATGTAGATTGATCGGCTGTGCCTGCATGCACAGCAGCGTAAACACAGAGTAAACAAGAGGACAGGTCGATGAATCTGAGCTGAACTTTCTCCTAGAAGCTCTCTCTTCCTTCTTCTTCTTCTTCTTCTCTGCTTATTTCCCTTGAAACCTCAGCAGCCGGCGGTGGACTTAAGATCAGGCTGCAGAATCAATAATCAAGAATCTTTATTTGTCATTATGTTTTGGCATAATGAAATTAAGATAGGTGACTCCCAGCTGTAAACATTAGTATATTGAATATATGTAGTATGTACATAAATAAAAAAAGTAAATATCAAAAGATTTAGAGTTGTAGCAGCAATGTACAGTAGGGGGTGGGTCAGTTGTTTAAGTGTAGTCAGTGCACGGCTCAAGTTCTCAATTGTTCATTACGTGTCTCTGTCTGTGTGTGTGTGTGTGTAAAAGGGGAGAAATGGATTGAACAGCTCTGGGGAAAAAGCTGTTTTTAAGTCTGCTAGTTGTTGTCTTTATGTTTCTGTACCGTTTTCCAGAGATGGAAGCGGTACAAACAGTCAATTTCCCGGGTGGGTAGGGCGGGGCGATGGCAATATGTTGGGCCTTCTTCTGCATCCGGCCAGCGTATATTGAGTCCAGGTCTGGAAAAGGACTTCCCACAATCCCCTGTGCTGTTTTCAGTTTTCACCAACCTGGGCTAAGTCCTTTCGGTCTTGTGCAGTGCAGCTGCCATACCACACTGCTGCACTGAGGCAGAGGATGCTCTCTGTTGTGGCCCTGTAGAAGTTTGTCAGGAGCTGAGGGGAGAGTCCAGCACGTTTTCAGCTTCCTGAGGAAGAAGAGTCTTTGTTGAGCCTTCTTTACCAGGTGAGCTGTGTTCATGGACCAGGTCAGGTCAGATGTGATGTGGATGCCCTAGGAACTTGATATTGTTGACACGCTCGACTGCTTTCCCGTGGATGTGGAGAGGAGCGTGCTCTGTCACCTGTCCAGCTTGTCACCTGACTTGTATGCAGCGTCACAGGCTTTGAGTAGGGGCTTCACTGTGCTGTCCAGCCATGGTTTTTGATTTGAAGAGAAGAGCTTCAACACCTCCACACAGAAAATGAGCTTTTAGCTTTTGACCAGCATGAAAAAAAGAAGCAAGCAGCAAAACTACTTTTTTGGTTTGCACGAATCAATAGAAACAGACCTGCTTGGGTTGATGCAGATCTCCATCTTATAAATTCAGACTTGACCTGTTTCCAGGTGCATCCAGGGGGGGGCAGCAGGCTAAGGCGAAGCACAGACGCCATTCTTCTTGCCAATGTCCTCTTGAGTTTCCTGAGGCATTCCCAGGCCAGATTTAATATGAAATCACAACACTGATTCTGGGTCAGCCCTGAGGTTTCCTTCCAGTCAGACGTCTCCGGATTACGTCCAAACCAACAGCCTCATTCATCCGTGTGTATCTTGATTATAAAGTTGACTATGTTTCATGACACGGCGGCTCATAAGCGATGTGGAAATTGCATCAAAGAGTGAAGCTGGTTTTCTCCATCTCTGTAGAAAAAGCACTGGTCTACTTTCCCATCTAAACCCAGCCATGTTGGTGGTGTGGTGGTCTGTTAAAATACGAATACAGAGTTTTCACAGTCCATTAACCTTTATTATTTCATGTCTTACAAAGATCCTAGAAAGTTAGTTCATAAAAGAGGCTGAATGACATCACTGACATCGTACAAGGTGCAGAGATTAGTGTATTATAAGATATACCAATGCAGTAACACATCCATGACCCCTCCTGTCAAGCTGTCCTTACCGTACACCCTGATGTAAACCGTCCAAATGTACACGAGGCATTCACTGCACACACTTCCCTCTCTGGGGAACAGGGATGGAGAGTGGGAATTTTCCACTTCTGCAACACCTCCTCTCCCTCTCTTTCCATCTCGCACACACACAGATGCCTCCTACAGCTTTAATGTTTTACAGCGTATACACACACACACACATACAACAATTACTTGAATTAAAAACCTCTCCTCTCTCTTTGTGGACTTCTCTCTGAATCTCTTCGCTCTAATGCACTTTAACCTAAGCTCGGTTTCATAACGCCATCTAAGCTCCCGCAGCGCTACACGTACCCCTGCTTTTATGTGCACTTTACATTACTAAAAGCATTGGCTAAATAGGATTCAGCGTGTCTGTCGTGTTTTCTGCTCCTATAAGCCCTGCAGGCTTTCAGCTGTGTCAGTTGTCTTTGTGTGTGTGTGTGTGTTTGGATGTGTGTGTAGGGATACATTATATGCAGTATGTTGTGAGTGCATCGTGAATGTAAACAGAGGCAGAGTGAGAGGCAGAGATCAGTTTGGGTCAGCGGGTATTGCTTAGCTGTTGCCGTACGGTTTTAGATGCAGCAGAGGGCTGCAGGGATGTCATACTAAACTGATTAAATGTTCACACTCGGGGTCAAGTAAAGCAGCCACTCAGTGTCCCCAGGTGAACTGCAGCCAGCACTTAAAGTCTGCAGTGGTACGAGTGGAGCACGACAGCAGCCAGTGAGTCAGGAGAGGCGTTTTTTTTTTATTTTTTTTATAGAATATTATTTTAATTGATTTTTCTCCCTGCCAGAGCCCCCACACTTAGCATACTGTTTCAGATGTCTCCTTTGCATTCATGCTACATAAATTCTCTCAGTGAGGCAACGAAAGCCTCGAGTGCTCTTTTACACAGATTCTCCAAGTCTCTGATTCATTCCTACGAAGAATATTCCCTCTTTTTGGTGTTTTAATGATGTTGGAGGCCAACGATACCACTGAATGTGCAGACTAATTTAGTTGCTTTAAAGGCACCGTGTCGAGGTTGAGGTTGTCAAGGCCACAAGGAGTGCTTTTTCATGAGCTAGGCCACGTTTTTTTTTTTTGCAGGATCTTTGTTTTGTGCAAAACAGTGACAGAAGAGCTGTCGTTGGCAATAAAATTCTTAAATTTTAACAATTCACAAAAGTATATATCAAGAGAATCCAACAATTTAAAGAAAAACATAAAATTTTAAATTGTGCAAAAGTTACAAAAATAGGAGTATATATAAAATAGAAAGTAAGAAGATATAGCAAAATAAAAGCTGGAATATAATCAGACACCTTAATGAAAAGTGTCAGTTAAAGACTGTTGTGGCCATCAGTCGACTCATGAATGACAAAGACAGAAAATACACCAATAAATCTCCACACCCAAATCAAATCAAATCAAATCAAATCAAATTTATTTATTTAGAGCCCAAAATCACAAACATTGTTTGCCTCGGAGGGCTTTACAATCTGCACAGTTGTGACACCCTCTGTCCTTAGACCCTCGAACCCGAGTCAGGAAAAACTTCAAAAAACCCTTTATGGGAAAAAGAAGAAACCTGAGGAAGAGCCACAGATGAGGGATCCCTCTCCCTGGGACGGACAGACGTGCAATAGATGCCACATGTACAGAGAACATCATCAATCATATTATGGAATTATACATGAGTCGTAATAAGCTGTAGCTATACTGAGTTCATTGGTTTAGTCCATGTTTGAAGGTATCACAGGTAATGGAAATGAGTCTGTGAGTCCAGGTGCATCTCTAGATGTCCTCATATGGAGCTCTGGGCCACTCGACCTTCTCTCCACAACACAGACACAGATCATGTCCCCACCAGGCCAGTGAACCTCAGACAGATGGACCACAACCAGATCATCAGTGAGGAACCTGCAAGACTGGAGAGAACAAAGAGGACCGGGGCTCCGGCAGTAACATGCACTTTACAGGACATGAGTATTCACATTAACCGTTTTGACACTTTAAGCCAATTTAACTACTACTTTAACTGCTTTAACCAGTTTAGCCACTTTAACCAGTTTCTAAAAGTGACTCCAGTTTGCACTACTACCTGATAGCTGAAGGCTCTGCCCCCCAGACTACTTCTGGAAACCCTGGGAACTACAAGTAAGCCTGCGTTTTGGGAGCGCAGCGCTCTAGTCGGTTGATAAGGAGTTATCAATTCATTAAGATATGATGGTGCCAGACCATGCAGAGCCTTATATGTGAGGAGAAGGATTTTAAAATCCACTCTAAATTTTACAGGGAGCCAATGCAGAGAAGCCAATACTGGAGTAATATGGTCTCTTTTCCTGGTTTTAGTCAGCAGCACCCGAGCAGCGGCATTCTGGACCAGCTGCTGTAGAGTCTTTAACGACTTGTTTGGGCAGCCTGATAAAAGTGAATTGACAATAATCCAGCCTGGAAGAGACAAATGCATGGACTAATTTTTCAGCATCGCTTTGGGACAAAAAGTGCCGAATTTTTGCGATGTTGCGCAGGTGGTAAAAAGCAGACCTTGAAATATGCTTAATATGGGTGTCAAAGGACATATCCTGATCAAATAAAACCCCGAGGTTCCTTACAGTGGTGCCGGAGGCCCAGTTAATGCCATCCAGCAACAAGGCTATCTTAGGAGAAAGCGTGTTCCTCAGGTGTTTCGGACCTAATAGGATCACTTCAGTTTTATCTGAGTAGGTCAACAACAGGAAATTTCTGGTCATCCAAGCCTTTATATCTTTAAGGCAGGCATGGAGTTTCAGGAGCTGATCAGTTTTTGTGTGGCTCCACTGATAAATATAATTGGGTGTCATCAGCATAACAATGGAAATCTATGGAGCCGTAACACACCCGTAGGAAACAGAAAATTTAAGATTCATTATTTGATCTAATTAGCAGGCAGAAATAACCCAAGCTCATGCTGAAGATCACCAAAACGAATCACAACTGTTGCTGATTAATTTATTGAGGATCAGCTAATCGATGAAGTCCATCAGGTCACATCATCACTGTCTGCACACGGACGATTCGCTCAGGTGTGAAATGATGCTCACGTCCATGAGAGAGATGCTGGAGTTTACTGGCAGCCGTCTGTAACAAAGCTGATTACTGTCATGAAGCAGGAAGTGTGTTTTCTATACATCCTGATTGCGGGTCAGCTGAGCTGACTGCAGATCAGCAGATCAAAGTACTGCTGGGTTCATTTATTAAGAAGGTGAAGTCAGGGCAGGCAGCTGTAAGAGCATGAGGCTAAAGAGGTGGCACAGTTTGTGGATGGACGTGTGCTTGTCCTCGACTGAACTATGAGTGGACGCGACCTGAAAACAGAAGGAATTTTAAAAAGCTTAGACTTTACAACATATGAAGTTTTAAATGTAGATAAACCAGCGGTGGATTTCCGAGCATGCCTTCAAAAAGAAACAAACAATAATCTTTATAGGAACAAAACTGTAGATTCAGATTTTAAATGTAACTAAACAACATCCACTGAGTTCATATGCAGTCCTTCAAAATAAAAGACAAAAATAATCAGATCTCGCCTCCCGTGTTTTAACAGGGGCTATGTAAGGATGGTTTTGTATTACTCTTACTTCACCTCTTCATCTTCTTTGCTCCTGTCATAATTACTACATTCACCAGAGGTCTGAACTCACCACATGTCGTCACCTACTTTAATAACAGATGCTTCAACGCAGGTTTGTTCAGAGTGGTAAGCAGATTCAACAAAAATACACTTAAACATACATTACCACTGAGCGAAACTGCATTAATTCTTATTGTGCTCCTGTTTGTCTTATATATTTTATATCTTTATAAGTTTGTTGAATTTTTATAAAACTTGAGCTACTGTATGTAAGAAGTAGTATATACTTTATGGGGTTCAAATCTTCAATATTTCCCTCGCTAACTAGCTGACCTAGCATGTCTTTATATCACCATGAACATAACCAGTAACCAGTTTTTTATCTCTGTATGCATATATAGAAATAGTTTTTGGTTTGAAAAAAGAGAGATATGGCTGTTTCATTGACCAAAAACAACGAAAATAACAATGAAAATAATGAAGGAAAAGTCTGAATCAGCTGTGTTATGTATTAATATTAAGTATTTACTGATGGCAGCTCTGGGTGGTTAAATGCTGAACTGTGCTCCTGTGACATCACCTGGTAACGCCTTCTAACCCGAGCAGTTACCTTTGACTCCCACCAAACCACAATGAGACGAGAGACATTTTTGGCTTTGCTTCGCCGGGCTGAGAGGGTGATGACCTAACAGACGACAACACTGAGAGGTCCTCGGTTTCAGGGCGGCAGAGAACAGAACCAGGCGGACAACTTTTAAATGAACGTGACGAAGGCACAGCGCAGCAGAAACAAAGCTGCGAATGCCTCGACGTGTAAAAGGCTGGAAGTGTGAGTGACAGCAGTTTAGAGGCAGGGCGGGCGGGCGGAGGAGGCTCAGCTTTTACGGGATTAAAGTTTATTGAAGGTTTTTCATCACAGCTCATCGATCCATTTTCTCATCTCCTCGTTCCGTCATAACCAGCAGGAGTGTGTGTGTGTGTGTGTGTGTGTGTGTGCATGCTGCATGTTATGTATTATCTTAGCACAGTGCTGCAAATGCACTGTATTATCTGTCCTTATAATCTTAAATCCATCCGGTAGTGTAGCTCTGGAGCAAAGCTATAAATTGTTCACAAATTAAGACTATTGTGCAGAATTTATCTTTCATGTTTGACCGACAGCGACGACGTCTGTGGAGAACAAATATCTGAAATGTTCATGCACCGCTCATACTGTCATTTAAAGGAAAAATAAGAACAGCTAATTTGCTCATATTGTCTGATTTCTTGCTGCAAATGCCATGAAACACATCCCTTATCTGGACTTACAAAAAAAAAATAACTCACCTGACTGCTTCAAACTCGATTTAAAAGGAGTGTTTTCAGAGGCTGTAACCTCTGTGGTTAGGACTTATATGGGTGCAGACTTTGAATTAAAGCATTCTTAAAGCTTTCTCATTCTTAAAAAATAGATTATTCTTGTGAAATAAATGATATAGCTGAATCACCCAGCTATAAAATAAAAACGAGTCATTTACAAAGCAGTGCAGAAAACTTTCCCTTTAACTTTTTTTTTACTTTCTAAAATTACTTTGTGTCCACAGGAAGCAGCAGTCTTTCGTATTGGCGTGCAGATCACGATCTCAGACAGTTTAGTTCGGATTCATTGAGGGTTTTCTTTTTCTTTTTTACAGATAATTTGCTCTGAATGTGTGCATGCAGGATGAGACAGACGGGGTAATGACTCTCTTTAATAGGGCTTAGTTCAGCTGTCCACATAATGCCGTCTGGCCTTTGTCTAATCTGAGCTCCGCTGTCTGACTCTACGCGCTCGGCTCCTGACCAACAAGGGGTTAACCTACAAAGAGAAAGGAAGGGCAGGAGGGAGGGGAAGGAAAGGAGATGTCATGAAAATTGGGAGACAAGCAAAGGGTCGTGGCAGTCGTCCAGATGGACAGATAGCATCATGGTGGAGATGAGTGATCTGGATGAGGAGCCTGCAGCTAATGACCGCTCAGCATTGACCCTGAGCGGAGGTAATGATTAGCCATGAAGGGAAGGAAGGAAGGAAGGGAAGGCAAGGACAGAAGAGAAGGAGGTATAAAAAGAAAATGGGGTAACTAATAGCGAGGTCAAGACAAACAGACGGGAGAGTGACAACGACGCCCAACTTTGAGCCTGCAGAGGTAATGATGCTCAGCTGCAAATTAGGAGAGCAAATTAAAAGAGGGGGAAGAGAGAAGGAAGAATAGAAATGAGAAGGAAAGATGGGAAAAGGAAACTAAAGGAAAGAGAGGAGGAGAAAGGGAGAGAGAGGAAATAAAATGAAATGAGGAGAATTCATAGGAAGGGAAAGAATAGGGAAAGAAAGACAGAAGAGGAAAAGGAAAGGAAGCAAAAATAGGAAAGCAAATGAGAAGTACAAAGGAAAGAGGACAAGTGGGAAGGAAACAAAAAGAAAGGAAAGAGGAGGAAATAAATGAGCACGTCTTCCAGTTTTAGGGAAGCATCCTCGGTTGATGACGTTGACCTTTGACCTCTGCTTCAATGCCAACTTAAAGGCTCAAAGACGAGGGAATGAAATAAGAGAAAAGCAACGCAGAAATGAGCGAGTGTTTCCACCGCTATGGCGATGAGGTTGAACCGTAACCTCTGCGAAGGTAACGATGGCTCAGCTAATGGATTAGCCGCAGTGCTAACTAGCATGAGCCACAGGGGAGCCATCAGCTGTGAAGACATGAATCTTTATGAATGTGGAGAGAGAGCGAGAGAGCCGGGCTGGGGGGGCGTCAGATTGATGGACCCTTATCTGAGTCGTGTTGGCCGCAACCGTCCCCAACTAGACGGTCACGGCCTCGCCCTAATGATAACGCTCCTGTTAGTGTGTGTGTGTTTAACAGATGAGTCGTGTCCTCTGAAAAATTATAAGCAGCACGGGAGAAATATCATCCACCCAGAAATCAATGTCTCATTTACAGTACAGCTGCTTTCTTTACGCAGAAAGAAACAGAAAAGACTTTGTTTTCATGTGGTTTTGAAAATGACTTCCTCAGAATACATCCCTCTTTTCGCTGGAAAATTTTGATTTCTACAGAACCCAAGCTCATTAACAATGACGTGGTCTTTTATCCTATTTTCTAAAGTCTCATTATTATATCTTATTACATATATTTTCCTCCAAACAGGAGCCTTAAACTGTTTGAAAACTTCTTTTCTCTGACATTTAGTTTTAGGACAATTCACCTCGATGCTTCACCTGTTGAGCTTTTTCTTCCTGCAGGTCCGAATAAACGACGCTTGAACTACCTACATCGTCTTTTCTAGAAACTGCTGCAAACATTAAAACTGCATTTCAGCCTCAAACAGTTGCATGCGTCGCAGCGTTAATGAGGTTTGAAGAATTAAGGCTTCTTTGTTAATTCGATAGTTTTCACATTTTATAAAGTTGGCTCTCGCCAGGATGTGAGTAAGAAATGTTAACATGGAAAAAAGTCACCAGAGTTTGTTTTGGCATAAATGGGACGTACAAACTTTCCTTTCTTTCTCTCCATTAATGAATCTCCTGCTGTGCTGCAATGTTGTTGCGTGCCGCGTTGCCTAAAACCTCTCAAGGACAAACTTTGAGGGATGAAGCAGTGACAGAGGAGGTGTGTGTGTGTGTGTGTGTGTGTGGGAAATGATGAAGTCACTCTGTCACTTACAGTCACTCAGATGTCTCCAATTACCCTGTATTTTTGCAGCGTCATCGTCTGTTTTTCCTTCTGCGCTGGAGAATAAACTCTGTTGCTCTTCTCGTCGCTGTCACCTGCACTTATTATAGGAAATTATGTGTTTTTGTTTTCCGTGGCCAATCACGGGTCACAGTTCAGTTTCACAAAGTCAACAGTGAGCTGGGAGTTGGTCATTGTTTCTGCTGTAAACTCCCTTTTTAAAGTTGATTATTTCAAGTATGTTTCTGAGAAATCGGATGAGTTGTGATGATTTTAGATGTCAGGATGGATAACATAACATCTCAGGTCAATGAGATAGAGAAATGAGAAAAATGCAGAACATTTACAGATTGATTTGATCCCATCTCTCCCTTCTGCAGCTCATTATGTAAAGATGTGAACTTTTGGATGACGCCCTCTAAATTCGGCATTATTGACACTAAAATGCTGCTTTTGACCCATGTCGGTTCGTATCGAGCAGCCAGCCTACAGACAATGAAAGAATCCTCCTCCACCTCAGCCTCGGTGCATCCTTTTCTTCCTATAATAGGATTTCCATTAGATCTTTTATCATGACCTCCATGCATGTTAAGGAGGGAGAGATGAGCTGAGGCGTATTGATGCGGGGAGGTGATAGGGAATCAATAGGCCTATAAAATGGACAATCAGGCAGCAAGGCGGTCTGCCGAGGGTCCATGGGGGGAATATTAGCTCTGTCCGTCTGTCCGTCTAAGAGCCTCTAATTAAAATGTTAGGCCTGTCTCCTCCTCATTACGTCTGTCTCCTGATTAAAATGAAAACCTGTCTGAGCGGAGATGATTTCACACCGAGCTGCAGGTCAGTTTCTCCTAGAAGAAGAAAATGCAGAATTAGAAGAGCTGATTAATCAATAATTTTGTATACAACATTTATTCAGACCGTGATTAAAGAAAAATACGGGAAAAAATTTAAGTAATTTTCCTATTTGTAATTGCTTTAATCTCTCATATTGATGGTCTACTGCTGATCTGAATACAGAAAATTAAAACAGGATAATTTAAAAAGAATGAAACCTCATCTACAGGAATATTATTTCACATATAATGTACACACATGAAGTAATAGAAACTTCTCACCTGGCCAGGTATCAGTGTGGTAAAAAAGATTTCAGATTTTATCAATACTGTCATAAAAATACCATCTTTGAACAGTTTTAAATCATCTAGTGACACACACACACACACACACACACACACACACATGCCACACATGCGCAGATACACAGATAACACATCTCAGTTCACATAACCTTTGACCTCTCAGGCAATGGCCCGGTCATGATGGTGTGTCCTCTGATGGAGTGGTCCACCTCCTGCACAGCATCACACTTACACACTCCATCTGGACGGTCACATGTTCTCACACACACACACACACGTACATAAGAAACAGACACTTGCACACACAGAGGAATATGTGTACGTACTCACATTCACCGACGCGTGCAGAGATTCTGAATAAAAGCAGGTAAAGTGTGCAGGTACATGTGTTGTGTGTACTGTGTGTGTGTGTGTGTGTGTGTGTGTATAAACTACATGTAGTGTGTGTATAGTATACTGTACATGTAGTGTGCATAGAGCGTGTGTGTGTATATTTATACTGTATATGCAGTGTGCACGTGCACGCCTGCTGCTGACTCAGCTGCTTGTAAAAAATTCTACCTCAGGTGCCATTAATTTTCCTGTCTGCAGCTCTTCTTCTCTTTCTATTTATTTACATCACTTCACTTGTGCAAGAGGAACACACACACATAAACACACACACAGTGATTGAGTCCACACAACACTGCATGACTACACCCATATATCTGACTGGAGTTCTGCAGGAGGACGTTTTACAAATCTCTTTGGTGGCAGATCTTTGAAGTGGTGGTTTCCTCAGATATAACGTTATTTGCGGATGGCAGATTAAACACTTGGCTATGTCACACACCTCGTACACTTCATACACACTTATCTGGTTCAGTTTCCTTTCTGTTTCCATCCACACTAAGTTGGTGATCCTAAAAAGAGAAATATGAAAAGGCTGGCATTTAAATTTAGCATGAACATCTTAATGTGAGACAAAAAAAAATATTCTTTTCGACAAAAAGATGTTTTATGTTGAATTTCTCTAATATTTACCCTCTTCTTCTTCTTCTTCTTTTACTTTCTTTTTCTTTTAAACATGGTTAAAAATCATGTTTACACTGAACCTTCGATCACTGCGGGCCTAAAAGCTGAAAAACATCAGACAAAGCGATCAACATATCAGTGAATTTTTCTTCCAGTCATCCACTCTTCATTGCATTTCCGTCCTTCTCTCCCTTCATGGCCTAATTCGTGAATAAATATGAATTATTGTGGTCGGAGTTGTGTATTTTCTGGATTTGTTTCTGTGTGTTCAGACTCTCCTCTGCAGAGCGTTTTCTTCCACATTCTTCTTTTTCTTTCCATTTCCCCTCCCATGCTCACCAAATCAAAATTGCTTTTGTTATTGAGGGCAGGATTGTGTAACTCTAATCTGTGTAATCGAATTGAATTGCGACTCTCAGCACAAGCATCTGCAGCCCGCAGAGCGCTCCGAATGTGTTCGCTCGCGTGCGGAGTGAAGTTTTTCTGATTTACATTATTGACCTCGTGTCTCGGGGTAAGGCAGAGAGAGAGGCAGACAGAAATGGGGGAAATTATGGAGGCTGTTACAGTCAGAATGGGGTTGTCCATCAGAGCCGGAGCCGAGTGTGCATTTCACCGCTCACAGGTAGGAAGAAGGACACAAAAGCACTTTCAGCTGGTCAGAGACGAACAGACAAAAGGACTGTACAGACCCTCAAACAAATGCATTTCTCTATTTAGTTCTTTTAGACTCACAGTGACTACTTACAAGTGAACAAGGGTAAAGATAAATGATATAATCCGAGATTATCCAGACCACTTTTTGCTGTAAAGCTGTTTTTTTTGCATCATTTGACAAAATGAATCGCAGAAATACCGAGGTGAAAACACTAAGACAATCAGAAAACATATTTCACACAAATGGTCAAAAACTTTACTTTCGTTGCATCTGAAATATTGCTCAAAATCCCTCATCGCACAGAGAACTGCAGTATTTTTATTGTTGGTCTAAGTTAAAACAGGTTTGTCTGTTTAGTGCACAAATCGATATTTTCTGGGAGAGATTCATGGTTTAAAAATAACATTCAGGGACACTATTTTTTGCAGTTTTACACACCAGGCTAGCTAAATTTTCCTCCTGTTTTTGTCCATCTGTGAACACGCTGAAGCTCCTCTTTACGTCGGTTCTTCAGATCTGAGCTGAGGAACTGAAGAAGCCTCTCGAACGAGAAGTGAAACATCAAAGAAAGTCCAGTTCACTTTCCTCTGCCTCTTAGAAAAGACCGTGACCTGGATGTCTGAGGATCTTCACAGCCATCAGACAGAAAAGTCTAACACACATCTTACAAAGCCGCTGTAAATCTTCTGTTCAGCACAAAGTGAGTGAAAGAAGTTCTGAGAGACGTTAAAGCACAATGCAAACAACGTGTCTGTTCAAGGGTGGAAAACAAAGCTTTTCAAATCTGATCTCAGGGGCAATTTCAGCGTGTCTAGAAACCCTCTTGATATTTAAAAAAAAATTTCAAAACCTTGCTGTGAGAACATTGTTTGTAAAGTGTCTCTGGTTTAGTGTGAACTTGAGCGAGGTTATCAGTGAATGTATAAATAAAATAAATATGAGCAGACGTGATGAAGCACACTGCCATCAGCCGACAGTTGGAGGATTTTTCCCCTCAGCTCATTTCAGATCTGCCTGATAACCCTTCAGTCTTCCCAACGTTTATTTTGCACATGTGGACCTGATTTGCGTTCAGGCTGATAAAGGGGAGCCCACGTTAGATAGCCGGGGGCCTCCAGGGGTCTTTTTTTTTTTATTCATAAATCACCTCCCCAACGTATTCAGCCACTGGAAGCATAAGCACATAGCTTTAGGGTGAGATTTGAATGCAGCGTCTCTTCTGCCTCTTCAGTCACTCTGAAGATATTTTCATTGGATTTGATCAGTGACCCCTGAGCGATGATTTTGTACCCCGTTTGTTTTCAGTTCTCCCTGTGTGAAAAATCATATAGAAAAATAAAACTGATGTGGAGAAAGCTTTATAAATCCGTTTACTGCAGAGTTATTTTAAAGTTATTTTTCTGTTGGGCTGTTGTTGGGCTAACATCTCCTCGCTCTCCATCCAACCAGCTGATGAATATTCCACACCGCTCCTCTAACATCTCCCCGCAGACCGCCCCGGGCCTGGAAATCTTTACAGCCCCGCCGGCCCGTGTCCGTGCTTGTCAGAAATGTCGAGCACAAATTTGTTCTCATTTGCCAAAATTCATAAATGTAAAACAAATAAAGACAGAGTGAGATTACAGCTACACTCACAGGGGCTCAGTCAAACCTCTGATTTCTCTGCATGTAGAGTTTTTTACTTCTTTATGTCCACACTGATGTTGGATTCAATTTAAAGTGGAAGTTTTTTTGCTTTCTATGTAGACCCAGCGTGGTGTCAGGATTGCCCCAAAGGCATCACAAAATAAATCGATGATGTCGAGAAATGATTAGAGAGTTAAGAACGAAGACTAAACATTTCTTTCAGAAATGAGACATCAGAGACAAGACTTTTAGAAAACTATTAAAATAAAATAATCTGAGCAGAGAACTGCTGACAGCATATTGTACACAGCCCGAGTACTCAAAAGTGGATGGATGAAGTTTCACACTGTCTTAAGATCGTCAACCTTTTACAAAACTCTGATGCTGCTCTGTCTTTCATCCAGTCTGGAAATGCTGCCAGGGATGTTTTTTGTTTGTCTGTTAATTAACTGTAAATCTAAAAAAAAAACTTGGTGACAGATTTCAACGAAACTTGGTGGAAAGATCCAGATGCAGACAAAGGATTTCTAAACGAGGTGACAGACTGACGTGATCGACAGCCTCGACTGAGCACCTGTCTCTCTCTCTCTCTACCTGACATATGTTTCAGATTAGTAACATGGTGATTTTATCGGGTAACTTCAGACTCTCTCGTGTCTTTATTTCCACTGAATACAGTCGTATTCTGAAGACCCTGATTCATTTGCATTGAAACTCTGAACATGGAAACTTGAACACATATATATATACGAATCAAGTATTATTATGACGTAGGAATCTCTCTTGTCAGTAGAAAAATGTTCGATACCGACCCTTTTATTTCTCAAAGATCTCAGACATATTTCTTTTCTGTAACTGTGATAAATGATCGATAATATCCATCATGCATGTCGGGCTCCACGGCAGCTGTCACGTGTATTAGACTTTTCGAGGCTTTCTGGACTATTTGCCTCACACCTGCCTCGGACTAACCAGGATTTACAATCAGGAGGTTCTTATGTCTCCGGACACGAGCAGACTGGAGCAGTGAGGTCAGGACACTAATTGAAAATGCCAAATGCTGATCCTTCAATTACTTTGAACATGGACTCTGTATGTCTGCTGCGCCCCCACTTTAACACCCCCCTTCTACCTCAAGCCCCTCCATATGTGATCTCTAAACCTCTCTCTCACTGTCCGGCCCATTGTTAGAGACAGATACCCCCCCCACCACCGCCACAAACTCCCCCATCAACCCCCTCGCAGACCTGACGAGGCTTCCCATGGACGACGAGGGCAAAAGGTCGAGACACAGACGGACATAAATCTGTGGCCTCGCTATCCATCCCCGACCCCTCCCTTCCACCGCCACCCACCCACACACCACACACCCACTCACACCCACCCACACACACACACACCCTATCTACAACACACACACACAGGTCACACACACACAACTTTTACAGGTCCAGCTAACAATAGGCCCTCCCCATCTGGGTGTAAATAATGATGATATATTGTGGTGGTGAATGGTGCCCTGTGTCCAGGCGATAAGCCCAATATAGTTATAGCAATAAGGGGGGGGGCATTGTCCTTTATCTGTGTCATGGCTTACCCATCCTGTGGGTGTGTGTGCGTGTGTCACACGCTTAACTATTAATGCCTGAGTCTTAACCATTTTTCCTCATTCATCTCCTCTTAGCCAATTCGTCAGTTTCCCCCTCACGCACACACTTTTGCAGCACACACACACACACACACAACCCTTCCCACTGAGCTTCACCTCGTTCTCCATATTATTTCTTTTGTTCTCTCCCTCCTCTCTCGCCTGGTGTTGTGTACATTTGGGGATTTCCATTGTTCGCTAATATCCCCTCATCTTCCTCTTCTTCTTCTTCTCTCCGTCCTCGCCGTTAATTATCCCCGCGCTGCCACAATGGGCTGTTTAGCTTCATTTGCATGTTGCTTTTTTATTTTTATGCTGTTGACAATCAATTAGCCTGTGATGATAAAATCAGAGAACAGAAGGAGAGGCTGTGACCAGACACGGCGTGAGGCAGAGGATTCTGCCAGACAGGCGTCACGTTGTTAGAGACACTGAGAGCAAAACGATCTGAAACTTACCTGAGAACAGAAGTCGACACTTTGCCGGGTTTCCTCATTAACTCTCCTGAAGGTGTCACCAGCATCTAAAGCTTCGTTCTGACTGTTCGCTCTCGAAGCTCCATCTTTTGTGTGTCTTTTAGTCAGCTGAGTTCAGAGGGTGATGACGGCAGCCTCTCCTCGAAATCTTTCATGTTGTCGCACTATTAACGTGAAAAAAATACTGAAATGAGTGAGCTTTCCTACATTCACACCTCCACACACCTGGGGCCTCATTTATAAATGTTGCGTACGCACACAAAAGAAGGCGTATGCCAGTTTCTACGCAACGCAGTTAGGGCTTTATATAAAAACTCCACGCAAGCTCTGACCCTGCGTATGCACATCATGTGGAGAAATGAGAAACTGCGACTCCGTCGGCAGAAGGATGAAACACAGAAACGATGTGAAACTGATCCCATTATGTAGAGGAAATAAGTGTAAAGAACTCGAATGCATTTGATTCCCTCATTTTAAACAAGGGCTTACAAATCACAAAGCTACCTGAGTCATCTGTGCGCGTCTTGCACGTCTGTGCCCCGCCGCCCTCCCCTGTCAGACTTTTACTTTATTTCAGCCAATCTTCAGAGGCAGCAGCATGAACAGCGTCCTCCACATGCTGCCACTCTGAGGCCTTTTTGACATTTAAAATGTCCCTTTGTGTCCATTAACAAAATTATTTTTCTGGTGTCAAACTCCCAAATAATAAGCTCTTCTATTTCACACTACGTGAATTTCTTTATTTTATCCTTTCTGTCGGTGTCGCCATGGTCACATCATCATGCAGTCAGGTAGAGCTAATGAATATTAATTAGGGGCATTTCATTGACTATTTATAGGCATTTATGGGTGGGTGTGACATGACGCCTGCAAAAAGTGCGCCGCATTTTGACTTGGTTGTGATTTATAAAGGGAAACTGGCATAAGACGTGCGTGCGTGCAATTGACAGTTTTATAAATCAGAATAATTTTATGCGTACGCACTTTCGGGCACTCACTGTTTAAAGGGGGCCGTGAAAGTCAGATGCTTTCTTAAAATGAGGTTTTCTAATGAGAACGGAAGTAAAGTTTAGTTTTAATTTATTGCCTTTTGCAAAAGGTTTCCAGAAACAGTTCCCAAACAAAAAATCTATACGCTTTATTGATCGGCGAGGTGTGCAGAGAGGAAAAGTTTCTCTCTCTCTTAAGCTCTCTTTTTTATTCTTCACACAACTATGCATCACTTTATATGTGCAACACAATGAACACAATGAGAGACCTTTCAAAAGTGTGTGCTGCCTTATCACTGTTTGTATGTACATATTTCTATATTTCCATTGAGATGAAACCACAAAAACATGCAGATTGTTTGATGTGAATTTCTCTTGGAGATCAATAAAAGTATCTATCTATCTATCTATCTAATGCCCGTTCATTCAAACTAGTTCACTTCAAGCACACAAAAAGACGTCAGCGTTTGAAGGTTAATCATGTAGTTTAGCTGCCTAAAACTTTAGAAAAGAAAAAAGGTTGATATAAAAACATAAAGAGCATGAATTCAGAGAAGCTGAAATAATTAAAACTATTCAGTAATTAAAAGAAAACTTTCTGATGGTGAATAAACTTCTGTAAACCGTCTTCTCCCATTTTCAGAGCCACGTTAGTCAAACAGTCATCAGAGTAATGGCAGATAAAGAGAGTTTGGGAGAGCGGAGTGGATTTTTCTGGCGGTGTTTGTTTAACATACGTTGAGCGCGGTGGCGGCGCTGAGGAGAATCTCATTAGTGTAATAAATTCAGGCAGCCGGGCCAGCGTCCTCCCTCGTGTGTCACATTGGTTTGAAGGGAGCCGGAGCAGATGTCGCTCTCTTTCTCTTTTCTCTTCCCCCCCTTTTTTTTTCTTCTGTCCTCTCAATGGTACATCTCCATATCATCATCACTTTCTTTTTGTTAACCTCCCTCCTCCTCCCATTAGTATCTCTTTGGCTCTTTATCGGCCTCTCTGACGATTCTGCTTCCTTTCCATCATCCCTTTTTTCTCCTGTTGGGCACAGTAGGGGATCTCACACACACACACACACACACACACACACACTCTCATATATACACAGTTGTCATTCATTGGTGTGGTAGGCGTTTGTGCATCTGGCCGGTGTCAGAGTGAGAGATATCACCGGCTCGTCATTGTCATTAATATCGGGCTGATGTTCCCACAGTGAAGCTCGTGACAGGCCGACACAGAGACAAACCAACAGATAGAAAATAGCTTAATAAAGTGTCATAAATGACGTAGAAAACCAGCAAAAAATGGAATGGAATGAATGAATGGAAACTGAAAGCAGCAGATTTTTGTGTAATTAATTTACTGACTTTTCAAACTATGCTGGAGCAGGGTGGGAGAGTGACGCTGATTTTAGACTTGTGTCTATTAAAGTTGGAGTCTTTGATTCTGATTGAGCCAAACTTCATTCAGAAAATGAGCATTTTAAAAGTTGTTGCTTGTGGTCGTGCAGACAAACCAGACAAAGGATGAATTCAGACTCTTTACAAGTCGGCATCATGATGTTGTTATTTCAGCATCATTTTGCTCCTTTTATTATGATTAAATCTCTGCAGAATCTGTTTATTTTGGGTTAGGGTTAGGGTTGTAATAAACCAGATTAGTTCAGTTTAGATACAGTGAATATTTATTGACAGATGATTTGAGACAGATGGAGCCCTGAATATTCAGAATAAACAGAAATGGTCAAACTTTGCTGTTGTCCAAACTGTTGTTGAACACACAAACTAACAGCGTGCAGACCTTCAGGAGATGTCTGCTGAACCTGTATTAGATTAGAACTGCAGACTGCACCTTTAACACTGAAAGTTTTTAGTCCTTAAGTAAAGTTATTCATGCACATACTGCTACACTCTGAGCGAGTGTATGTAATTTAAGAGTGATTTGATGAAGCGAGGAGCAAAGATAAGCTCTTCCCCTCGAAGCTCATTTACATGAAAATGAACTTTTCTTGTGTGTTCAACATCACACGTGTTCAAACCCTGCTCAGTAAAAAAATGACATGGATCAAGTACAATTACTTATAATGATTTTCACTTTTCAAAGAGACATTTCAGCTGTAAAAAGCAGCGTCACATCTGCATTCTCCGGCTCTAATCTAATTAGACTGAGTTTTGGGTTTTGACTTCTTTTTTGCGGCTCATGTCTGATCTCTTCACGGCTGTCTGCATGGCGAACAGTCCAACTCTGCGCGGTTTCTTCCAGGTTAGACAGCCATGAAAAGATCAGATATATGCCAAAAGGGACCCTCCACACTGGTTTCAAACCTGTGAAGCATGTGTGGACCTGAAATAAAGAGAATGTAATCTAAAAGTTCAACCTGATGGAATCATGATCGTTATGTAAGAAAACTGCTGCTTTTTTGGCGCAGAAATCGATAAAGCAGCAGTACGTGTGTCTTTTATAGTCCGATAATCGTCAAAATGACAAAAAGAAACCGTTTAGAGCAGTTTAGGTTTGTGAGAAAACTCAGAACTAACTTTCATTTTCCTGCATAAACACTTAAAAAGCAGGGAAAAAAAGCATTTTGGGACAGAAACAATGAAGAGCGTTGAGAGAGAAAACAAACAGCAGCTTATTCAGAATGACGTTCAGATCAACACTTCTGGGAAATTAAATGTCATATCCCACTGTGTGTGTAAAATGTGCGTCTGTGTGTGTGTGTGTGTGTGTGTGTGTTGCAGCATTGTCGTGACTCAGCTCCTCAGATTAGTGTGTTGACAATTTGTTTCAGCAATCATTGCTGTCAGAGGGAAGTTTATTTTTGTGAGTATGTGTGTTAGTTAGTTGATGATGTAGTGTGTGTGTGTGTGTGGGTGTGTTTGGCTCGGGTTGCTATTTACATTCCCGTCTACAGTGGTGGACGAAAAACGTGCATGTTCGATTGCGTATATCTTACCTCAGAAACACGATCAAAATAAGCTGATTACTTCCTTCTGTTCGTCTGTTTTTTTCGAACGTTGCAGAGAACAGAGATCGATTTAGCTTCTCCAGAGTCCTCATTAACAAAGTGTGAATTGAGCTGTTTCTAAATCTTTACATCAGAACAATCCACATGCATAGGAAGACTGGCGTTTGTCTAACTCACATAGATTCACCTCTGCACAATGATAAATGATTGATTGTACATCCGTCTGCTCGTGCGAGTATTGGTTTATTAAGGAAGCACAAAACAAAACACCATCTAATAAAAGAAAAGACAGAACGAAGGAAATCTAAGGTAGGAAGGAAACACACAGAATTAAATTAAATCAAAAGAAAAAGAAGAAAAAGACAAAAGAAAAAATGAAAGTGCAACACATGAAAATGAAAAAGTGATGATCACACACTGCACGCAAAGGAGAACTGTCAGAATAAAGACGAGAAACAGTCGATCGAGTTTGAGGTTTATGATCATAGTTTTACCTGGAGTGCATTAAAAAATAATCTCTTAGATCTCTGATTCCTCGTCTTGAGCGCTCTGTGGCCTTGAGCAGTAACTGCAGGTGTGTTTTTGAATCTTCCCAGAGAAACAGCAGCCTCGTTGTCAGAAACACGAAGACAGAAGATCTCAGGATGATCTGAAGTGTTCAGTGAGCTTCAATCAGAAAAACAAACCTGCATTGTGATTAATGATTTCTGAAAAATAAGACTTCACCATTAATACTTTAACACAGATTAGTGTACAGGTGCAAACGCAACCATTCATGAAGTGTGTGTGTGTGTGTGTGTGTTGTGTCACATATATGTATATGAGTCTTCTTCCTCTCTGCTACAGAGCGCCATTGTTGTCCAAAAACCATAAAACTCATCAATGACTCACACTGTTGTTCTTCATCACCATAAACACACACACACACACACACACACAACTGTGAATTCATCCACTGCTGAAAATAGTCCCCAACAAAAGCACTATTTCGTCTTTTTTGAGAAACCACAGTGACAGCTGTTTTATAAAATTACTGAGCTGTTTTTTAAGGATGACACATTTATAATATTTGTATTTTAAAAGATTAAGAAGGAACCAATGCGTCAAGCGAGTATTTACAGTCAAAGAGACAAAAACATCGTAGGTTTGAGTCTTTTTATGGGATATGTTGACTATAAAAAAAACAAGCATGTGGAGCTTTATCCTTTAAATGTGTGTGTAAAGTGTGTGTGTTTTTAAGGTCATTTGTATATTAAAGTAGCTGTTCATCTGGATGCACAGATGCCTCAATGAGCTGGGCACAAACACACACACACACACACACACACACACACCTGGTCACCAGTTGTTCTGTAGCGTCTCCGCCCCAGGGCAGAGCTTTCATGCTACATTTCCACCAATCCTCCAAACCTCAACCACTAATCCATCATTTTGGACACACAAGTGCACATTGTACACACACACATAAACACACACATCTTCACATATGTTCACTTGCATCTAAAGCTACCATTTCCTACACACACACACACACACACACACACACACCATCTGAAGAAATATGATGTCTTTTTTACTTCTTCTCACACACACACACACGTTGTATCTGCCCTGTGGTTTGGTGTTGCTGCCCACTCGGTTTGAGCAGAAAGCATCTGGTCAACCTGATAATACACACACACACACACACACACACACACACACACACACAGTTACACTCCATTTAAAATCATGTGTGTCTAGATTAACACATCCTGAGCTCTTCCGGGGCCGTGAGTCAGTCCTCTGGTGGGCTGAGCGGACGTCACGCTGTGTAACAGAGCTGCAGGCATTTAAAAAAAAAAAAAAGAAGCTGATGGATCACTTCGCTTATAGAAGGAGAGAAAACTCACCGTCGTGGCATTCACAAGACTCGTTTTAAGACATTGTCATGTTTGCCGTCTAATCCAGAGGCAAACGAGACTGCGCGTGATACAAGGATGTGTCGAAATCAACATAGGCAGCAATTTAACCTCCATATAAAATAACACACACTCTCACACACACACACACACACACACACTCTCTCTGTGTAAAGCCTGATTAATACATGTTACAACTGACCTCTCAAATCTTATTACACAATCTGCCCATAGAGCATAAGCTAAACCAGCACCTTCATCTCTCTCTCACACACACACACTCTCACACACACACACACACACACAGACACACACAGTAACAAAGACTAACATTATCATGTTATTAATTTTCCAGGACTGCTCCACAGAGATTTGGACTAAAATTAGGTTGAGAGGTTGATTATTTTTTAGGTTTATTTGACTGCTGTGAGATGAATGTTCGACTTTAGATTTGAAATTTAACAGTAAAACATTCAAATCTCAAGTGTTGACCTGCTGACATGAAAGAAATGAGAAACGGCAGCAGGCAGGTTTTCATTTTCCACTTCTCTGTTTTGTGCAATTTGCTTATAAAACTGAGATTTCACTTGAACTTGACCTAAAGAATTTCTCTTTACACTCGCTTTGACAGATGTGAATTAAATTATTATTCCTAAAAACATAAAAGCAGCTTTACTGTTTGATAAGCTTTAAGCTACAGTGCATTAAAGAATTACAGGCTTTCTAGGATGCAAACACTCGCTGCAAAGGTTTTTTATCTTACTGAGAAATGTCTTTCTATGCTTGAATTATAAAATCTATTGTGTTAAGAAATGTCCTAGTTGGTGGTGCAGTAAAATGTTGCACCTGTTTCTGATAAAAAATTAACTTGAAAAGAAAAAGAGGACCAAGAAAAAATTTAAAATGAGTTCATTTGCTGTTGAAAAAGGTAGAAATATTCTGACTATATTGGCCAGTTGCTTTCTTATTTTACAAAAATAAGACTACAGGAATGTAGGAGAGACTGCAGAACGCATTAAAACACTACAGCAGGTCTTTCAGGAACAGGCTGGTAGAAATGTAAATTTTCCAAATAGGCTAAAACATGCCAGAAGCACTGTGGTCCTTTTGAAGACATGAAATATTAATGGACCGGAGCGAGCGGACAAGGCAGTCCTCCGTTCCTGCCTCAGCACGTGCTCCGCTTTACATTCATCTTTTTTAATTCGCACTCGGGATTTGTCGGATGTCACTGTCGGCACACGTCCCGGCTATAATTATTCAGCAGACAACATGTGGGTGACAGCGTGGCCTAGATTGGGAGTGAAGTACGCCGCCCCGCCTGGTCGCCCGCACAGACAAAAGAGCAAAGATGAGACGCGTGTAAAGGGAGATGGGATGTATGTCAGCGAGAGGAGGGGGGAAGGGAACTGTATACGAGTCAAAACGGGGAATTTCCAACCAAACGGGTCTTTATTTTCTGATAGTTACTATATTTCCTCTTAGCCTGATTGGCTCTGCTCGACTGCGGCCAGAGCGACAGCTGGCCAATGACAAAGAGGCCTCAGGTGTTGACCTCACGTCACCTTTATGTCTTTGTGAGATTCACTCCAAAAAAACTGGTTTTATTAGTATAATTGGAAACCGGAGCATCCAGAAGGAGGAATTAAAGTCACTGAAACAAATTAAAAAAGATGTTTTATTTCTAAAACTAAGGGGGTAATGAAGAAAGAAGCAGGTTATCAGTGAAAAGCTTTAAAAGGTTAACAAAAAAATTATGTTATGATGCTTTTTTTTACGAATATCTCCAAAGCTTCAGTCACAACACTGGATTGAATAATCTGCTTTCTGTGCATTTTTGAGGAACAAGCCTACATCTGCTTGAAGTGATGAAGCTTGAGCCGAAGTTTACACCGCTATAGAGATAGTTTCTGGTAAATTAAGCCCCTGAACGTGCCAATAAAGTTTCACCAGAATTCAACTTGTAGAAGAAGAAGAGCAGCAGATCTCCAGCAGCTCCAAAGGTCTTAATCAGATTGAGTGAGGAGACACTTAAAATCCCATCAGGATTAAAATAGCTCCTGAAGCAGCCCAGCAGCCCAGTGTGTTTTTTTTTTTTTGGATGTGTTGAGGTGTGTGTATTTGTGCCTGTGTGTCATATTCATTCATTTGCACACAACATTAAACAGTGTTAAATGTCCACTAATCTGAAACGAGCTCACCTGGATTACCTCTGCTCCTCCCCTGCCTCTGCTGTCCTGATCTGAACCGAGCTGGAGATCCAGGCCATCAGAATAAAACATGGGTACTGTAGTCTTTTCGCAGGAGAGCGGCTGACGAGGCTCTGACGTTTCTCTGTTAACTTTTATGAAGAGCTTATGTAACCGGGCTCCCCGGTCGAGTGGAACGACGCATTTGGCCGTTAGCTAAACCGTCCATTTACTGCTCCACGGCTCTCCCCTCTTCTCTTACAGTCATTTAGGTTTTCAGTTTTTTTCAGAAACGACACAAAAGACTTTCATACTGCTATCTAATAAGGGCAAATATTCACAAGAAGTGGACCTGCAGTCTTATTAACACAGTGTGTACTGATTAACTGTGGAATATATTTTAAATACTCAAATCTGCATCAATATAGTTTCAAGTTAATGTTCATTTGTACCAATACTGTCTTTCAGATTTGCTTGCAGAACATGTAAAGATTCTTTATTTCTAGTTTGAGCTCATACTGAGATGTATATTAATAAATAATATTGACATGGCACAGAAAATAATGTAAGTCTGAGGTTGGTGAGCTTAAAGATTTATAGTTTTGTGTTGTGATGAGCCAACTTTTTTTACTTAAAGCAAATCTCTAAACACCTTTTGAAGATGTAATTATCTAGAGCAGACGGTCACTTTTCTCTCTGACTATCTGGACTGATCAAACCATGCTGGCAGCGATGAAAATCCAACAAAGATATTTTTCCTCTTTTTTCATGAATAGCTTTTTTCTTTCCTGCAGCCTGCGAGCATGTAGCTGTTTTCTGATCTATACGCATGCTGTGAATTCCTTTTTTCTCTTTTATCCTCTATAGTTTTTTTGTTTTTTTTTTTATAAAGGACCTAATTTACATAACTGTTGAGCATTGAGTATGTGAACCAAACAATCTAAACTCAAACTGCAACCATCTCACAGTCCTCTTCTGCAAACAGGAGCGTTTGCAGATGAAGACTTGAGCTGTGATTATTTTCTTACGCACCATAAATCTATTATTTTAACGTTAAATGAGTTTAGTCACATGGAGTTTTCCCTGCTTTCTTCTTTATGTCTTTGCAGCCTGTTTGAGCATTTTCAAATCTGCATGCATTTAGATAGATAGATAGATAGATAGATAGATAGATAGATAGATAGATAGATAGATAGATAGATAGATAGATAGATAGATAGATAGATAGATAGATAGATAGATAGATAGATAGATAGATAGATACTTTATTGATCTCCAAGAGAAATTCACATTTCCAGCAGCATGAAAGGTGAAACTTAAGGGCATGCAAGAAGTACAGTAAGGAAGGAAGAAGTACAGTAAATTTATGTGTTTTCTTGCTCTGTAAAGTAGATTTTTCACGCTGCTTTGCCGCACTGGTCACTGAGACGAGTGACTAAGGTGAGGCGAGGTAAAGGAGGGGATGAAGAAGAGAAGCATTGTGCCTCTCAGCTGTTTCCACATTACTAAGCTCGCCTCTAATCTAGTATGTAGTGGATCACAAGCTGATCACACACTCCGCTCGCAGCTTTCTGAGAGCTCAAACACACATGTGCAGTCCGTCGAGGCACTCCTGACTTGAACAAGTGGCCTCAGTTTTGACACCAAAGGTCCTTTATGTCGAGCTAAAAGTCATTTCAGGTCATCTCAACTTCACTGTCAGAGATTCACATGTCCGGCTGCTCTGCTTTTTATCAAAGGACTCTTGTGACATTTGATGAGCGACGCGGTGAGAAAGCTTAAAATGAAAAAACAAGATCAAGGGGTTTCATTAAAACGCAGCACTTCCGATCAACGCAGCAAGAGCCGAGGGGATTTTTTTTTTTTGGGGGATGGGGCGTTTGGTGATGCAGGAGGAGGGACGACGGGCTGGCTGCTGTTTTATCTCGGTCTTTGGCTGTCAAAATGATATTCAGATGCTCAATCACACATTCTGTTCGCCCTCTGTTTGGCCTGTTCCGACTTAACCCTTCGTAGGGTCAGAGCCCACAGACCAGTCATACTGTAATAAACCAGAGACATGACCTTTAACAATCAAACTAGTCAAACTCAGAGTCTGTTTGTGGTTGCAAGAAAGATTTAAGTTATATGTCTGAACCCACCACGTCTCAGACTTTCTTCTTTAACAGACCACATGAACAAAAGCCTGTTTGTCGATGATCAAATGCTGCCAGAAGGTTTAAAAATTGGCTGCTGATCTGTGCAAAGTTAACAACAGCCACTGCAGACCGAACTGTTCAAACCTTAAAGTCGTGAAGGTTTGATACTCGACACGTTGATCCGATCAGTACGCAGATGGCGCAAAGTAAAACATACAATGTGAAAGAAACCATTTCTTTGACAGATCAGTCCAAAATCAGTGAAACCAGTTTTTCAGGGCTCTGGTGAAGATTGTGTGGCTGTTTTAAGCTCAGAATAAAAAGCCAGTAAGTGGACCTTGATCGAAGTTGTTTTGATAAACTCTTATTTCAGGGTTGAAAATGAACTTTCATGCTAAACTTCACAGTCAGCAGTCTTGTGGATGAAATTAAAACGTCTTCTGAGTTTGCATGTGAAGATACTCGTCTCTATGACAACCGAGCAAACTTAATCTGATTTCAGCTATATGATGAAGTTAACAGCACCTGGAAAAGCTTTTCATCAGCAAAGCAAAGGTCGAACATGGACGGAGCGAAGAAGAAGACTGTCTGTCCCTCAGGACACGCTCATGTTTTCTGACCTTTTACCTTGAAATGTTGAACTGCGAGTTTCTTAAAGTCACTTTTGTTTTTATGAATCCAACTTGCTGATACAGACAGGCATCAGATTAGAAGAAAAACCTGAATAAAAAAAATAAAAATGTGGAGAAACAGAAGAAATGCAGAAGTTTCCACACAGCTGCACTGCAAATAAATAGTAGAAATAATAGAAATAGTAGTTATCTGTTGGAGAACAAGCAGAAACTTTTTCACTTTTCATATCTGACTCAACTCAACTTGGATCTAAAACTCTTTGGAAAATATATTATTTGTGTGTACAAACTGCAAAAACAATGTATTGTGCAAATTATATAGTAATCAGAGTGTAAACCACAGGTAATGTGAAGTGTAAGCACAGCGGTGATGAGTGTGTGTTGCTCTGGTATCAGCTCCGTCGATGCCCACACTCAGAGGTGTCTGCTCTTGATCTCGCTCACCCACAGCTGCTGGCAGCGTTACAGCATACTTTTATCTAACGCGAGGCCCATGTGTTTACCCCACATGCTCCTTGCCTCCTCCTCTTTACTTTTTCCTTTCTGCCAGAAGCAAATCCTCCATTTCCGCCCCGAGGGGGGGGAGGGTTGGAATCCCTCTCATGTCAGGCGGCGTTGGTCAGCTTGGCTCACTGACATGTTTCATTTGGTTTAGTAGTGTAAGCCGAGGGTGTCGTGGAACTACAGCAACTCTGTGTGTGTGTGTCTGTGTGTGTGTGTGTGTGTGTGGTTGCTACATGCCCTCCTGCGTGCTCAGTGACCCCACAGCAGGCAGTGTGTAAGTGTGACAAACACAGCCTCTGTCTGTCTCTTTTGGCTCTCAGGGTGAATCTGTTTGTACACCTGCCACCTGATTTCCCTCACCACCCCACACACACACACACACACATTCACACACTCTCACTCACATAAACATCCTGTAAATGCTGCTGGGGGGTTGCTGCTGCTGCTTCTCTCACTGTCCATTCAGATGACCTGCTGTTTTGCTTTCACACCCCGGCTTGCAAATCTTCCTCTCTGCATTGACTCTGAGCAGCGACACAGCTTTAACTGTGCAGCACCTCGGCCTAAACTGGGTCACAGGAGACTTTCTCTCTCGTCTAATAAAGGAGACGTGCTGTCCACTGCATCTAAACACAGAAACAGTCTCAACTCTGTCCCCTCAGCCTTTCTTTCACATTAAAGGTGCATCATTCACTTCAACTTTTCACATACAAGGAATTTGCTTTCATATACATCAGAAATAGTAGACAGAAAATAGAAAGATGTGAGCAATTCCTTAAAGTCAAGAAGCATAAATATAATAATGTAAATAAAATATGGAATAATAAAGATAATGAAAATGAAAGCAATGAGAAATATATAGCATATCCGTCAATTCATTTTGTGCTGCTCGTCGGGCTGAGCAGCTGCAGGTTCCAGCTCCTCCTGCTTTGAATCAACTTTCTATTTTTCTGACATTAGATATATACGTCACGTTTTGCATGAAGAAGACAAACAACATGATTACATTTTAGTTCCCAGCTCACTGCTTACAAAGCTTTCAAACCAGCTTTGTGCTGCCAATAAAACATCCAAGGTCACTGTTAACTAACTTTTTAAATGTTTTACTGATTTAAACTCTTGAACGTATGTTTGTTTTGTACTCTGACTGACGTGCTGCTTCTGTACTTTTATGGTCGCTGCAGTAATTAATTTCTACACTTCTCTCTCTGTCGTATCTTTTATTTATTTATTATTATATTATTTATTTCTGAGCACTATAATTGAATTTGCTTGCGTACGCTTCATGAAGAACGAAGACTTAATGACCTGTGGAGGACTCGAAACACAAAGTTTAGTTCTCCCGTCTCTGACACCCTTCAAAGAAAAATCATATCAGCAGTTTGTTTCAATGATTGTAGGTGAGGACTGAAGTGAACTGGTACATGAAGAGCTTCACCTTTGTGCTTTGCAGCCTCTTCTCTTATAGCGTCTGACAATAATGCCCACTTTACTTGACTAGACATGCAATTAAGCTATGTGAAGGATGTGTCCTTCATCGTATAATGTGCTGTATTATTCCATCAGACTGTTTACAGTGTGCAGAGGAAGGTCTGCGGTTGGTTTGAGTTTTCGCAGTTGATTTCAAACTCAGCTTTGTCTTGTTTCGTGCCGCTTCACTGATAAGAGAGAGAGAAAGAAGAGGAGGCAGAATGAGAGAGAGTCAGAGAGGTCTGGGTGGAGCAGAGGAAGATGGGAGGTCGTCCTCCCGACTGATGTACTGTATTAGAAATCAGATAAGGAGTGTTTGTTCTCCGTTGTAATCTCGTGCAGCGCTGCTCGGCCTCAGTGCTGCTCTCTCTCTCTCGCTCGCTCTCCCTCTGAGAGCTTCATCATTGTTCGCTAGCTGTTGATAAAAAAAGGCCTCAAAGGATTGAATGGGAAGTAGACACACACACACACATATCCACACAGTTCCTCTGAAGCTGAAATGGGCTTGTGTGCATTTATTTGCATTTGTTAGGCTTTTATCAGGCTTTTATTCCTTCTAGTGTTTTAGCCCTTTTACCACAAATCATATTCTGTACAATTTACCGTCGACCATTTCTGAAATAGTGATTTTGACTTTTTATATGTGGTTCATTTGGTTCAATCAGTTTTCACTCGGTTGTAATCTGCAACCTCACCACTAAATGCCACTAAATCTTCCACACTGCTCCTCTAATAGGAATCCATTACAGCCTTCTTCTATTTCAGTCAAACTTACAATACTTTTCAAATGGATCTGCTCTTAAAGTGACATTAACATGCAAAGTAAAATGACTTCTGCATTGACAAAAGAAGAAAAAACACTGATTCTGAGTATCTACAAAGTGATTTATTAAAATAAATGACTACCTGAAATATAAAAGGACATACAAATACACATGTTGATTTTAAGTAAAATGGTGAACAGTTGAGTATGTGTCACAGCTGCATAAAGACAGACACAAATTATTTGCAGAAACATAAATTGGTTCTTTATCTTGAGGAACAAGCTGATTTTTTTACAGCTTGGGTTGTATTTTCCTAACTTCAGCTATCTCATTGGTTATACTCTGCTCAGTGACATCATCTTGTTCCCAGATTAACTTTTGCTGCAGACTCGGTGAAGGCAGCGTTCGTGTTGATATCACAGGGATGAAACTACGATCCGAGTTGTGCTAAAAGTGGAATTATACTTTAAGGTAGAGAGAGGAAAGAGTTAAATGTTTTCCCAAAGCCTGACTCTGGTTGAAGGCCTTGCAGCCTGCCTACTTGGCTCTGTGCCGGTCTGCCTGTCTGCCTGTTTGCCTGTCTGTCTGCCTGCCTGCCTGTCTGTCTGAGCGACCGGCTGGCTGACTGTGCTGCTGCATGAATAATGCTGAGCCATGGTGCCCTGCTGCCTTGACAACCAGTGGAGAGCGAGACGAGGGAGGAGGGGAGGAGAGGGGGGAGTATTGTGTGGGTAGAGAGCAAATATAGAAAAGAGAAAAGGGGGATAGGAGGAGGTGGGCAGGAAGGATGGAGCTGGTGGTGATGGGGGGGTCTGATCAAGTGAAAAACTGAAACAATGGAAATGTAGGGCAGAGAGAGAGAGATGGAAAGCTTTGGAGAGAGGGAGTAATACAGGAATACTTTATTTAGGGCAGAGAAATGGAGAGGAGATGCAAAAAAAAATAAAGGAGGCATCTGAAAAATAAAAAGGAGAGAGAGGAAGAAAGCGAGAAAGAGAGGCGGCTCAGCAGTTTTGGATGCAGCCTGCAGCAGCAACCTGTTTCACAGTGTCACAGGAGTGTTGCATCATGGGACCAGGACCGGGGGGGGGGGGGGGGGGCACTCACATTGCAGGATGACATCACCCATTACCGAGTCGGCTCCTGTCTGCCCGGCTCCATCTGCATGCCGAGAGAGAGGGAAGAAGAAGAGATGTGGAGGCTTTCGTTTTATTTTTTTGTTTTTTATCTGTCTGTCTGCTCATCTCCGAGCATGAGAAACAAAGAGCCGGATCATCAGACGGACAGACGGACATGAACGGAGAAAAGGGGAAAAAGGACGCAGATGCTGGTGGAGAGTTTCAGCCTCGTGTGCCAGCATGATATTGCAATCTGAAAAAAGAGAGAGGAGGCGGAGGATGAGGAGGAAGGGGGGAAGAGATTTGGGTTCGGTTCATTTGGAAACTGTGTGTTCGTGTGTGTGTGATTTATCCTCCTCCTCCTCCTGCCCTCCCCTTCCTGTATCCCTGTTTGGCTCTCTGACTGTCCACTGCACCCAAAAAAACAGAGAGAGAGCAGGTTGAAAGGGAAGGCAGCATCCCTATTTTTGACTGCAACAGCAAAAACCCATTTCACTGCCACAGTAAAAAGTCATATTTTTAGTGCTTTTACCACCAAAAAACACACACCAGAGGGTGACACGAGAGTGAAATTTTCCTCCTCTCTCACTCGGTTTATTTCTGCCTGTCCAGTTAAATTTGGCGTTTGGGATTTTCAATCTGACCTTCATCCAACCCTGTTTCCAAATATGATTATTTTAGTGTTTGGAGATACTCCAGAGCTTCTGTTCAAAGTACCTACATACAGTACCAATATGAATTTCTAAATTCAAACTGAGTAAATGATCACACCTTCAACTGTTTCTCCAGTCATGATCTTGTAATTACGTCCCTCTTGATTATTCAAAGTCCCAAAATGGGTACAAAGATCATTTTCTTGATTTGAATTCAGAAAATAATCACATGTAATGGCCTGTACCAGAATTTTTTTTTTCTAATCTTTCCTTCATTCAGTCCTCTTCCTCCTGATTTTGTCATTATCATGATGTTACTTATTACATGACTTTCCCAGAGCTTTTAAACAACAGGCCTTATGCATGCATTCTGCATAAATTTCATCTTAAATTGTGTAAATAAATTGGTACACAGAAAGCTGGTGGCTGTAATGTCACCTGTCAAACGTCAGTGGCTCGTTGGTTTGTGGTTTGCACGCAGAACTGCTGCCCTTATACAGGTTTGTTGGGGTGTGTCCCGGGGCTGATTGTGTATTTAATTTAAGATGAAACCAAATTCACCAACATACACAAGTTGGTGAACAGACTTAGCTGTTGTTTCCTGAATTTATGTTAAGCAAATAACCACACGTTATAACCTGCATGTGAGTAGATTTAGTAATTTCTGGTCTTTCCTCCTCCAAATCGTGTTACTTTTACTTTTTCTGAACATAAGATAAGCAGATAATCACATCATCACGCTGTGTTAAAATGTTTTTTTGTCATTTCCAATCTTGATTTTACTCCAGATTCTGACATTTCACTATTGACCATTCCATCCATCCATCCATCCATTTTCAATCCAGCTTGGATCCGGGACCGGGTCACGGAGGCAGCAAGTCCTGAGCAGAGATGCCCAGACCTCCCTCACCCCAGACACTTCCTCCAGCTCTTCCGGGGGATCTCCCGAGGCGTTCCCAGGCCAGTCGAGAGACATAGTCTCTCCAGCGTGTCCTGGGTCTTCCCCGAGGCCTCCTCCCCGGTGGGACACGCCTGGAACACCTCCCTAGGGAGGCGTCCAGGGGGCATCCGAAAACAGATGCCCAAGCCACCTCAGCTGACTCCTCTCGATGCGAAGGAGCAGCTGCTCTACTCCGAGCTCCTCCCCCGAATGACCGAGCTTCTCACCCTATCTCTAAGGGAGCGCCCAGCCACCCCTGTGGAGGAAACTCATTTCAGCTTGTATCCGCATGATCTTGTCCTTTTCGGTCATTACCCAAAGTTCATGACCATAGGTGAGGGTGGGAACGTAGATTGACCGGTAAATCGAGAGCTTCGCCTTTCGACTCAGCTCCTTCTTCACCACGACGGTCCGGTACACCGACCGCATAACTGCGGACGCTGCACCAATCCGCCTGTCAATCTCACGCTCCATCTTTCCCTCACTCGTGAACAAGACCCCGAGATACTTGAACTCCTCCACTTGAGGCAGGACCTCTCCACCCACCCGGAGAGGGCACACCACCCTTTTCCGGTCGAGAACCATGGCCTCGGATTTGGAGGTGCTGATTCTCATCCCAGCCGCTTCACACTCGGCTGCAAACCGCTCCAGCACATGCTGAAGGTCCTGGCTTGAAGAAGCCAACAGGACAACATCATCTGCAAAAAGCAGAGATGAAATCCCTGTGGTTCCCAAACCTGACTCCCTCCGGCCCCTGGCTACGCCTAGAAATCCTGTCCATAAAGATTATGAACAGGACCGGTGACAAAGGGCAGCCCTGCCGGAGTCCAACATGCACTGGGAACAGGTCTGACTTACTGCCGGCAATGCAGCTAACCAAGCTCCTGCTCCGGGTCGTACAGAGACCGAACAGCCCTTAGCAAAGGGCCCCGGACCCCATACTCGTCGGAGCACTCCCCACAGAATACCACGAGGGACACGGTCGAATGCCTTCTCCAGATCCACAAAGCACATGTGGACTGGTTGGGCAAACTCCCATAAACCCTCAAGCACCCTGCATGGAGGGTATAGAGCTGGTCCACTGTTCCACGACCAGGACGAAAACCGCATTGTTCCTCCTGAATCCGAGGGTCGACTATCGGCCGAATTCTCCTCTCCAGTACCCTGGCGTAGACCTTCCTGGGGAGGCTGAGAAGTGTGATCCCTCTGTAGTTGGAACACACTCTCCGGTCCCCTTTTTAAAAAGAGGGACCACCACCCCAGTTTGCCACTCCAGAGGTACTGTCCCCAACCTCCATGCAATGTTGCAGAGGCGTGTCAGCCAAGACAGCCCCACAACATCCAGAGATTTGAGGTACTCAGGGCGGATCTCATCCACCCCCGGCGCCTTGCCACCGAGGAGCTTACGAACTACCTCAGTGACTTCGGCTTGGGTGATGGACGAGTCCAGTCCCAGTCAGAGTCCCCATCCTCTGCTTCCTCATTGGAAGGCAAGTCGGTGGGATTGAGGAGATCCTCGAAGTATTTCTTCCACCGTCTGGACAATGTCCTCAGTTGAGGTCAACAGCTCCCCACCTGCACTGTAAACAGTGTTGGCAGAGTACTGCTTCCCCCTTCTGAGGCGCCGGACGGTTTGCCAGAATCTCTTCGAGGCCGACCGATAGTCCTCCTCCATGGCCTCACCGAACTCCTCCCAGACCCGAGTTTTTGCCTCCAGGACCGTCCGAAGGCTGCGGCTTGCTTGGCCTGCCGGTACCTGTCAATCCTGCGCATCAGGAGTCCCACAGGCCAACATGGTCCGATAGGACTCCTTCTTCAGTCTGACAGCATCCCTTACTTCCGGTGTCCTGTCCACCACACGGGTTCGGGGATTGCCACCACGACAGGCACCAGAGACCTTGCGTGGCCCACAACTTCGAACCTGCCAGCGTCGACAATGGAGGCAGAGAACATGGTCCACTCGGACTCAATGTCTCCAGCCTCCCTCGGAATCTGTGAGAAGCTCTTCCGGAGGTGGGAGTTGAAGACCTCCCTGACAGAGGGCTCGGCCAGACGTTCCCAACAGACCCTCTCACAATACGTTTGGGTCTGCCAGGTCTGTCCAACTTCCAACTTCCTCCTCCGCCAGCGGCCAATCCAACTCACCACCAGGTGGTGATCGGTTGACAGCTCAGCCCCTCTCTTTACCCGAAAGTGTCCAAGACATATACGGCCGGAGATCAGATGAAACGACAACAAAGTCGATCATCGACCTCCGACCTTCCGCCTAGGGTGTCCTGGTGCCATGTGCACTGATGGACACCCTTTATGCTGCCAAACATGGTGTTCGTTAGTTATGGACAAACCGTGACTAGCACAGAAGTCCAATAACAGAACACCACTCGGGTTCAGATCGGGGAGGCCGTTCCTCCCGATCACGCCCCTCCAGGTATCACTGTTGCTTGCCCACGTGAGTGCGAGCGTTGAAGTCCCCAGTAGTAGAACAATGGAGTCCCCAGCCGGAGCACTATCAAGTACCCCTCCCAGGGACTCCAAGAAGGCTGGGTACTCTGTACTGCTGTTCGGCCCGTAGGCACAAAAACAATAGCAAGAGACCTATCCCCAACCCGAAGGCGCAGGGAAGCGACCCTCTCTGTTCACCGGGGTGAACTCCAACACGTGGCGGCTGAGCTGGGGAGCTATGAGCAAGCCCACACCAGCTCGCCGCCACGCTCACCCTGGGCAACTCCAGAGTAGTGGAGGGTCCAGCCCCTCTCAAGGAGCTGGGTTCCAGAGCCCAAGCTATGCGTGGAGGTGAGCCCAACTATCTCTAGCCGGTACCTCTCAACCTCCCGCACGAGCTCAGGCTCCTTCCCCCCCAGTGAGGTGACATTCCATGTCCCTATTGCCAGAGTTTTGTTCCAGGGATTGGGTGGGTCGTCGAGGCTCCCTGCCACGACTGCTACCTGCAAACCACATTGCACCGGCCCCTCATGGACCTTCCTGCGGGTGGTGAGCCTACTGAAGGCGGGCCCACGTGCACGCCATTTCGGGCTGAGCCCCGGGCCGGGTCCCGTGGGCAAAGACCCGGCCACCAGGCGCTCGCCTGCGAGCCCCAACCCCAGGCCTGGCTCCAGGGTGGGGCCCCGGTAACGCCAATCCGGGCGACGTAACGGTCCTTGATATTCTTCTTTTCATGATGGGCTTCTGAACCGCTCTTAGTCTCTGGCCCGTCACCTAGGACCTGTTTGCCATGGGAGACCCTACCAGGGGCGTAATGCCCCTCGACAACATAGCTCCTAGGATCATTCGGGCACACAAACCCCTCCACCACAGTAAGGTGGCGGTTCAAGGAGGGGACCATTCCAGTGTCTGTCCAAAAACAGTAGTTACAGTATAAATTTGAAGTTTATATTTTAGGCCAAGCACATCATCAAGCTCATCATGACCCCATGCTAAAATGGGCTTTTGTTATTTCAGATCCTGACGTCACCGTTACAGTCCTGATCCTGTAATTATCTCCAATGTTTCTATTCCACTTAAATATACATACCAGACATAATAAGAATATGAATTTCTGTATGGATCGCTTAGTTTCATTATCCAAAACTCAAGAACCTCATGTACTGAGGATCTGAAACCTCATTGTTGATTTATTTATTAAAACTGTGCTTTCAAAAGCAGTATAGTTATAAATGCATGTATAGTAACACAGCTGCTTTACAGTAGACCGCGGCAGCAGACTGTAAAGACTCAGACAGAAGCTTCTCAGCAGGGTGTTCTCAATAAATAATGTAAATCCTTTTAGTTACTTGGAGACTTTACTTCTGCCTGTCTGCCTGCAGCGTGAGACAGCCCGAGTTGGCACAGGTGGAGCGTTTTCTTACTTTTCAGATTGTGTGAGAGCAGATTGGTCAGTGCCAGGAAAGGAACCGAATCCACTGTGAGCGGTAATGAGTCGGCTGCTTCACCGGGGCAGAGAGGACAGATCAGGAGAGCTCCTCGCCGAATCAGCTGAGCTGGAAAGTTTGAGATGGCGAAACTAATCGTGTGCTTGAGTCAGAGCGCACATGACTCGTGGCCAGAGCACAGTTCACTAAGACCAAAGCAGCCCAGTGTAAATCCAATGTTCAGAGAGGCAGCGATGCATCAAACGGCCTGATCAGGCCAGCCTCTGTGATGTGAGCTGCAGCACGGTGTCTCGTACATGATGTTTAGCTTGGTTTTACCCCCGGAGATGTTCATTCACTCAGAAGAAATGTGCTTAGTGAGGATCTTCTGAATTTCTTTGTTCTGCATGTGTAACTCGGCTGAGTCTTTTTTTCTTTCTCACCTGGGAGCTGCATAAATGTTTCTGAAATCAGGTTTTTCCATAAAGGCAAGTTAAGCGTGAACAGCCATACTCATGATGAGGTCCAGAGAGGACAGGCGTGAGAATGATTTGATTTCATGTTGTTTTCTTCCATCACAAGGAGGTCATTTAACATAATTGTGACATGTAATTATATTTATGATCATGAAGAAGGACATTTTCATGATCATTTTTAGATGTTGACTTCACAAATGCACGAATTGGTGTCCTATGTGCAGAGCTGGTAAAGGCAGGTCAGAGGAAAACACTGAGTTACTTCCTAGATTTAAGCTCATTTTTATTATCCACTTCATCGTCGAGTTATATCAAGCGCGACCGTGCTCACCACAGAAGGCTGAACTTCACATGTCAGCAGCAGAACAGGAGGTTTGTGCTGTTTCAGAGGCCATATGTAACAGGAAATATGGCCTCTCTGCATGGCTCGCTGCAGTGTCTCCATCCCACTGACACCATGACCGCACACCTCCCCAAACACACACATACACTTCTATACCTGTGAGGACCAATAAAATATCCTCACTGTGTAAAAAGAGCCTCAATAACACTTATAATGGTCCTCATGAAGGCAGAAATACAACACACACGCAGCAAACCATTAAAGTGTTTTTTGACTATTCTGATATTCGACTAAATATAAAATGTCCCTTTTAAGAAAGAAAGCATTTTCCCAACCTACACGATAATATCACACATTTTATCTTATGCATTTGCTTGTTATAACACCTGAGTTTATTATTACACATTATTACTCACCCAGTTGCACCATCAGCTCAAATATACCTGCTGTAGGTATTTTGCACTCTTACGCTGTGAAACTTTGGCATGTCCACCAAAGACGTGTTTGAGTTTGTAAAAATTGAGTTATTTTTCCATGTGAACATCAACAGAGAATAAAATGTCAAACAAACCGGAGAATAAAAAGAGGGCGGCTCAGTCACATTGTGCATTTTAATGATAATTGTAGCAGCGATGTGGGCGGGTGACACGCTGTGTGCGTCCCCCCACCCTCCAAAAAACGCTTATGCATAATAAATACAAAAGTGCCGCGCATACCATATTATGCAACCGTCCCCCGAATGTGTGTGTCTGCATGTGTGTGTGCTCCTCCAGACCCCACTCCACCGATGTCTATGTTTAGCAGCCTATTCGTGTCTACAGTTAAATTGTACTTTCCACTCTAGTTATTACAGCAGCAGACGAAATATGAAAAGTGCTGAGGGCCATGGATAATAAGCACAGAAATAGAGCAGGCAGCAAGCAAACCGCAGCCTCAACATCACTGTACAGTCAAACAGCCCCCCCCCTCCCAAAAAAAAAACATGAAAACACTCATACATTTATTATTCCAAAATCCATGAGACAAACATGCTCCGACCAAAGACTTCAGGATAAATGGGACTCAGTCTCCCGTCTCCTTTGCTTTCTTTCTGTCTCTCCAGCATCGTTTGCTTCGGTCTAGCACTGCAGCCGGGCAGATTAGGATCTCTTCCCCCACTCCCTCCTTCCCTCCATCCTTCCCACAGTCCACTGCCTCTGTTTCTCCCGTGAAAGAAAAAAAAAAGCTCAATTTGTAGGCTTTTCCTTTAAAAGAAAAAGAGAAAAAAAGGTTTCCCCACATGTTCAGTGGCTGATAGATGGTACAGTAGTGACTCCCTGACCCCAGGGAACATGTCAGAGAGATATACAACACTATTGTGTCTCTTTCTGAATCACTGCTTTATTACTTTATTGCACATACACACACACACACACACACACTACTACTCAGGGGACCAATTAAATGTATGAAACACTGAAAACTGCACATACGCCCATTTGTTGACACAAGCAACGGAAGAAAAACTCAATTTCTCAGTAAAAAAAAAAAAAAAGATGAGCAGAAGACAACGTTCATGTTAACAAAGTTATCAGTGAGTCCTCCATGTTTATTCAGCTTTATGTGACACCACATGACGGTGGTTTCATTTGATAAATGGTCAAAATCGAAGCAGGAAAGATCGATCAGATTAGATAGATATTTTACATTTAGTTTGTGGTACAGGATGTGTCAAGCTTCAAAAACATCCAACAATTTCCACAATCCAGCTCAGTGAGACCCTCATTAGACCGTCGTTAAACCGTACCCAAACTGGCTGAATAAAACTAATAGGAACACATTTGAGACCCAAATCAGGCCTGAGACCTGGCTCAGGTTCTGACCGTTAGCCCGTGAGGCTAATGCATCAGCTGCCCTCTTTCTTTTAACCTTTCGCCGTCATGTGCAAATGGAAATAACGTGTGTGAAAATGACTAAACTTGAAGTGAGTGCTATTGTTGGAGTGGTTACTTCATATGACTTCTCTCTTATGCACAAAGCGCGGCTACACAAGGATTTACATGATGTTTCACAGCATATTTGTCAAATGTTTATTGACATTGAAAGATTTTTTTTCTGATACCTGAGTTTTTTGAGCTTTTGTCACACTACTCAGATGTCCCGTCTCCCAACATAACATTGTCAAAAGTATGTGGACACATCCGTGATAGCTGAATACGTTATTTTAAAACCAGTGTAGCCTACATTTCTCTGGTCCAACACTGATGTTTGGTGACTGTCTGGCTCACAGTCGGTACTCCAAGTCAGCCCAAAGATGTCAGATGGGGTCGAATTCAGGAGTCTGTGCAGGCCAGTCTAGTTCTTCCACATCAAACTGGGAAACTCTTTTCTTTATGGAGCCTCTTTTCTGCACGTCGGGGACCAAAAACATAAAATATCAATGAACACTGCAGCATTATCTTTCCCTTTATTGGAACTAAGGATCTCACACACGCACACACACACGCACACACGCACACACACACACATGCACACACACACACACATACACACACACACAGAATAATGCAGATAAGCCGGTGGTTCACAGGTGTTGGAGGGTCATGACAGCTCTGTTCAGCCGTGTCGGCGGCGTGCGTCGCCTTCCTCGTCGGTGTCTGGCTTTTTATCTCATTTCACAAAAGTACAACAGCTGCTAATAAAAGAGCCTCTGAGTTAATGTTTATACGCTGTGCTCGTAGAAATAGATGCAGTGTGGGTTTCTCCAGGCCGTTGCTTTGGGCACAGGTGGTGTGTGACCTTGAACACACACACAGAAACTCACAGTTTACATGTAGTTTATGGAACTGCTTGTTCTTAAAGAATCCCAGGGACGTATTTAGACATCAGCTTTATCTTTCTGCTTTTTTACAGTTTAAATAAAAATCTGCTAGACCAAAGCATGACAGACAAAACAGTGATAGACGAACAGGTGGGCCCATGAGTTTAAATATATGATCCATGGCTTAACACAGCCTCAAACATCTTTAAATCCTTCGATATACGCTTACATTTAGGCTTCATTTGGAGGAAATGTCCACATCAAACTGAGAAAACCTTTTCTTTATGGAGCTGCTTTGTGCACATTGGAGGCCAAAAACTAACTGTCGACACAAAGCTGGAAAAGAATTATTGTCAAAAATATCAATGCACAATGTACATTGTGGTTAAATTTAGGCTGTATTTGGGGGAAATGTGTATGAAAAGACATCTTAGGTGTCTCCATTTTCTCTCATACAGCAAAATATTTACATGATGTGGAAGAGAAATATTAATTTAAAGGGTTTAAGGGGGATTTAATAAAAAATAAAGTTGAAGAGGTTAAAGAGCGTGTTACTTTAGGCGTGACGTGCCTCCGTGTTGCTAAAAAAAATCATCATGTGCATGGATTTGTGCCTCCCTGCTGCATTTAGCTCCATCGGTGGCATACGAGATGAGCCTGCGCCTTTGTCTGTGCTTAAAGCCCCTTAAAAGAGACATTGTTAGCACCTCGCTGGACGTTTTGGTCACTATGGCGACAGAAATGGCAAACTCAACACCTGATTCCCAGGAGCTCACCTGGGCTCCTCTCCACACACACACACACACACACACACACATGCAGATTCTTTTCTTACACCTGCACGCAAACAGAAGTATTTAGAGGTAAAACTGGCAAAAATACAACGTAAAAATACACAGAAACCTGCATTCAGTGTTTCCCTGGGTAAAAGTATAGAAGTATTATCAGTTAGATGTATTTACGTATCTAAAGTACAGCTACTCTTCTGAACAATGGTCCCTTCCTGAGTGCTAAATTATTCACGTGTGAACCTTTAACCCATTATTTTCAGTGTTGTTTGTTGTCCAGCTGGTGCCACGTCGGACTTCTTTATTACAGTTCTGAGTTATTGTTCAACATTTGGTGAACATTGGTTTTGTTTTTGAGAGGCGAAGATGGTTGTGCGGTCCAGTGATGCGCCAAATATTTTACATTTAAGTCTAAAAAGGGATTAAGCATATGAGTTAAGTATTGAACTTCAGTGTTAGTTGTCATTTAAAACTTTGGACAGAGCCAGGCTAGCTGTTTCCACCTGTTTCCAGTCTTTATGCTAAGCTAAGCTAACCATGTCCTGCCTCGATACGATAATACGATAATGATTAAAGTCACAATAACAAAGAAGAGACTGCTAACTGTTGTCATCATACCAACGCAGACATTATTTCACAAATAGTCTCATATAGTGAAAATATTGAAGTAAAGTACAGATACCTACAAAGTTAACTGAAGTGAAACTTTTTACAGTAAGTAAGGTCAGTCTTTATACAACCACAGTGCAAATCCAGCAGTTTTTTAATACTTTGGCAAAATAAAATGCTAAACAGTGTTTGTTTCTATTAACCAGTTTTTCAAAGATATTAAAGAGGGCTTTTCAACATTACATGATTAAAAGAAGCCAGTAACTCCTCTATAACTCTGCTCCATCACTGCATTATGATGCTGCTTCCCATCAAACATTTTATTAGCCTTTATGTTGCTTTAATGAATGAAGTTGTGGTGTTCGCCTGCACACCTGCACTTCACATTTTTTGGTCATTTGGCGGTGAAGGCACGAACAAGTAGCAGCAGATTCTTCGGCATCAGCTCTTATTCCAAAACATTTTCTGAATGCCATCGCTGCACTTTTAATTCACCACTTTGCTAACTTAAAATTTGACATTTTGGCATTTTCTGCTCATTTCTGGCAGTCTGTTTTTCTTTTTTTATAATTCAAATGCCGCTTAAACACATGGATGGGAACGTATAATTGGAATTTTTTTGTTCGGAGTCGTGGGAGGGGTTAATTTATTTGTGCCTATGCTTCATATGTGATTATGCATACACTATGCAAATAGGTCACTTGATGCCACTCGGCTCTATTGTTGTGGAGGTTAAATGGGGGCCTGGGGACAGTGCAGATTAATACTGCTGTTCCCATCATCCTCCTCCTCCCTCCGTCTGCCCCTCCTTCTTCCTCTCTCTTTCTCTTTTGTATGACGAGGGGCAGAGTCAGTTCCTGTGTCATTGTTAGTGATCCATCTGCCTGGCCGCACACACACACACACACACACACACACAGAGCGACACAGCAGCAATTAAACCTGTTTGACACACTTGACAGAGAGGAGCTTTGGGCTGTGTGTCCGGCACGAGCCATCTGTGAAATAGCACCCACACACACACACACACACCATGATGTGCGTGTTGTGTGTGTGTGTGTGTCTAGTGCATTAAATAGATTTCATTCACTGACATTCCCCCAGCTCCCAGAATAAGAACCCTCCTCCTCCTCCATCCATCCTCCTCTTCTTCTTCTCTCGTGATGAGACACACAAGTTTAGAGAGGAGACGGACGGACGGACGGACGGATGGACGGACGGATGGATGAGTGGGCGGGTGGATGCGGAGAGGGAGGACAGAGTGGATGGATGGCAGATTGGGGAGCAGACCTTTCATTTATTGTGGCTCCCTGAAGTAGGACAGCGAGCAGACAGACAGAGCAGCTGTAATTACTGGTGGCAGCAGCCCCCATCTGAAGATATTGTATCGATATTAGACTGTTAACAGGAGATTACCATGTGGCTGAGTGGAGGTCTGGGCCAGTCTGGGTCTCCTCTGTGTGCTTTAGGGGCAGCTGATTATGATGATACCATTGTTATTTTTTTCATGTATTTTAAAGATGCTCTACTTTCTGTGCTTGACACGGGAATAGAGGCAGGGGGAGGGAGAAAGTTTTCATCAATTTTTTTTTTTATTTCTGCACACACAGAGCACTTAAAAATATGCTTTGAAAATAAAGAGAAAGAAAATAAACGTTTTAACACTTCCAAAAACAGACCCGTAAATGGGACCCGAACTGACGAGGATCCAAGGTTAGGTCTGAGCTGGACTTTATCGGAGCTACGAAGAGAAAAATGTAGAGATTGTGCAAAAAGGGATGACGCTGCAGACCAGCTGTAGATGTTTTGTCTAATTTAGCTGTTTTTTGTAGTCACAATAAAGACTTATAAATCCACATTATTAAATAAAACCACATCAGAAGCTGTTTGTTGGAAAAACAGCAGCGACAGACGTATTATCACCTGATAGGAAACAAGAGCATTTCATAACATGAGCATTCATTCGGAGTGGAGATGAACTGTCTTTTCAGCTCCTCTGGTTTTGGTCTCCATCAACACCTGAAAATCTGGCTCTGGAGCTGTTGTATGTCCCACTTCATTCACCAGCTGTGTCTTCCTGCTGTTTGGTGCTGAGCAGGTCGTACACTTTTTGGTTGAAGGTTGAAGAACTTTTCTGCTGCAGGCTGCGGCTGAAAACAACACTGAGGACGGAGAAAGTGAACCAACACAGTTTTAAAATCAAAACAATGAGCTGAAAGACGTCATGAAGCCACATGGAGGTGAAGGAGACTGCAGAGTGTTTCCATTTTAAAACTGCGACAAGATAGCAGCTACAAGACACACACTTGTTTGTATTGACGGAAGGAGACAAACCATGAATAAAAATCTGAAACTGAGACGCATCGAGAATCGTTGAATAATCAAATTGTGCGTTGACTGACGATTCCCACCGCTACTGCAGAGTCAAGTGATAAAATCCTCTTTGTGTTCGTCACCATCATAGATCCCTCCCTCATTAAACATCAGATCTATTGTTAATATTAAAACACTGATTTCATGAGCTTTAAAAAAAAATGTAATCCTAAAATAAGTCGTCCGATATAAAAGTCCTGAACCAGACCCAAACCCTCAATCATCAAATCCACAATATCCATCTTAGCAGGTGTGTGTTTTGATGTGTGTGTGCAGTAATCCCTGTATTATGGGCTTCCTAAATACATGTTTGCACCTCTCCACCATCCCTAAGCTCGTGTTTAAGCTCCCGTATCATTTACTGTAACTGTATTTACCCCTCAGTGGGCGGCTCGGTTCTCGTTGTAAATGGCATCTTTTTCTCCACCAGAGTTAAACAAGCCCGCTGAAGAAACAAACTGTCGCTCCACAAACTCATCGCTGCAGCGGAAAATGACTTCACGATCAAAGAGGGGGCATTTTCTGCTGTCTCTGTGTCTTGTAAATTTTTAACAGAGTCCATGTAATTATCACGTGGTAGTTTATCAAAGGTGTCGTCGTGACGTGGGCGCATAAAGTCACATCACAGAGTCTGTCGGACACAATCTGTAATCTCACTGCAGCCTCAGTGCATGTTTTACATCTCTGCTAACCACACACTGCAGTGATCAGGGTCTCTGTGTGTGTGTTTCTACCTTTCAGTCCGCCATTGTTTGAATTCATTTCACTACGGTATGAAAATCAAGTTGAAACAGCGACTTGAAACTTGCTTGATTTGTGTATTCCAGCACTGCTGTCACTTTGCATGCTAATGCAGCTGAAAGAGGACTCATTTGGGAAGTCTCTGCTGGATTACCATGCAACGATCATCCATCACAAAAAACGAGGTTATATGTTAGTTTATGTTTTCTTTTAATGTTTTTTCACAATAATTCCCATGAAAAGACAAAAACAACGACATGTTAGTCCGTCTCTGAACACTTCCTACGGCACAGACACTTTTAACAAACATTATTATTCATTAGTTCGACAGATTTTATAGTTGTTTGTGTGTCTTCGTGGGAATAGTAGGAAAATTTGCCCCATTTCAAAGTTAATTTTTATCCCAGTACAGTGGGAAAAGCTCATTCACAAATGAGAAAACACACAAGTCTGAACATGTAAAGCATGTATGGTTTATCATAAACAGCTTAAAATATGAAAAATGATAGAAGCCTTTCACACGTGGACTTGCTTGTGCAAGATATTTAAACATAGTAGAAGTAAAATATAAAGTGTAAATTAAAAGGAGAAAAAATATAAAGTGCGTGTGTGCGGTAAGTTTAAACGAAATAACTGTGCAGGTTGTGCAGAAATGTGCGTGAATGTTCTCTGTGGATGTGCAGAAGTTCGCAGTGTGAAAGATTCATGTTATTTTAATGTGATGTTTAATGCACTTGCATGCACCCAGTGTGTGAGGTTCAGATTGCAGTGACATGCATACAGTCAGAGGAGGAGGAGGGGGGAGGGGGGAGCTTTACTGGAAAACCACAGAATTTGCAACTTGGTGGGATGGATGGGTGAGGGAGGGAGGGAGGGAGGAGGGGGCTGAAGTCATTTCCCTGTCGGCTTTTGAAACGCAGCTTCTGAGTCTGCGCACAGGAGCTCGATCAGCTGCGGAGCAGGCGAAGACAAACTCCAACGGCAGGGGGGGGTGTGGATGGAAATTGTAAATAAACCCGGACAGAAATTGGACGAACCGGGTCGTTTCCTCCTCAGCTCGGACAGCAGCGTCATCCTGAGCGCATATTTTCATCTTTGCGTTCATTTCCACAGAAGCACAGCTGGATATTTTCTCTCCTCCCCCCTGCCCCCCCGTCCGCAGGGCTCGGTGGTGCGTCCCGGCCGTGCTGCTCTCTGCCTGCCTCCTCGGCTCAGTGCGCGTCTTAAAATGAAGCTGGCGAGCCGGCGGCACCTGCGGAGGAGACGGAGACGGGACTGAAATGTAGAGCTGGCATCTACTGTCCCCCTTTTTTATACCTAAATATATGATTATATATGAATATCTTAGACATCTAGACACAGAGGAGGGGGCTTCATGAAGAGGCTCTCTGGTATTATGTCGGGGGGGGGCAGCTCTGCGCGCTCCGTCTGTTTATTCCAGTCTGAAGCAGGAATTCAGATTCAACACTTCCAAGTAGAGACATAGATTATCCGATCAAGAGGGGGATTTTTTATTATTATTTCCCGTTTTTTTATTCACCTCGTTCGTATTTTATATTTTTTTAACCTTTTTTGTGGAGTGAGGTTTTTTTTTGAGAGATGTATAACACGGTGTGGACAGCGGAGAAAGCCGGAGAGGAAGGAGACTGGAGGGACGTGATGATGCCTTACTCCACTGAGCTCATCTTCTACCTGGAGATGGACCAGCCGCCAGGTAAGGAGGAGCAGAAGGAGAGGAAAGAGTAGAGGAAAGAGGAGAGGAAGGAGGAGAGGAAGGAGGTGTTTGCTTTTCTGGAAAGTTTCGGGGCGCACGTCCTGCTCCTGCACCGCCGCCTCCAGCTTTATATCAGGCGGGTTTTTTATTTCTTTTTCCTATAAAGCAGCTTTGGTGACATTTCCTCTTTAAAACTTTGCTTTAGTGAGAGTTCCCAGCAGTCCTGACAGCGCTTTATCCTCAGTGTCCTCTCTGTCTGTGCGCCCCGCTCCGTCCTCACGCTCCTCTCCGCGCGTTTCCTCGCAGGTTTCAGCTGCAGCTCTCTGCAGACTCTTTATTTTTTGGAGACAATGGTGTGATGTAGTCTGCACACAGAGGCAGCACCTAAATCCGCCCCCCTGAGCGTCTGCATGTGAGAAATGAAACGGCAAAGATGGCAGACAGCGCAGCTCCAAAATCTTTTTTTTTTTTTTTGCCAAAAAATACGCACGACGCGTAAAAAAGGTCTCAACTCGTTTCTGCGCATTTATCCAAACTCTGCGTGAAGCGGATCATCCCGGGATCAGCCCTGCTCTGCCCGGTGCAGACGACAGGGTTTGGAGGGGTTTTTCGGGGTGGGGGGGCAGAGAGAGTAGGAATGAAAAAAAAAGCTCCGGAGCGTTTCATAATCATGACAACCTTCAGAGACGCACCGAGGAGCCTTTGTGCCCCTTTTCTGACCGACTGTTACCCAGAATTGAATATGTTTCATTCATTCCTCCCTTCATTCATTCATTCATTCATTCATTCATTCAGTGTGTCATTTGACTCCCCCCCCCCCTCTGAATGGCTCATGGCGCAGATGTGGGACGTTGTTTCCAGGAGGCGCTGTTGAATTCAGTTTGCCTGTAGCTCTGTCCTTTTTTTCTTTTCTTCTCTTCCTCCGTCTGTGTACTGAGATGTTCTGTATATTCTGTCTCATCTTTGCTGCCTCAGGTTAAAGTGTCTCAACCTTTAGATCACGTTTTCATCCTGAAGTGTGTCAGCGAGTTTTTAAAAAAAAAGCTTCATTTTTCTGGTCAGCTGTGTGAAGTGCAGTGTGGGTTCTTTTATTTGAGGCGTATTGAAGTCCGAGTGAAGTGGACTGGTGCGACGTCTCTCGAGTTTGAAGGCTGAATGGGAGAGGAAGAGCATTGTGTCAGAGTGACGGACAGTGTACTCGCTCCTCACCGCGTCGGGATGTAAATACGACACACTGACTGGTGATTCACACACTCAGCCTCCACTGGACCTCTGTTTTTACAGCACCAGGCGCCATCCAGTCATTCACTTATTCATTTATTCATTCGTTTGTGTGTGTAATGTCACTGTCACAGCTGATGATAAAAGAAAAGCTCAGTGTTTGTGTTCATCCAGGGCTGTCAATAATGACAGAAACACACAGAAAGGTGCGTGCATTGATTCAAGCTCCTTGACGATGCAGAGGCACTTTTTCTGGAGCTCATACCAGCAGTGTGTTGGAGAGCTGGTGTGTATTTCTGGAGTGTGTGTGTGTGTGTGTGTGTGTGTGTGTGTGTGTGTGTCACCTCATACTGTCATCAATCACATCTGCACAAACCTGCATCATTTTTTTTGTTGTTGTTCTGCACAGATATAACCAACTCTCAGCTTGTCTTTGTCTCATCGTATACAGAGTGTGTGAGTGTGTGTGTCTGTGTGTCTTTGTCTTAGCATACCTGACATGAAGCCTAAAGAGCTACAGAGATGAGAGAGAGAGAGAGAGAGAGAGAGAGAGAGAGAGAGAGAGAGAGAGAGGGAAGGAGGGATGACAAGGGCTCGGGCAGAGAAGTGGAGAATAGAGGAGAAGCGTCCCGCAGATGTTCATTAGAATTTTTATTACACTGCAATTGAAACGTGAAAGCCTCACTGACAGTTATTATGTGTGTGTGTGTGTGTGTGTGTGTGTGTGTGTGTGTGTGTGTGTTGGCTTTGTGTACGGGGTGATTAGCACAAGGTGGAGTACCGCTGCCCCGAGGGAGGGCAGCCGACGTTTCATGTGTGTGTTTGAAATGTGGGATGAGTCTCACCTTTCAGTGGAAAATCACCAGGACGTTGTCGTCGTTAAAGGTCCGTACCGGAGCTTTCTGCAGGCCTCAGCTCACTAACAGCAGACTCCTCCGACTGCAGGGAGTGTCTGTTCGCGCTCACCTGGCATGCAAATCAACTGTCACAAGCCTGAAACTTGCTCTCATCACAGTTTCATCACAGTTTGTCTGCATTAAAGTTTGTGAATCTGCGATAGCGTCGTGCAGATTTCAAACATCCACCTCCACTTTACTCTGCATCATCATCATCAACAACAAAAGCAACGGAGCTGCTGTCCAGATGATTTAGAGCAAATCAGCTGTGCAAGTTCTTTGTCGACACATTGAACATAATTTTAAAGATTTGTAAATGTAATTTGGCTAAATATTGTGATTGGAAAAATCCATCAACCAGCACGATCTAAACTGTGGCCACGTTATAATAGATTTTTCTGCACGGATGCACTCACTTGCCTGCAGACAGAAAATCACACCGGAGAAACAGATTTTTTCAGTTTGATCAAGTGAGTGGTTGTAGAAATCCTTTTGACTGATATGGAGGTTTACTTCACTTGAATTGTGCACTAAGTGACTCAAAGATCAAACCGGCAGCAGCTGAGTGGCTCTGTGGCGTCAGTCGAGCACCGTGAAAGCCTCTTTACATGCAGGACGTATTCATCACCGCTTCATAAAAGACGTGATGTTTGTCATCCATATGTGTGGCTGCGTGACAGGAGCCTAATCTGAACAGAAATAAATGAAACACACAGTCCAACAACAACTCGAAGGTCAACAACAAACAACTCGAAGGTCCATTTCCTCTGGAGTTTGCTCTGTTGTCATGAAGATGAATCTGTTGTTTCGTAAAGGCCGGTTATTGCCCTAAAAGACTGGATGGTAAAGAGTCTTAAAGGCACATTTGTACCCCAGTGTATTCAGCTAAACTGTGCAGAATTTTTAACATTATTAAATTAAAGACAGCAAAAATATCAGCAAACATTTTGGTGTCTGCTCCTGAAATGTGAGGACTTGCTGCCTTTCTTCTAAACTTTGGACTGTTGGTAGTTTGGTAGATTATTTGCTGCCCTGACTGTTTGTTAGGTTGCAGCGTACGAGTAGTTTTAACTCTTTTGTGTTGGAGGTGTAGAGTGAAATAAAGCAGGCCTATAAATGAGTCTCTTATTTGCACATTCAGCTGCCACTCGCTCAGTTCAACGAGAGACGACCTGTTGATTTAGCGCTTGACGCTCCACTGCCGTGTGTGTGCGGTGTCCCAGAAGGAAAGGATATACCACGGGGTAACTCCACCTCCCTCCCATCTTTCTTTCTTTCTTTCTTTCTTTCTCTCTCCGCTCCGGCCCGCCCCGTCCCCTCCTTTCTCTGCCTCCTGATTGGCTGAGGGGGCGTGCCTCCGCTTGGGGATTAGTCCGAGCGTCGTCTTTCTTTTAGGATCAGCCTCGCTCACTCTTTTCTTCAGTCTGACAGAGCAGAGAGCAGGAGGAGGAGGTGGCAGCAGTGGAGGAGGAGGTGGAGGAGGAGGAGAGAGAGAGAGAGAGAGAGAGAGAGTAAAAGAGAGGGGGAGAGTGAATGAGAGCGAGAGAAGGAGGGAGGAGGGGAACAGCTGATAGACGAGTGGCAGCATGCAGCTAACGGAAAGTGCGATGGTTGAGGACGGTAAGAGACGAATCGGGACAGATTTGGACTTCTGTGTGTTTATTTCTTTTTCTGATGACTTTCTTTTGTTGCGTTGCTTTCTCTCACACTTACTGTTTTTCCAGTCTTTGTCCATTTATTTCTATTTTTACCACTTTTCTTTTTCTTCTTTTTGTCCTCTTTAATGTTGCTCCCTCCTCTTTTGATTCTTCTTGCAGCACACGACCTGAAGCTTTGTGCTTTTCAACTTTGGGAATCAATCAGCTGATCAAATCACTTATAAAGCAGAAATGTCAAACTGGTTCCAGCCTGTCAAATGTTTCTTTAAGATTTTAGACTTTTGGTTTGACAAAAGAAAAAAAAGGTTGCATTGTGATTTCACTATTTTCTGACATCTTATAGACAAAAATGTAAAACATGAGTTAGTTGCAGCCCTTAATGTTGCAGCAATCTGGACTTATCAGAGAAGTGAAGAGTCTCGCGCTGTCGAGCCTCTCCATGTGTGAGCCGTGATGCTGAAACACACCCACATACTGTGGATGCTTGCACACACACTACCTGCAGCTTCTTTTACTTGATCCAGATGTAAAGTGAAGCAGATGTCAGTGGAACAGTTAATTCATGCCACATGCGTTTGAGATTTTATTCGCTTTAGCAGTGTGTGCAGTATGTCACTGGTGTGTGTAAACTCTTGTTGCAGAGAGGATCTTTGTTAAAGTATTGACTGCTGAAATTAGACTAAGTGATCAGCTGTGTGCACAGACACACACAACTTTTAAAGCTTTGTGTTCGGCCAAAAGATGACCGAGGCTCGAGGTGATGCTTTGTGTGTTTATCGTGTGTGTGTGTGTGTGTGTGTGTGTGTGTGTGTGTCAGTCTGTGCTGACAGTCATTGTTCAGGAGAGCTGTGGGTTTCTGCCTGCATGTGTGATGACAAGTGATATCATCGCTGTGTGTGTGTGTGTGTGTGTGTGTGTGTGTGAGTGTGTGTGTGTGTGGCTGAGCGCTGCTCCTTTGTCTGCTGAGGGGAGGGTGGGGGAAGGTGGGGGGGGAGGACGGAGGGGAGGGAGGTTGCGCTGACGGTCGCCTTTGTTCACCGTCCCTTCTCTCGCTCGCTCTTTATGCTGGAGCCTCGACTGATTTGTTTTTTTCAGATTTAGAGCAAAACATTTGTGCATTTTGAGAAGTTTTCATGTTTTCTGACATTTCCTGATTCTGTCCTCTGTAACGAGACAGTTGTCATCAGTGAGTTTGACTCGATTTGTGCAGGAAAAATGTTTAAAAGAAGCTGAAGTATTGATCAGTGTGTCGATGCTGCGGGAGGCAGCGAATCTTCTTGATTTAAGTTTCCAGTGGACCTTTGCAACAAAGGAAGTGTGCGTGTGTGTTCATTGTGTGTCGTATAGTAGCGCTGAAACAAAAAGTCGTATACAAAAAGATGGCAATTGTTATGATGAAAATAAAAAAAAAAAAGGATGAGTTCATCACTTTGAGTCATTTACTTAAACATTTTTACATGTTTTTAGGTTCTTTGTTTTGTATTTTTTGCTTTTTATGCATTTTTATATCTTTGTAATTGACATATTTCTGGATTTTTGAAATGTTGCTCAAATGACTTTTTACAGACCAATCGGTTAAGCATGAAAAAGACTTGCTGAACTGCTCGTGGAAATAAGAGTCGACCCACCTATTGTCCTTTTTATGATTCTGGTCTTTGTGTGGTCGATGCACTTGCACACTGGGAACAACATGCACACACACACACACACACTCATAGTCCAACGTGTTACAGCTATGTTCAAGCAGTTTAGAGAAGCAGTTTGTTTTTCATGAAATTTTCAGAATTTTGCGAAACTTTGTATTTAAATATAAAGGAGATTTCGATTTGAGACTCGACTTGAGTTGACAAAGTGCTGACAGAGGAGAAGAGAGCAGCTGCAGAATGACAGTTTGAGCTGGACTGACTGACTGACATGATGACGCGAAAGAGGAGGGAAGGAAGGAAGGAGTCAAAGAGTGCGAGAGAGGAAAACATGAGAAGGACAGCAGGGTTGAAGCAGAACAAAGAGACCAAGAGAGGAAGAAGAGCTGCCACTGTGTTACTACATTCCTCTGAACTGAGTGTGTGTGTGTGTGTGCCAATTATTTTTTATTAGCAGTCCAACCTCTTTTAATAAGATCTTGTTCCCAGCACGAAATGAGCAAAAGGCCCTCGTGTGTTTACAGTTTACCACATCACACACATTAAAAGATGTCAGGTGGAGATAGTCGGGCCACAGAGAGGATTATTAGCACTGGGGCAGGTGAACAGCCTGTAAATGAATGTGTGTGTGTGTGTGTGTGTATGTGTGTGTGTATCTGAAGGGTTACTGCTCCACAAATATTCTTATGACAAAATGACACGTTTTTTAATTGTTAATTGGCCTTAAACAGCCTTTTAGTTTGCTGGTGCCTCAGTTCAACCATGCAAACTGGTTAATTTAGTTTTATTTGGAGATATATACAAACAGAGCATATGCATATAAATATAATATGCTGTGGTAAGAAACCACTTATAACAAGATGATCATATCTCTCTGTGGCCGCTACGTGTGGAAGATGCAGCTGTTTGCTAACTTTTTTTTATCCCATCAGAAGGTTTTCAAACACGTCAGATAGTTTTAACTTGTTCTGCTGCCCCCGAGTGGCCAGAAACAGTTTAAACTACTTTATAAGAAGTACTTCTATAATATTGTTTGTAATTAAAGTTAAATAAACACAAATTTTGTGTGTTGAAACTGAAGTGACACATTAAGATTTGTTGGGATAGAGAGTAATAACCATGTTACTGCATACACACACACTCAAATTATATTGCATATCATTTATTCAGCCTTATTCAGCTCTCCTGGTGCATTGTGGGAAACCCCCCACCACTCGCCTGTTTCTGTCATCCTGCGTGTGCGTGTCGTCTGGTAATTTGTGAGGCCAAAATGTTCCGGGACGCTCAAGCCGCTCGCACGTGAGCGCTGTGCAGAAGGAGAACGCTCCTCCGGTGGCATTTCAGGGTACATTCATCAGCGTACTTTCCCCTTTTTTAAAGGGATGAGTGTGTGTGTGTGTGTGTATAAACTGATTTGTGATGTGAGGAGCTCTCCAGTAATTACACTCCTGTTCCTTAAACTGTATCCAGATGTGCCTGGAGACTTGTAAACCTTGGTCTGCTCCGGTGTGTGTGTGTGTGTGTGTGTGTGTGTGTGTGTGTGTGTGTGTGTGTGTGTGTGTGTGTGTGTGTTTTGTGTTTTATTGTGGGTCATGCTCAGGCTAGCTCTGTTTGGCACACAGCATGGCAGCAAACACAAGAGCTCCTGTTTGTTAGGCTGATCGTCGTTCACTCCCTCTGCTTTGTTTTTGTCGTCCAAACTTAAAGTCGCAGTCGCTGATTCAAATGTAAATGAAAGAAAACAAACTTTATGAAGGCGAAATGACGTCAAACACAAGCGGCCAGATGAGAAGTTTCTCAAAATCAAGTCTAAAATTGGAGAAAATATGCCCTGACAACATTTGTGGATTGTTTGATTGCTAGGAAAAAGAAGAATAAAGTCACAGTAGGCAGACTTTAAATGTGTGTGTTTGTATCAGGTCCTCCTTGTGTCTATTTAACCAGTGAACATACTAAAAGTTTCTGCAACATGTCGAACGTTATCTGCAGTGACAACGACTGCAGAATATTAACAGCAAGTTTCCCAGCAGCAGCTCTGTGGGAGGACGAGTTTAGAGAAACTCTATTAAAACAAGAGCGCTGGCAGGTGGAACAAACTTCCTGCTCAGAAAATCTCTCACGGGCGGCGACTTTCACTCCGCTTTAAGGCTCCTAAGTGTGTGTGTGGTGTGTGTGGTGTGTGTGGTTTTTGACAGCCCAGAATAATTACTGATGATGTATGGGCTGTGTTTGTCGTGCCACCGTTTGCCTGTGTGATTAATAGCGACACAGTCACCAGCTGCACCGCTGCTGCGTTTGCGTGGAGATATAAATACTCCTCGTGTTGTAATTTGCATATGAAGTATGAGTGCATGTTTGGGAATGAATGGAGAAATCCTCGAGCTTCCTCCTGTGCTGTAATTGTTTGTACATGTGGTCGTACGATGCAGCATTTCTAAAGTGCTGAAATATCTTTAAACTTGTGCAGGGTTGTCGGGGATGGATGGTTGAACTTTGCTGCAGAAAACAAAACTATGTGTGTGTATATACCGGCTCTTTCGACATTAACATTTCCTCTCGTTCTCTCCTCCAGCTCTTCCTCCGAAGCCAGCGAAGCCCCAGCAGCCCTCCTCAGTCGGGGTGGGAGGGGGCAGCAGCAACGGCGCCAAGGATGGAGGAGCAGGAGGCTCGCTGCAGGAGGCCGAGTGGTACTGGGGGGACATATCCAGGTAACACACACTCATCATGCATGTGTAATTTTTCTCTCTCAAATTATTGAAAAATATAATGAAATCTGGTCCCTAAAGCACCAAAATGTCATTAATATTTTTGGGTTATTTACCTTTGTTTGATGGTAGGCAGTATAAATGCTACCTGGCTGGATTCAAACCTGTGGACATTGTGTTTATACGTTATATTCACTTATAATATGGTTTATACTCCTAATATGGACACTTCAGAGGTTGCTATCACATCACAAATATCAAAACTGTCCTTTCATTTCTCTCCTTTGTCTTGATTTTATAGCAGTAACCTGATTAGACTGAAAACTAACTGAATCACAACAACATGATAAAATATGATAACAGGTTTTATGTCTGTTTTTTATTCTATAAACTGAATTGTACACACTCATTGCTGTATTCAGTAGATTTTGATTATCTGAAGTGTCTGTTTACCTTTTTAGAGTCGAGTTTCAGAGCATCAGCAGAAACAGAGGCTTCTTGACACAAATCCTTCCCAAAGAGCCTCTGTATTTTCAGTGTAAATGTGTAAAAGTGGTGAGTCTCACTGTTTAGGCCTGAGTCACTGCCTTACCTTCCTAAGTGCATGTTAGCTTTCAGCCACAGTCCACACACACACACAGTCAGATGATAACCACACCTACAGAGCAGACAGTCAGTCTGCCACCTTTAACACTCACTGATCTTCAGCAGAGACTCAGATTTCTGTCCGCTCGCTCTCCACGTCTCTAAATTGATGGACTGTTTACTCTGAAGGTGTGTGGCTGCGGGGGGAAAGTCCTCATCGCCTGCCATCGATAATTGAAGGCAGACTTTTTCAGAATGAGCACCATCTGCACACGGATCACTCAACCAACCCTGCTTTCTTTTTTTCTTTTTTTTTGTCTGTCTGTCCTCGCTGTTTGGTCCCCAGGGAGGAGGTGAATGATAAGCTCAGAGACATGCCCGACGGGACCTTCCTGGTTCGGGATGCTTCCACCAAGATGCAGGGCGACTACACGCTCACGCTGAGGTAAAAAGTCATGAATGAAGCCTGCGTAAAGGGGAGTTATGACAGCTGGGAGGAGTTAGCTGCAGACTGAGAGAAATCATGTGTTGAAGCGTTTTGCTGACGCAGCATCCTGCTAAATTGGAGCAAATCGCCCTCTGCTCTGGAAATAAAAGCGCTTGAAGGGGAGCTGAGCCTTGAAGTTGTTAAAGTGTGAATATTTAAGGCGCATCTTTCTGTTTTAGGATGCATTTTTCACCATGAAGATTTGTTCTCATCTTCTTATATTTCTTTTGGTGTTCAGGAAAGGGGGCAACAACAAGCTGATAAAGATCTACCATCGTGACGGGAAGTACGGCTTCTCCGACCCCCTGACCTTCAACTCGGTGGTGGAGCTCATCAGCCACTACAGACACGAGTCTCTGGCTCAGTACAACACCAAGCTGGACGTCAAACTCATGTACCCCATCTCCCGCTTCCAGCAGGTCTGCACACACAAGCACACCGCAACATGCAGAAAATCATTTTACTTTTAAAAGTTTAGCTGCTTCTGGATCTCAAGGACTTTTCTTTCTCTTACTGGTCACTTTGTCCTACATGTGAAACACCTTTCCAACCACTTTCCCCTTTAACCCCCCCACCTCTCCACCTCCTCACCTCCTTCGTACGCAGGGTGTTTCCAAACTGCAGCGGCAGCAACATCTCCCCTTGCTGAAATATTGCACACATCCGCGGTGTCAAAGGCCCGTTGTTGCATTTATTCCCTTCCTCCCTTGCTCTGCTAGTTTTTGCGGGCGAGTCATTACTCGGAGCGGTGCGATATCTCCGAGCGGTGTGCCCCTTGCTGTACACCTGGGGCATTGTGGGTGGTTTATTAACGAGCCCCGTTCAGGAGTCACCCTCAGTAAGCAGAAACGAGGTGGAGGGAGCACACGTGCACTTTTTTTCTCCTCCGTCTTTAATCACAAATAGCTCTTCGTTCGTTCACACCTCACACTCTGACACGCAACTTCTTCTTTTCTTTCTTTACTGCTCTCTGCACCATTCGCTCTCTAAAGCTGTTTGTTTCTCCTCCATCCCGCAGGACCAGCTGGTAAAGGAGGATAATATTGATGCTGTGGGGAAGAAGCTGCAGGAATACCACAATCAGTACCAGGAGAAGAGCAAAGAGTACGACAGACTGTACGAAGAATACACCAAGACGTCGCAGGTGCACATCCCACTTCAGGTTTGGTGTTTTAACAGAAGAAAATATAAGTTTCTCATCTCGTCCACTCACTCTCCTCTTCTTCTCGCCTCCCTCAGGAGATCCAGATGAAGCGGACGGCGATCGAAGCCTTCAACGAGACCATCAAGATCTTTGAGGAGCAGTGCCACACGCAGGAGCGCTACAGCAAGGACTACATCGAGCGCTTCCGCCGCGAGGGCAACGACAAGGAGATCGAACGGATCATGATGAACTACGAGAAGCTCAAGTCGCGGCTCGGGGAGATCCACGACAGCAAGGTGCGGCTGGAGCAGGACCTGAAGACACAAGCCATGGACAACCGCGAGACCGACAAGAAGATGAACAGCCTGAAGCCCGACCTCATACAGCTCCGCAAGATCAGGGACCAGTATCTAGTGTGAGTACTGGAGATGAAATTGATTGTGAGTGTGGCGGGCGCCGTCAATATTGGACACAGAGGATGAGTCAAAGACTTCTGAGTGTGAAACATCGATTAATCACAGCCCTGATTAGAAACTTGTGTTTCCTTTTACCGAAGGTTCAGCTGATTTCCTTTTCATTTCTATGAACCAGTCCGACTGCGTTTTCAGCAGAACTGGACTCCCTCTGTCTGTGAAGACGTTTGTTGGAGGCTCTCTAATTAGATTTCTGTTCGGTCTCGTGCTTGTTCGCTGCACCATAAACCGTGTTGTAAATGAAAGGAGCCTTTTAAAGGGATTCCCAGTAGTAGTGATGCTTCTCTCTCTGTCTCCCTCTCTAGCTGGCTCAATCACAAAGGAGTTCGTCAGAAACGAATTAACGACTGGCTGGGAATCAAGAATGACAACACTGACGAGTGAGTCCCAACCTTTGAGTTTTCTTCCTTTCCTCTTCCTTTGCCAGACCTTTGGCCAAACATTAAAAATGGGGCTGTTCATTGAATCTGTCCTTATTTAAATGCTCACCTTATATATCCCTTGTTGTGTAACTGCAGAGGCTACTTTGTGAGTGAGGAGGATGAGAACTTGCCTCACTACGACGAGAAGAGCTGGTTCGTTGGCGACCTGAACAGGACGCAGGCGGAGGAGCTGCTCATCGGGAAGCCGGACGGAGCGTTTCTCATCCGAGAAAGCAGCAAAAAGGGCTGCTACGCCTGCTCTGTAGTGTGAGTACACGTCATTTTAGTGCCATGCATCTGAAATCTTTAAAACAAGTCACATTTTAGATGTTGCATAACATTTGCATTAAACTCTGGGAGCTCTTTTCAACCACGGTGATGTCAGGAAACCAGCTTTCTTTGAATTAGCTGACCGTTAATTGCCATTATCCTTGGTGAGCAGGGAGCTTATATGAAATCAAATGACTGTTTTACAATAGTTTGAGAGCAGAAATGGAGAATATCAGTAAACAGCAGCGATTTCATGAAATAAACTAATTAAACAAAGAAACATGCACCTTTTTCTTGTTGACGCACTACTAAAAGAGAAGAAAACATTTATGGTAATGTTTACTGGTAATGGTATCAACAGTTAGTTGGATTTAAAAGGACCAGTTCTTAATTTAAATTGCTTCTTACACGCTAGTAACACGCACACATTAGTAAAAATTCATTCATTATTGGAAACTTTGTTTATTTAATACATTTTGCTGCCAATTCCTCCATTTTGCAAAATTATGTTGGGAATTATGTGGACAGAAAATGGTATAAAGTTTGACCTGAGGCGGACGCTCACTTCCCCCCCAAATGGTTTAACATCCAAACCTCCCGACCGGGCGGCATGATTGATTGTCTCCTCTGTGTGTCCTCACAGCGTTGAAGGTGAAGTGAAGCACTGCGTCATCTACAGCACACCGCGTGGCTTCGGCTTCGCTGAGCCCTACAACCTGTACAGCAGCCTGAAGGACCTGGTGCTCCACTACCACCAGACCTCGCTGGTGCAGCACAACGACTCGCTCAACGTGCGCCTCGCATACCCCGTCTACGCACAAATGCCCTCCGGACGCAGATGAACCCCACCCGCCCGGCCACACCCCCCCCACATGGACAACAAACCAACCCTCCTTTTTGGGGAAGTGAAGGAAGGAAGGGAGGGAGGGGGGATTGGTTGAAATACAAAGCGACCCCAACACCAGACCCGATAACGATAGAAACGAAGTAAACACTTGCTGCAACACACACGTCAGCCACCTTGGAGTTATATATATTTTTACAAGAACAATTTCGGAGGGCATTCTTTCTAAAGACTGCTTGATTTGCACAAGGAAGTTTTAAATGTTTGTGAATGTGAAAAAAAAAATTAAGTGACTGAAGGAAGGAAGGAAGGAAGGAAGGAAGGAAGGAAGGAAGGAAAGAAATGGAGTAGGAGACTTCAGAGTTTCAGGTTGACCCCGCTGCTACCTAAACTCCAGCTCAGACATTTACCAGAAACTCAAAAAAAAAAAAAACACACGAATGACGACGAAGACGACAACAAAACATTCCCTTTTTAAAACTCTTTCTTTGGTCTGCTATTGCGTTATTTTATTTTTTTATTTCACCTCAGATGATTTTATATATATATATATATATATATATATATATATATATATATATATATATATATATATATATATATATATATATATCGACTTTTTTTCTTTTTTTTTGTTTGTTTGTTTCTGGAGTCGTTTTCATATTTCAGATGTTTTGCTTCTGTTACCAGCTGTGACTTTGTTTTGTGGTAAATGCAAGAGGAGATGATGTCAAGTGTCTGTTCTCTGTCCCTCTCCGTACAAAAAGCAAAAATAATGTAGCATAACGAGACAACGGACACTTGTTTTCTGAAGTGTTCCTCCATGTAGACTGCTGCTGAAGGGTTTTTGGGAGGGCAGGGGGAGTCGAGGGGGGCACAACAACACAAAACAGTTTAGTAGTCTTGAAAGAAAAGCTTGCTTTTATACTAACTGTAGAGGGTTTTAATGATTATTTTTGCTTTGCTGGAACAGTTTGATGGTTGTTTTGTTGTTTTTTTTCTGCCAGTGTTTAAGGCAGTGTCACAGATTAGAACCAGAGACCAAAGTTGGTGTGGAGAGGGAGGAGGAGGGCAAAGAGTCGGCTAGTGTGTGTTCCTTTATATTTTATTTTTCTTTCTTTTTGGTGAATGGAGAGACGGAAAGCAAGCGAACGGTGTGTTTGAGACCACGCATAAAACGAGTTTTGGGCCACGTGCTTGTGCACCAAACGGCCCTTTTTGGAAAACCAAATGGTACGTAAAAAGAAACACCGCTGTGAATACAGACTGTCGAGTAAGAAGCACTTAAAGGAGTCAAATCTGTAACCTCAGCACTCGTTACTGTGGGATTCACTCAGAAAAAATCTGACCTAAAAAGATGAATCCATCGATGGAAGAATAATTAGCCAACAAACATTTTCATCTTCTAGACCAAACAAATAACTGATGATTTATTGAGATCTTATCTTATATAAAACAAAATGGCTATTTTTTTTCATTGGAAGGTATGATAAAATGATTTTTGAGTGATATTACCGAAGATTTCTTTGTTGCACATCCATTAAACGTCCAATGACAGAGGCAGTTTGTGGAAATAAAGGATTTGAAACACTTTAATACAGAGGACAACGTGACCAAATCATCTAAAACGAACAGCGCTGAGCTCACAGATTTTGAAACCAGACAAAAAGGTTAAAATAGTCAGTTTCACCAAAATCATCCTGTTGAAGGAGAAGAAAAGGTTTGACCATGCAACCCGAAACCCCTTTTTATGTGTGGTTTATAAAAAAAAAAAAAGACAAAGATGTGAATATATGCTGAACGACTGTGGGTTGAAAAACTGGGACTGTTTGTGTTTTTCTTCCTTCAGAAATAATAAGCTTTGATTTAAAAAAAAAAATTATGTGGAACACGGAGAGCAGGTAGACGGAGGCGAGCTGAAGACACTTCAGGCTTTAGAAAGAAAAATACTGAAAACTTGAAAGAACGTGCAATCTAGCGTTGTGTAGTTCAGCAGTCAAGCAGAGAGGGTGAGATGCACTAAAAGGTCCGAGAGATAATCAAAGTGCACAGTGATGCTTTTTTTTGGAGTGAAATTTAGTTTTTGTTTTGTTTGTCTGCTTAGTTTCCTCTTTTATTTTGTGATTATTTTTTTTTTAACAAATTTTTTTTTGGAAACTCAGAACTTCTTGCCGGTGCTTGACTTTATAACCAGTGGAAGCATCACACAATAAAAAATATCTTAAAAACTGAAGAGAAAAACACAAAAGTTGCTTTCTATTCTTCCAGGGAATCTGAACGTTTGTATTTCTGATTGGCTGAAAATGTCACGCAAACATTGGCTGGGAGACATCTGTGAGATGATGAACGGGTTGTCCCATCGCTGCCTGTCTGAAAATCTGCAGGTCCTAATGAAAACCAAAGGTTAGCAGAGCTTCGAGGAAGTGGGGGAAGATGATTTCCTGAACCTGGTTTATGGCAAACAAAGGCAGCTGGTCTCACTTTGCTCCACCCCCGTCTCTAAAAAACTGATGCACACCAACTCTGCACTCGCCAGTTTACTTTGTTTTTACGTTACAAGATCACATTTGAGAGGGCATCTACCAAAAAAAACTTTTAAAAGACGACACTGGTTACAAAGTCAGACAAAGCACCCCACCCCCTCTCTCTCTCCTCTGTCGTCTGTGGTGTTTTTCACAGTATGATAAGCCAGCATCAAAGTATGGGCCACACACACGTTAACACACACACACACACAGGTATGTCTGAAGTGTGTTTCAGGTTGTAGGAAGAGGGCCATTGTTTGAGAAGCTGCGGAGGAGTCATTGTGAGTGAATGATACAACCTTGGTTGTACCCACCATGTGTTTATCTAAACCCCCGTCTCAATGTCCTCCTCAACACCCCCGCGCCCCCTCAAGTGCGATGTCACTGCGTCATATCTGCCCCCGCAAACCCTCCATATAGTCCGCTTCGCACTCACTGGTAGATGAGCTGGGGGAGGCGAGGTTAGTGGAGCTGAAAGCCATTCATAGTCTGCGGTCTCCTTTTTTTTTTTTTTTAAATACTGGAGACTGAATCAGTTTGGTGTCTCTGAACGCCGGCAGTATTTAATCCAGTTTGGCCTGTTTTCATAATGCTGTCCTGTTGGTAACATCAAATGTAAAACTAATTAAGTAAATTTCTAAAAACTTGACAAAAGAAGAAGCAAATCAGTTTGTTTCTGTCAAATAGTATTACAGAAAAAAAAACAAATGTGTTCTTAAAAAAAAGTGCAAGACGAGGTTAAAATACGCCAACAGAAACATTTCTACCTCAGGCGAGGACCAAAACTTTGGAGAGATCTTTTCAAATTCACAGGATGTTTTGTGCCAGTTTAAATTGCATTTGCAGTATTTACTAAGACTTTCAGGGTCTTTAGCAGAACAGTGTCCACGCCGACACAAAGGCCGGAAAGCCTGCAAGAAGTTAAATGTTCATTAAAGTTTGCTTGACTGTGCAAAAGTAAATTGTAAATACAGCACAGATCAATCCCAAACATCACTAAACCAGTTTGCTCATGAGAACAGGCCAAACTTGATTTTATTTGGAGCGGACTGCCGACACCCAGCTGTCCCCCTCCGCCATCCCAGGTCAGCTAAAATCAGGAAAGAGACGGCGTTGACGCAGCACAGAGGACGTTGTGACTCGCTGTGGCTGTGTCCCATTTCAGGGGCCACTTTTCAAATTGAGCCGACAAATGTGACTCTTTTTGGTACAAATGTTGGGCGGGTCTTTTTTTTTCTTTTTTAATAACCAACCATGACTTCAATTCGTCTTCATCCTTCTGTTGACACTGCTCAGTGAGAGAGTGATTTCAGAGATAAAATGTCAGAAACACAAAGCTCATCCAGGAATTGGCGGATAAATGTCATCGACTTCGCTTTGCTGCAGTCTGAAGGGAGTTTCTCAAACTTCTTCAGTATTTCTGACTCGTTTATATTGTTGCTACAGCACCAATTGCAAAACTGTGCAAAAGTTAGCGATTTCCTCTTTGTAGCCATTAAAGTCACCTGCCTCTGATTTGGGACACGGCCCGTCTTATGTTTTCTATCTGTCCGTCTTTTCTCTTGGACTAACAGGGGACAGCAAGGCGGGGTTTGTCGATATAATCTTGAATGTACAAAAAAAAAAAAATGAAGGATCAGTCCGGGTCCAAAATTGTTTTTTTTTTTTTTTTTTTAAAGCACCGCGATCATGTTTGTCCGTAACGGAGACAAGATGATCCAACTACTCAAGGTGCTAATCGGGAATGCAGGCCCGTAGATTTGGCAGACTTTTCCTGTCTCCTTCATTACGTTTCCGGTCACTAACCCTCAGGTGTTTCAAGTTTACCGTAGAAACTACCACACACACTTAAGCCAGCGATTTGAAAAAAAAGAAATTAAATCAGGGTTTTTTCTGCATCGATACTTAAATCACTCTCAGTCGATTAAGCTAGATCCCCACCACTTTGACTTTTGTAGTGTCCTCACTTCAAGAGGCTTGTCCCTCACGGCTTCCTTTAGCTTAGACGCAGCATCATCACCAAAAAAAGGATGTCATAGTTTCTCCTCCCCCTCCATCACCACGCAGTCTGAAGGTTTCATTTTGTTTTTTTATCAGCCGACTTTTGTTTTTCGAACAGGGAACTCCAAAAATCCCTAAACTCTATTACTTGAACTATATTGCATTGCTCACTGTTGAATGTCTTTATATGAAAATATACATTTATTAAAGAAAAACAAACAAAAAAAAACGAAGAGTTCCCTTTTGTTTTATGGTGAGCAGGGCCGAGCTTCTTAGAGTTTTATGACAGATGTACAGTATTCGTTAACAGGCAAACGTAGAGCTACTTTAGGAGGGAAGGAGGCGCTTTTTGAAAACTTTTCTCAGAGATATGTTTGGATCTTTTCCTTCACAGAGGGCTTGTCTGAAAATTGCACACATTATCATCTACAAGAGACTTTGTGCTTATTTACCTGCGATGTTTTCATCGTGACTCACATTTACACAGAGATGTCGCATTTATCATTATATATAAAGATTATTACAGTTTAAAGGGTTGTTTTAAAGTCGTAGTCGCTGTTCTTTGACTGTTTTTCATTTTTCCCCCCCAAAACATTTAGACCAAAGATTTCAGTTCTTGTTAATCCTTCAGTTGTTGATCATTGGAAAGGGATGTTTCAGTGATGTTTCTTTCTCCATTGCCTTGATATTTATCACAACTCAGAAGATAAAAACCGTGTCGGGTGAATGAGTGTCCCGTGCAGCTAGCTAGGATTGTTAGTTGATCTGTTGATCATTTGTGTCGATATTAAAAAAAGGTACTTTTGTGGCATGTCAGAGGATCCGTCTTTAAAATCCTTGTTCAATGATGTCCCAGTGGTGAAATCAATCAGACTTAACTTGATCTGCACTCTTCAGTTTATGTGCCGTCGATGTAAACTGACTTCTGTTGAGGATTTAAGAAAGAAAACTACCAAAAGCTTTTTTTTTTTTCTCTCACTCACTTATGCTACTTCACATATTTGCACATAACGACCGTAGCTGGAGTTCAGTCGCAATTTCGCATATTTCTATAACTGTCCTGCAGAAATCTAAATTTTAAATGGAATATGTTGTTTGCACGTGAAAATGTTTGTTTCATGGGACTTCAGGAGCTCTTTTGACACTGATTCTATTGGATTTTGTATTTTTAAAATGTCATCTTGTCCCTGCTTTGACTCAAATTAATGTTCAATATTGACGCTAGCAAAAGAACTGCAGCTCCCCAGGTAGAAAATCTACAGAAGCTCAACAGGGGCGAAAATATTCTTAAATGTTTTTTTTTTTACACCCCAAATATAATGTTTCTGCAGGATGATTTCCCTTCATGTCTCACTTCACAACAACATGCATGCATATCCCTCCCTTTCTCTCAGTCGGGGGGAGGTTGTGACCGAGGCCAATGAATCCCCCCCCCCCCACACACACACACACACACACACACACACACACACACACACACACACACACAAACAAACAAACCCCCCCCCCACACACACACACACACACACACACACACACACATAAACACCCCCCACCCCCACCCCCAAACACAGTGCAGGTGTTTCTGAATGGGCAGGGATTCACTCACAGTAAGAACAGGTGGAAAAGAAAAAGCAGTTTAAAGAAAGTCAGTGGGAAAAACCAAAATATCTGTTCTGTCAAGTTTACTTTCACAGACTGTTTAGCCGAGTTTTCACTTTTTGGAAAACTCGACTTTAACTCAGATAACTAAAACAGGCTTAGGTTCACGTCTCAGACAATAAAGGTACATTTTGATTCAAACTACGGTGCAGTCTCTATAACTAAAAGGTACAATAAGCCTGCTGTTACCTTTTTTTCCTGAGTGTTTTTACTCACTTCCACCCCAGGACTGTTAAAATAGCAACTGTCTGTTGTTCCTCTATTATTACTACAAATACTACTACTTGCCCTCAAGCAGTCCTGCAAAGTTTTATTTGCAGCCAGGTTTGAATATGTTTGTGATTCTCACTGAGGAGTCTTGTTGTGTTCTTACCACTGCTTATCTGATCACAGTACCCAGCACAGCTTCGAGGAAGTAACGGCTTCTTATACATATATATATAAATATGTATATGTATATGAAAATAAAGAACTTTTAAAAAAGAAAAAACTAAAAAAAAAAAAAAACGATTTTAAAAAAAGTGTATATGACACCCATCTCTCCCCGTCCCCCCCCTTTACCCCCTTTTTGACATACGTACAGATCCAGCATGCATATTTGGTACTCTTGACTGTTGTTTTTTGTGTATAAAAGAAAAATGGTTAAAAAAGATGTCTTTGGAAAAACAACTGTTATTTGTCTGTTTATGGTGTATTCAGATCTGAATTTAATATAGCAAATTTAACATCACTGCTTACAGCTGAAACAAGTTCCAGTCCTTTTTGTGTCAGTTGTTTAACGCTAACGTAATACTGAGAAAGACGACCAATCATCATCCTCTGTCGGCACATCAGACAGAAAAGGTGTTTGCATTGAAATGTTTTGTCCTCGTCATTAAAAGCTTTCCTAACATCACCGATTATGTTCTGTAAACTGTAGTTAATGTTGTCTTATTGCAGCAACGTGCTTAAAGATTTTAAATATTGCAAGAACGCTGATGTTCAAGTGTTTGTTATTGGCTAGTTGTGCAAATTTCTGCATCACTTTCACCAAATTTAATCTTGTTGCGACACCTATAAGTAAAATGACTTAAATGAGCGTCCAATCAAAGAACCACAACCGTACTTCGGTCTCTTTCTCAGTGTTACCGTCCGCCATACCTGCTGCCGGCTTCTCTTGGTATTCAACTCTCTGAAATGGTTTTTGGCCAATCACGGTTTCACTTTACTTTCTCGTATCGGTTGCAATAGTTTGTTGGTTGGTTGTAGATTCTCCATTTGTTTATGAGCTGAACTCATGTATGTTTATCAGTGGAGCTCCACCATATTCAGTTCTCTTGCAGAATAAAGAAAAATATTTTGTTGAAATACAAAACATGTGAGCGTCTGTATTTTATTCTATTTCTTTTATACAATAGAGCCATCTGTTATTTTAAATACAGTATATTCGGTTGATTATTGATTGCCCTGTCAGAAACACACATAAAACACTGAATATAACTGTCAAATAGCAACTGATTTGAGTAATCGTGTAATAATAATTTAGCTGTCAAACATAAAAAATAATTAAATCATAAAAATAAAGGAGCGATTCAGCTCACAAGTTATTAATGTCTCTGAATATTGTTAAATTAATTAGAAGATTGATTTTAATCCTCAGTCACTTGTCATTTATTAAGCACAATGTGAAGGTTTGCTTCTTTTCTCCGGGTCGTGAACTGTTGGTCGCACAAACAAACTGTTATTTACTATTTTTTTTAAAAAGAGAAAATAGTTTACATCACTAATATTTGTAAAAGGAAAAAGTAAACAAAATAAATTATTCTTTTCAAGCCAAACTTTTCAGTCATGCATGAGAGTTTACCTGTTGTTAATAACTCGACTTTTAAGACGGGTTTATCTTTATCTGTCCTGAAAGAAAGTGCCTTACTAAAGTCCTGTATATCAATGCGGTTTTCATGTATTTACACTTTACTTAAGTCTTCACGCTTTGTTCTTTACTCCATTTGAGAGGGAAATCATGTTTGTTTTGATCCACTTACTTTGAGGTACTTATTGTTACTTGTTGCTTTGCAGGTTTTGATTGTACATAGACAATAAAATGTAAAAAAATACTATAAATTAAACCAGCCAAGAGTATAAAACATAGTTAAAGGCTGCATCAGTGATAATAACACGACTTCATAGTGTAGCTCTCTGAAAGGGACCTTCATCATAATAAGCTCCTTAATTTGTGATTACATTTTTAAGATTGTAGTGATTTTGAAAGCACGAATATTAACAGATATGGACAATTTTATGTTATTTTTAACTGATAAAAGTGCTGTTTATAAAAGATCTGTTTTCTAACACTTGCATCGTGTATTGTAAAGACTGTATTTTATATTTCTTGTTGAATTTAGACACTTTTTTTCCTCCTTATATAGCTACCAAATAATTACTGAAAAATGGAGCTAACTTTCTTTGGAAACAAAAGTCAAATGAGGTCCTTCAACTTGTGTTTCTATGTGTGTGTGTGTGTGAACTCTGTTGGGTGAAATCAATAGTGTGTCAGCTTGAGTGATTTCTCTATAAATGATTCCTGCCGCCGCATTAATCCAGACTCTGCAGCCTTGAGAGTGGCCCTCTCTGCCAGGCCTCACTTATTAAAATACTTTTTTTTTCCCAGCAAGAATCCACATCATTATTCTGGGCTATATATAAATATATATATTCTGATGCCTGGTTTTGAAAATGGAGGCCGCGGCCCCTCAGTGGATCATAACACACAAACCTTGAAACACGGGGAGGGGAAACCCCGCGGGAGCCAACTCTTAAAAGTACGGACTTGCATTTGATCTCTACTTCTTCTTTCACTGGCACACTTTGAATTACAAATTCCATTCAATTAATTTTACATTTTTGCTCCATTTCCCTTCTTTGGGCGTGTTAATTAAAAGCGAGGAGCGAGATTCAGAGCGGCTGTAATTAGATCTCGACGAGACATTAAACAGAGCAGCGGGCCATGAATAACCGCGATTTAAATGTTCCCTTTTTCTTTTTTCTCGGCCTGACAGACGTGCGTGACATGTGCCAATCAAACCGCAGGAGCACACACACACAGCTGTCATTATAAATCTACTTTAATGTACTCACACAAACACAAAACATACTGAATACTGAACGAGTATTCACCAAACAGGCCCTCATAAATGGCTGACAACAATGTAAAAATGCACAATTACATGCAGACGTGACGTATTCAGAATTAAACACAGATGCAATGGCCTCTTCCACAGTGTGATTGTAATATACATATTATGTTATTGTATTATTATGTATTGACATGGAAGCATTTGAGGTAGCAGGTCGAGTTGCAGGTGATTATATCTGCAGAGTAGATCTGCATTATCTACTCTTGTCTAGTTTAATCTGTAATAATTATATATATATATATATATATATATATATATATATATATATATATATATATATATATATATATATATATATATATATATATATATATATATATATATATATATATATATATATATATATATATATATATATATATATATATATATATATATATATACACACATTAATTTTGTTCTTCTTTAAGCTCATCTCAGATCCATCCTGGGTTTCTGACTCTCCTTGGTCCATCTCTACAAGACAACCTTCATCCCTGATGGACACAAACAACAAAAGAGAAAGAAAAAGAGAAAGAAAACATTTAACTGACCACAAACAGACCAAACTTTATAACTTACTGAACTGTGACAGTGAAAAACAGCAGAATCAATCCTTTGTATAAATCTGAAAACTGGGTTTTAAGGATTCAGAGGTCGACATCGAGCCCCTGATGGAGCCTCGGGCGATGTCATCCAGATGTTGAAAGATGTATAATTAAGATGTGAGACTGACTGGGACTGGCTGATCAGATAATGTCTCTAAAGGCTCTAAAGGTTTGGTGAAGACCTCAAAAAACCACCACCCACACTTTCTAATGAGAATTTTCCAAAAAACGAGGCATGTGAGTTTTTGGCTCTTTTTAATGAGGCTGGCATCCAGTGGGAATATGTGCTCCCATCGTCTCCTCTACAGCTGGAGGTTTTTTATGTTTTTAAAGATGATTCTCAACTGAGAAATTTTATCTCCTGTGTCCTTGAAAACATGTTAAAAACACTTTGCCCCTCTCAGCAAACAAAGGAAGAAAGGATTCACCATCAGTGAGCCTGTAGCTAATTTTGGAAAAAGAAAACACCTTAAAAAATGGATGGAAGTGTTAAATTAGTGGGGACAGAATTTACCATGTATATTGCAAAAGAGCATTTTCTTTGTATTTCAAAAGTTATAATTTACAAAATAAAACAATTCAATCTGCTAATTCAAGCTTTGATAGAAGAAGTGGACCATGTCAAATGATCTATTAGCTACCGAAAAACACTGGGGTTAATATATTCAAACAGACTTTTTAACTCAAACTTGGTGTCAGTTTAAAGGGAATGTGTGCCAAAACATCACATAGAGACACATGATAATATGATATGAACGCTTCACTTTAAAGGGCTTTAGTACACAGAAAAGCTTCAGTCCTTACAGTCACAGGCCAAACAGGAAAAAAAAGAAATTACGTTTTTTGCGCTATTTACATTTATCTGCCTCTCAAAGTGTCTTATTATAAAAGAAGAACAGTACTAGCTCAAAAAAGAGGAGGCATCACACATTTTGGGGATAACCAGGGATGTTTGAAAATGAACAAATATGTGATGCAAGATTTATAATGTATAATGTATTTTACAAAGTGCATTTCATCCAAATACTGAAGGTGTCAAAATATGTTAACTCATCACAGAGGAGTGAGGAAACTCGCTGTAGCTTAAAACAGCATCAGAACCGATCAATGATACAAGAAAAACGAGGTACCACAACAAATCTGTACTCAAATAACTTTAAACTTTACTTTAATTCAAAGTATCATAACTAATAAATAACACAGTACAAGAAATATTCAGGTAACTCTTTCCAGCCACAAGATTTTAGGCTACCTAAATTTTAATTTACTTGCCAGATGCATGGATCTTCAATACAATAAAACATCACTTCAAATGTTAAATTTTGTTTATTGATATATTGCATTTTAGGTCTGACAAACAATTGTCCAATAGAGATCAGTTCACCTCTCTTCACCATTTCTTTTGACAACAAAATCAAGAAATATTGAGTTGCTTCTTTGCAGCAACTTTACGGTCCACTTTTCATTCTCTCTCCTCTGCTGATAAATAGCTGATACACAACTTAAGATTGTATTCTCATGATTCTGAGGTTTCACATCGTCATTCAACGGTGAAAGCTGAAGCACCAAATGATTCTCATTAGAACTATTAATACATTGATTGATTGTAAGATTGATCTTACCAATCGGTTGATGTAAAACCAGTGGACGAGATGGTGGCATCTCACTGGGACTGATGGTCAAAGGCGGAAAATTACAATGTATGAAATCAACAATACCAAGAAATATAAAGAAAGCAGCAAGAAAGCAGAGACCAACCTGTCGTATTCACAGCCGGACAAAAGGCCAAAGATGTTCATTTGGCCCTTTATAATTGTATGTCCCAGTGTAACCTCCATCCTGATGGTTTCTGTTCACTTTGGCAGAAATAACTTCTTTTCAGACTTTCTGTAAATTGAGGTTGTAAACATACCTTCTTCTGAATGAAGAATTTATACATTATGAAATAAAATTCCTTCAGGCATGTGTCTGAAACTGTCATCATGTCTGCAGCAGAGCTGAGAAATGGTGTTTGTGTTTGTGTTCAGCCTGCAGAGGTCTGTTCACAGTACGTGCATGTGTTCACAAGTACATACTATATATACAGAGTCAATATCAGAAATCACTTTCAAATCAACTTGTTCTGCTGACATAATAAAGTCAGAAATAGTTGTTCAAGGAGCAAACAGGGACAGCAGGAAACAACCGAGCTGCAGTGAGAGTCCAAACGGGGACACTGTCGACTGATGCTGCATTGCACCTGATCATAAATTCACAAGGGATCAACAAATAGCTGAGAAAAGGTTTTATATACTTTTATTTATGACTTTAACTCTTATAGATCCCTGTCATACTGCAAACAAGTCAAAGACATTACTTCAAAGTCTGTCCGTCAGCTACTCGTGTGCTTCAGCTGCAAAAAAAGAAATCAATCAAATGTGATTTGAAAGACAGCTTCAAAGCCAGAGCTCCCCTGCAAAGCAAAACTAAAGCATTATAAAGAGTTGACTCTGAGAGAAGCGATTAGGAACTCTGCCAAGTATTTTAGACCTGACTGAGCTCTGAACTGAGGACTTAAAGTCTGAAAGAGACCTGTCATGGTCTGCAGCTCAGGGCCCATTAACCATCACCATCTTTCCTTCCCACTCTGCTGCGACACCTCCAACACATTTCAAACACTTAATCCTAGAGATCTTGGAAAGTGTTGTCTTGCGTGATCTAAAACTTGCCTTCAGCAGTCTGAGATAAATCTTTTTATTTCACTGAAGGTCCCAGAGGTACTAAATTGAAAAAGAGTAATGAAAAGAAGGGAAATGGGAATAAGATGATGCAGGAGACATTCAAAAGAACCAGGCCTTTATTTGAAACGTACTTATAAAAGAGATAAACCTATAGATCAAATGTTTATTTTTTATATTTAGTTTTTTTTCTCTTTCCTTATCAGTTCATTCTTTGGTTGTTTTTGTGTTTCTTATCAATGCAAACTCAACTTTTACTCCATGTCAGTATTCAGTATAATATGCATTATTTCTACCTTTACTATATTCATCAGTACCACAAAGTCACGTATTGTCTCATTTTAAGCAATATATCATTTTCGTTCACTAATTAATTTCAGTCGATTCAGCTTTGCTGTTTTTCCGTCCTCTGTTGCCTCCAGCTCAAAGGGTGTGATACTGGTCTTCACTGGTAAGCTTTAAATGTGAAACATCTGCAGGAAGTGTTGAGTTTCACTGACAGTATCCCAACATTAATCGAGACAATAACAAAATATGAAGGACAGGAACTTAGTGATAAATAAAATAATAACTAAAAACTGTTAGTGCTGAGTTTGAGATGACTCTGTTGAACCAATTGCGAGGAAATGTACTGAATTAACCATCAGAGTACAGATATTTCCACCATCCTTAATGTCTTTTCCCTGGACTTTATAGGCAACTAATCTTTATTTGTTGATAGCATTTGAATAAATACTTTTATTTGACAAGTAATAATTCTGTTTAAGATTAATATATGACCTTAAATTTTTGACCCAAAATGGACATTAGTGAGTCAGTTCATATATTATTTTATTAACTTACATATAATTGCACAACGTTGTAAAAAGGTAACTCACTTCTGCTAAACATTTATTATACCATTTTCAAGTTCCAGTAAATATTTTTGACTTTAGCACTAAAATCATCCCAATAATACTATTAATCCCACTGAGAATCAACACCCAAATCTGCATTTTTTTTCCATGTAGGAGCCTCTTTTGGTGTAATTATTATGAAATATCTCATTTTAGTTTAATAAAATTATCAGACAGCAGTGGGCTCCGTTTGAACAACAGAGATATCTGCAGTTCACATTATTTGATTTATTTAAATCGTTGATTACACTTTATTTCTTGTTAACCACGCTTTTGTTTTCTTTCATAACTAATCGAAGTATCTTATAGGATAAGTATCTTGTAAGTTTTTTCCCCTTCTTGATGCACACCCATCTCATACTCATTCCTGTAAATCATGATATTAAGCCACACTTCATCAAACCCATCAGTTAAAGCACTGATTTTAGCTAACGGCACAGTTGGGAGGTACGCTGTGAAGCATCCTATTGGGCTGAACTCGTGTTTCCTTCAGCAACTATTTAGCACACAAGCAAAGTGAACGCTACCTCCTCAGAATAAAATGACAAAAGGGAAGTCAAACGAAGAGCCAAATATTTCCTCCTTCATCTATTTAACCCCCCACTGCCACCAGCACAGCCAAACCATGCATGTAACTCCGCACGCACAGAGATGCGTCAGTCTTTTGTTCACGGCGTCTCTGCACCATCACAGAAGTTAATTGTCTCGCATGGACTCATTCTGCATCGATCATACGGAAACCACGACACACATCCAATTAGCATATCAATTAACGGAGCTTTATCAGGGCTTCTGAGGGATCAGAGCCTGTCGCAGGCACTTCATCTGCAGCATCACCAGAATGGGATATCTGCAGGTATGTTGTTTGACAAGATTAATGACTTTAATCTACAGATCCGGGCCAGGACAGCTGGCAGAGCACAAAAGAGATTTATAATAAAGGCTCCATCTCCATGTATGGACGAGCAGAAGAAGATGTACGTGCATTAAATTCACCCTCCATCTGTGTGTTAATGATGTCTGTCGTACATGAAGTCGAGATGAAAACACAGATACACAACAGGATTCAATTATTAAAGATCAACATCACATTGATAGCAGTGTTTGAGCTGTACATTCATTAAATGCATATTACATAAAGTCTTATTATCTCTCTTTTCATTCTCTTCAGCTCAGAGCTGCAGATGAAGAACAACAGTTAGCTATTAGATGTACATAACACCTTAAAAGACTCATTTCTATACATACACAACTGGCTGTAAAACCATGAATACATTTTGCAGAGCGACGCAACAGCCTGAGGTGATTCTTCATCAGCGGTGGATCATTTCAGACCAACAGAAGATCCATATTACTTAATTATTTCATACTCATCATGTATGCAGCTGCATGATCTCGGCTGGAGAAGCAGCTCTGCAGGCCTGAGAAACATGAAGGCCTTTTTGTTGTTTGCACCGAGTGACCAACTTTCATAGGAGTGACACAGGTGCAAAGTTGGAAAGCGGTCCATTTTTTAATTTTAACGTGGGCATGTTGCTGTCGCCCCATACAGGCAAAGAAAGTGGTAACTGTTCCAATAAAAGCTAAACTTAACTAGTCTCTATAAAATCTGTCCACGGCGTTTTCTGAATTATTGAGAGAAGAAAGGACACTGATTTCTGCTGTTCAGTTATTACCCTTCAGACTAAATTCATTCACCTCCACTGTTTTACGACTGTTAGGAGACAGAAGAGGGGATGAGGCCACGCACTAGCTGAAAAATGGAAAGAAACTGACAGCTGCAGAGCTTCTGGCTGGCAGGTATGAATCTCAGCGGTTGTACATCAATATGACTGCTGTTACTTTACTTGCCTGTAGGTGGCGCAGACTTGGCTGAAACCGAATGCAGTAAAAATTTATGCTCACTGATTGGAGGTTTCTTAACAAAATGCCTCTTGGGAGTCCTATATTACTTCCCTGTTTATGTTTTTATGTCCACAGGTGCGTACCTTTCAATCAAACAAGCAGATATCAATTAAGATCTGAAGCTCCTCAAGCTGTCAGTCGTCTGATTCGTCTCTGCATGAAATGAGCAGGATTTTTACTGCAACAATTCCTCCAACTCTATTTATCCCTAACACACTTCTTAGCACTGAATAAAAGTTTCCTGCTCATTATTCCTGCTTTGTTGAAGTGGACATTTTCACATGCTGACTCTCATTCAGCTGAGCCTTGATGTCTGCTGCACTTCCTTTTGCTCGAGACCTTTACAGATGTCTCCGATTCTGCCGCTGATCTCAGGCTGCCGGGTCTTTTTTCAGACTTCTTCTCATTTTTGAGATGCTTTTTGATAGTGTCAGCCGCAGACACTCTCAGACAGTTTCTCTGCGAGGAAACCTTTCATTCCTCGCAGTAATAACAGCTCGCCTTTTTGTCTGTCGCGAGCTGACATTTGCCTCCCGGGGTGACTGCTGAGAGTGTGAGAGTGTGAGAGTGTTAGACGGCACTAAATGTTTGTGTTTAAGAAACACTTAATTAACACGCTCCCACATCCTAATGGGACTCTTAATTAGTGTTTTACACTTTCCAGAGAAAAGTCAAACCAGTTCATTTATAATGTGGAGAAAGACAATTGAAGGCATGGGACTGATTTTCAAAGGCGGGACAACATAAAAATATGTCATCTGTCTGTTTGATATACTCAACATTCCCGTTATTAATGGAAATTAACACAAAAGAACCAATTTCTATAAACTAGTGTTTCAGGAGTAGAGATTATATTTTATGACTGATAATGTTGTATTTGAATTGAAAAAGGACTTTTTCTTTGCTTGCCTTATGTTTGAATACCCAATTCTAGCATTTATTAACTGTGAATTGAAACACAGATTGAATTTTTTTTGTTACGGCTGCAGATTTTGCTCTCAGGCTGCAAAAACATCCAACAACCAGGAGGCTGGCCAGTCTATAGGTAGTTTGAGATGTGAAACCCACTATAAAAATAGTTCAAAAAGTACTGTAATAACTGTCGGCAACCTAGATAAGAGTATCAACATATTTCAGCTCAGCTTCTGTGTTTTTCATTAAGCAGCTGGACAATAAGAGGACACTGTTAACAGAGATTTTAATGAGTGAATAAAACCAAAACTCAAACAAAAGTCAGTTGCAGTGAGTTGCATTCCCAGAACAAGTATATTTTCTGCAGGTTTTATTGGAGTGGATCTTCAATGAGATAATCCTCTGAAAACCAACTACGGCTTATAAACACGACTAACTAAACTTTATTCTCCTGTTTCAGAAAATTACAAGTGAAGGGTTCCTGTTTTATTTCCCAACATGAGGTCTAAATCACAGCCCTCACTCCTCACACTGCCAGGAATTAAATCGTACCGAGACCTGGTGGAAAAGTACTATGACTAAATATACTGGAATCCTGAGCCTTAAAGCGTGTGAGCTTCGCTACAGAATTTAAAATCCCCCAGGGTTGCTTAAACTCCCAAATTCCTTGAAAAACGGAGGGCCTGACCTCAGCGTCCTTAATGGTAAACTGTGACTGCTAAAACTGTAAAAATTGAAATTTTAGAAGTGGGGGGGGGCAGGTTAGTGGTGAAAATATATGTTTGAAGACCATTTAAAAGTGTATGACAGTCTTCCTTTACAGCTACTGTGCAACTTCATTGTGACCATGCAATACACCGAGCCTCCATTAGTTACTGAAAATATTTCAGTGATGAGCTACATGTTTGTGTTTTGCATCATTTTTAATTAAACTGATGGAGATAATTGCAGGGTAACATTCCCGATGGCAGAAGCTTATGCATTATTTAAATGACTGAACTAACCTTCCTATAATTAACCTGCCTGTCTCTCTGTGACTCAGCTAGTGCGACTCTATTCCTGTTGTACACCTCGTGGTCATTATACCACAGCGGATCATCATCATCCCTGAACTCCATCGAGCTGTCGGATTTACCTGTTGATTGACAGCTGCACAGTAACTAATGACGTCAAAATGTACAGAGGACAGTATATTCTGTGTGCATTCTCTGCACAAATTGCATAGCTTTTAGGGTCACTGCCTGGAGCAGGCCGACTCCCCTTCTCCCAAATCAGCATCACTGTAATGAGCTCCTGCTCTGCCTGCACCTCCATCCATCCATCCATCCATCCACACCCCTATATGCTTCCTCCATCTCTTCCCAATAATCACTATTTTCTCTCCATCCCTCCTTCAACCTTTCCCACACCACCTCATCTTCCCACAGCTTTTCAGCAGAGGGGGAATTAGGGGGGAGGCGGGGGAGGAGGAGGAGGTCCTGGGCATGCTCTCAAGGCACAGCAGGCAAGCACTGAGCACCGTAGCGGCGGCAGGGGAATAAATTAGAGGCAGACACAGAGAATAATAAAGTGATAATGAGTTTGCAGCTGGCCGCCGTGCCAACCCCCTGGCACAGCCCAGCGAATATTTACCACCCTGCTAATAAGTCGTGATGAGGTCTGAATCAGCGGGCATGCCAGGGAGGGCAGCACGCCGTCTGAAAGACAGAAGACAGAAGGAGCCGATGAAGAACAAAACAATGGAGGAGGAGGAGGAGGAGGAGGAGGTAGGTAGCGTGGTCAGACTGCAGAGCTGCACACTAAGCAGAACAGACCCACAACTACACCCACGGGAATCCATATTTAATGTATATTATGCAGGTACACACACTTTAACACACAACATGCACGCTCACAAACACACATAAAAACGTTGTACTGCAGGGTAACAGACTCTGCATGTGTGATTCGCATACTGTGCATTTTTGTTGCATGCATACACTGAATATTTGCATCATATTTGCATTTATGTATTACACATGCGTGTTTGAGTATGTATACAGGGGCCCGAACATCTCCATACTGTATGTGCATACGTATCATCATCACCATCTGATTTATATGCCTCTGTATGACTCCATGTATCAAGGCGGAGTTTTCTACCGTATATATATCCAGATTAGAATGGATTTTAAAAAAAGATGTTGTGAAAAATATTTACTAGGTCACCTTAAAGTATCTTTAAGAATAAAGATTCTTCAGGCTGAGTTTTGGAGAATTTAAAAATTTCTTCATTTGAGTCATCAGTCCACCACTTTGGTCCAGACTGAAACATCTCAACAGTTACTGGATAAATTACAAGGAAGGAAAGAAGAAGGGAAGGTAGGTAAGAAGGTAAGAAGGTTAGAAGGTAAGTAGGTAGGTAGATGTTACAGCAGCAGCACAATCAACAGTACAGTAAGGATAATAAATCAAAAGCACGATGTGCAGAATATCAGTAAAAAAGGACTAAAATAAATATGCTATGACACAATACAGGGAGTCCTCAGTTTACAACGTCCTCGACCAACAGCGTTTCATGGTTACGTCGCCACCTCCCATAAATTTATTAAGAAAGTCTTGTTCCATCATTCCAACGTACAATGACCTGAACATAATAATAATAAAAGGAAATAGAAGAAACAATGGCTCAGATATCCATGTTCTCCTCAGGATGAAGTGTAATAATTTTGATGACCCTGTGGGTTTTTTTCTTAATTGTGCCATCATCTTGTAAGACAGCTTTGCACTGCTGGAGGTTGATGTTTGTCAGTTTTGATGGTACACGGATAACTCTGGGCCTCCCTGGTTCCAGTCTTTGAGCCAATCTATGTTTAAGAGCCTTGATGAATATATGCATTGGACACAGAGAGATCAAGCTAATATCCCACCTGACTCTGAGGAAGAAAGCTAACAAGCACAGTTCCTAAAAGTGTTTCTTTAAGTTTGACTGCAGACGTGGACTGTCAGCACCGTACGTTTTCATTCAGAGTAAAAAGATCAGAGTTAAGCTCTCTGCATCGGCCGACACGTTTCATCTGGACAGCACGTGCTGAGCGCTGAAGGCGTCTCTGTCTCGTCCTCTCTGAGGTGGGCTCTTCCGAATCTCCATTACTTTAAAAAGCTAAAGTCACAGGTGTTCCTCCTCACATGCCAGCCGCTCACTCCAGACGAAGGCCAGCCATTTACTCTGATCCGGTACGCTCACACACACACACACACACACAAGATGTACGAACACACCGCCCATAGCTGCACTATAACAGCTCCATTCACAGCTCCCAAAAATAACAACACAGTGCAGGCAGGGCGGGAACCACCCTCCACCCCCCTCATCCTTTACTCCTTTCCTTTCATATTCAGTTTTCTTTAATGCTCAATAAATGTTGACTTTATTTTGGTTCTGCTGAATTCCTTAATGAGGCCCTCGGCTTCCACAGACCAGACGGGCGATTCCAGCAGCCATATAAGGCCACGTGTGGCAGAAAGAGAGAAACGCTCTGCTGTTTAACATACCTTCAACACTACCCACCTCTGTCTCTCCTCAGCTCTTTATCCCTCACACTTCTTCTACCTGTCTGCTTATGTTCGAAATGTCTCTTCATCTCTCCTTTTCATGCATTATTTTTTCGTTTTAAACACACTGGTTACTTAGGATGTAGATAAATAAAAGGAAACAGTTCTTTACCTTTGGATAAAAACTTTGTGTTTGGCCCTTTCCCGTTTCAACACGACAATGCACCTTTTGTACGACGCCATCTCCATAAAGAAATGTTTTTCCCAGTTTGATGTGAATGAACTTGACTGACCTTAACCACATCCAACATTTTTAGGATGAACTCGAACACGGACTGTGAGGCTTCATCACAAACACGAAATGTTGGACCTCACTGATGATCTATAGACTGGATGGATGGGAGCAAATCACTGCAGCCAGATTCAAAAGCAGGTGTAAAGTCTGAAACCAGAAGATGGAGGCTGTTAAAGCAGTACAGTAGTGACCATATGAATATAAATTTGTCCTCTAATTGAAGAAACAACACACAGATTTTTTAGCTGTTCTCTGAGTCTTATTAGCTGTGGAGGTAAAAATGCGAAGAGCGTCCAACAGGGGGCGTTAGAGGAAAGGTCATGGGGTCATTTAAAACAAAAAATTCATCTTCTCAAGACAGTAAATGCACCATGGCGATCGTGAATATTCGCATAAAGTTGATCTGGTCAGTCGTTATCTCACTTTAAACCAAAGTACTGAACAGACGGACGGACTGATGACCATCCACACACTAACAGGTCAGAAGGTGTCAGAATAAAACCATGAAAGCAGCCCAGCGAGGACAGTCTGTATTTCGTGTCGGTTGAAATGTCCTCCTTCAGCCAAACCGCTGACTCAGCTCTGACTCACGTCTGACCGTGCAGCAATGACACCCGCCGCCGCCTCGTCCCACCACACGCTGATCCGTCTCAAGGCTCGCTGCTTACTCTGCACGCCCGGACTGATAACACCAATCAGTACTATCTTGAGCATATGGATATCTGTGTGTGTGTGTGTGTGTGTGTGTCCGTCCTATCTTTTCAAGGTCTTTACAGCGGGCCCTCAGACGGACAGCCTTCAGACGGTCGTCCTCACGGAGACAAGGCAGAAGGCGGAGATGTGTCAACCAGACGCTGATTAAGAAGTGCGAACCGAAGCATGAGCAGAAGCATCGTGCTGACTGGGCGCTAAAAACTTTATTTACTCAGTCAGTGTGAGTCAGCGTGAGCGCCTGAACTTCAAATGCGACAGACGTTTGAATAAATTAAACGACACGTAACTGATCAAACATTTGTTTATGCAGATAGTCGCTCTGAAATTCAGATCTAATTGTTCTTGTTAGCTGACAGTAAACAGTGTGCTGTATTTGGGTACTTATTTTGTAGAGAGAAGACAACTAAGCTGTTAACTTTTGTTTGGGAAAGCCCAAAATTTCACAGTCGTCACAGGGAATTATGGCAACGAATGACACTTTACTTAAAAACTCTGATAATGTGAGTGATTCAACAGCAAAATCCCACAGTGAGTCCACTGCAATGACCCACATCTACAAACCAACCAATGAGAACGCAACATGAAATAAACACAACTTTTAAAACACATCAGGGAATAAAGCTAGTCATATATACATTTCTAAAAGAATTTAAAGCTGCTCTGTGGAGTTTTTAACTGGTTATGAAACCGTCTCAGTTTAATACCAATACACTATTGTCTTTGTCCACAGGGGGCGCCAAATTCAATATGAAAAGATCTCTGAGCTGCTTTAAATAAAAATAAACACAATTTAAGTAAAATGATACTGAAATGTAGTGGACGAGAGGACTGAACTGCAATCTAAGGGGCCTCTTAGTTCCAAGTTTTTTTAAGTTTTGAGTGAATACTTTGTGTTTATCCCAAGAGATTAAAATCGATCATATGGATCCCCTCATCTCACTGTTAAAAGGAAAGGATATAAGAATATGTCCCTAAATGTGGAACTATTCCTTTAACATATTTTATGTTTCTATTTTCAGTCACAGTTTGTACTTTTATTTCATGCCACATCTCCCCAAATCAACCTGTTTCATTTGCCATTTAGCAGCATCTCTACCGGTGAAACCTACCATTTAAACATGTTTTTAAGTGTTAAATTTCACTGATCTGTGAGAATCAAAGCCGCCCTGCTGATCCAAACTGTAAGTGGAAATACTGTATGTGTTTAATGAGCGCAGATAAAACTAGAACTGCAGCTACATCTGAATACAGATGTGCTTCATTTACTTCAGAAATGCCGTTTCTATATTTAATTAGCAGCTATAAAACATTTTTAAAATCTCTTTCCACCCAGCTGGACATTTTGCAGCTCCACCACTGACCTGCTTCTGAACTCAAAATGTTGGAGGAAAAAAAAACAGAGCTGAAACTTGAAAAACTAGATAATTGCCAAAATAAGGAATCACTTGTGCAACCGAAGGATTCAAAGAGCATTAAAACCTGTGAGGTCAGATTTTCCTGGCAGGGCTGAGGTTCTTCAGAGGGCAAAATGAACATGAATAAATACAACATAATACTCAATAATAATCCTTCATCCTGTGGCGAAGGACCTCAGGCCTGATTGGAGCGAGCTCGGTGAGAATATGGGCCTCGATTGGTCGCCGAGATTGATGAGTTTGAGAACTGCATAAACCATTAGTCATGGCCGCTTCAGTGGTCTGGACCCAGCTGAACAGGCCTCTCACTGCGTTTTCCACTTTCAACAAAACACCAGATGACGGGATTTCTCATGGCAGGACGGAGTCACACTCTCCGTTTGTGTTTGCCGACTCGGCCCAGCAGCAAACACACAAACTGAGAGAAATGCTGGCCGAGGAACATCGAGCTGCCGTCGAGAACAAAAACACAACAAAGCCCACGAGCTGAATAAAACTAAATGAACTCCAAGCTTTGACTTTTAAACGTTTCTCTGATGGAGAGTCTGGATCCAATAGTTAGTTTCGTTTTGGATCCAGTTCAAGGTCGATAAAATTGTGAAGCTTTAAGGCTGACAAACCTCTTATCAAATCCTTCATCTTTGTTTTGTTTTTTTTTTAATTGGCAAACACAAACGTAGAAAACATTCAAGCCGTCGTATCTCACTTTTAGCAAGCACTGATCACTAGAATAACAAACATAGCAAAGGCAGATTTCAGCTCAAGCTAATTAACCTTAATGTTGAAAGTGAAATGACGACAGATGCGAATAAAACTTGTCTCCTCTTATGCTGGCCTTTGTCTGAAGCTGAACTAAAGATCATTTGTCAGGGAAAGAAACGCTGCTCAACTTGGTCATCAGAATCACTTCAGCGTTCATGCTTATGGTCAGTTTTAGCTTATCAAAGATTTACAAGCATTTTTCTAACTATTAAATGTCAATATTGTAAAAATTCCAGCACTGGTCAGGCTCTTATATACATCATCACTTTTGACTTCAATCTGAATTTTCGAACATCATGAGAATCTCCAGCTTCAGTCACTCTCAGACATCTTAAATCAGTATCTGTTCAAACCTTCATGCTTGAGTTGGATCTTACACTTGGCTGTGTGAATTTCACCTTCTGAACATCCTCACAAAGAAAAATAAAAAACATTGAAGTGAATATTTTATGAAAAAAAAACAGCCAAAATCCAGTTCATGTTTTATTGATCTGGACTTTATAGAGCTGGAGCGGTCGGCCCGGCTCGACTCTTCCTGCAGATTTTTTCTTCGGCTGGTTCAAAAGTTGTGAAATGGTCGGTTCGTGCTGAAGCTGGCAGGCGGACCGTTGGGTGCACTGCTGGTTAACGACGCCGGAGGAACCTGCAGACTCGGCAAACATTAACGACGGACGTGTTTATGCAGTTGGAACTTGTCAAATACGGGAGAGCTGCACTTAAAGAAACCCAGAAACTTTGAACCTTGTTGACACAGAACGGGAGTCTGGGAGGAGCTGCTGAGCTGAGGATATTGGTCTTGGCAGCAAAAGGGAACAGACCGCTGCAGAGGTGAGAGCAGCTGCTGCTACCTGACCCACCGGTGTGTTTGTGTGGATACACAGAGTTTTACCTCTGAAGGTGCCTTCACTTACAGCCACGATATGGGACTGACTGTAGATACTCCTAACTCCAAAATAATGGGCATTAACATGCTGCTCAAACAGCCTCGACTCCTCTGATTGATCCCATTTAGACTGCAGAGCATCAGTGATGTTTGGTGATCAGGTGTGGCTCAAAGTTCATGCAGAAGTGAGAGAAACCCACTGTGGATCTACTTTTTTGCACAAGGGGTTGAAACAAGAAAGGGACAAACAGACTGTTGAAAATATTATGTTGTGTTTTCAACGCCATGTACACCAGAAACATATTTTCTGTAATTAAAGAGAAACCTGATTTCTTTCTCCATATTTCTTGGCAGCGAGATAAAAAGAAAGCTCATCACATGTATCGGTGTGTCATCATGTTAATAATTTGATCATGACTATTTCATTTAAAGTCTGTCCGATGCTAAATGAAGATTGACCTGGTCGCTCATTTACCCATTACAGTACGTTTACACACCAATGGCAGCGGATCTACGAGCTATCCTGGTTATCTTGACATGTGAACAGAAGGAGCGAGGTATCAAACTCTACGATCAAACAGACGACCCACTCAACTGCTGCGGTAAAATCTGAAATTCAACTATCTGGATCAGTTCCTCTTTTGTTCATAGTGGTGACTGATGTTCTGTTAAATCACAAAGCAGAGTGTGTCGGCAGGTTGAGCGAAGGCAGCTTTTTCTTTTTTTTCCCGCCCGTCTGCATCACGCTCTGGAAAACTACTGCGAACAGACTCTTCGCTGTCATGAAAAAGCCGCAGACAATTGTTCCATTCTGTTAAATATATGGGATTTGGCAGCACGTGCACTTATGTGGGCATGTGAGCAGGTACCAGAAGAGTAAAATTAGAGCTTCACACTGAGTCACGTGACGTTATGAATGCCCATAATTATGGTCACAATAAAAAAAAAAAAAAAACCTGAGCAAAACAGAAACATCACATCTCATTTTTATAGGAATAACATTGTCACTCTAAAAAAAAAAAAAGCCACAGCCAGTAATCATGTCATGGCTTATAATAGTCCATGGTGTGTCAGCAGGAGCTATTTTTAAGCCTGCAGCATGTGGCCTATTAGTGAGGTGTGTGTGTGTGTGTGTTTATATTTGACTAAGGCGAGTGGCGGTTGAGAGGCAGGTCAGGGGTGTGTGAGCAAATGACAGGATGTGCGGTCGGGCTGGTTCACAAAATCTGCTTAGTAATGTTGGTAAAGATAGAGCTGACCTCTGCATCGCTGTCAATGGCCCCCTGTTAACCACACACACACAAAAAAAACACACAAATGTGCACACCTGAATGGAGGCCAGTGTCCTGCAGGGTGTGGACATTCACTGTTACACCAACAGAGAGAGAGACGTGCAGGATGAGAGGAAAAGACAGAATAAGACTTTTTATATCTGCTGGATGTTCGGGCTCATGACAGTCAGAGATTGTGGTGTTTGTTTTGCTGACACACACACTAACACACACACACATAATGCTTAATCTGGAAAATATAAAGGTGCCAGCAGCTGCCTTTTATCTTACAGCACACAACATACCCTGAGCTATGATCTATTTCTGTGTGAAAATAAATGTTCCTTCATAGCTACAACTTTCTTTTTGGTAGAGAAAATATGTTGAATATTTCTGTAAGTCGCCTGCAGAGCTGCAAGACTTTATTCTGTGTTTGTCACCATTTTTTTGGACGTTTTTCTGAAGCTATGCTTTTTTTAGAGATATCACCGCTTTATACTAACTACGAAGCTCTGATGGGTTGACGGTGTCCACAAAGATTTAAATGACTAAACAAATGAAAGATGTGACTGACAATTTAGAGATTTGAAACCAGACTAAAGATAAATTACAATGACAAAGACTAAATACATGTGAAGTGTAATGTCAGCTTGATAATGGGGAAGCAGTAGATGAATTTAATAACCTCAAGCACCTGTGTTCATCATGACAGAGCGAAAGACAATAATTAGTTGGGCAAATAAAGAAGCTGCTGCGTCTCTGATCAGAGTTAAAATAAATTAAAATAACTGTGTTCAACTTTGGTTTAAAAGTGGTGTCATATCAACTAACTCCAGGAATCATCCCGCCCTCGGTGGCTGAAGACCTCTCAGCCAAAACTCGCCCCAAAACCAATATTTTAATGTCAAAACACGCCAAAATTGGCAGCAGTTTAGCTCTCCCTGACGTAATTTTAGTCTTTATATGCATCTCCCACACAGCCAAACTCTTCTCTCACTGGAAAGTTACAACTAGTTGGCATCTGTCCTGTTAAAATGTGTGTTTTAGTCAGAATGAGTCAGAGCGCTGTGTGTGTGTGTGTGTGTGTGTGAGTGATGGCTGACTGAGGTATCAGTAAATCAGTGTATTACAGTAATGTTTATTTTAATAAGGTCGATACGTGTGTGTGTGTGTGTGTGTGTGTGTGTGTGTGAGATAAGGATTTGTCAGCACAGCGGTTTCCACTGTTGTTGTTGTGACGTAGAGTTTAATCACGCCACTAAAAATGCACTTAAATGGAATTAAACTTATTTTTCAGAGGAGCTTTGAGCAACGCAGAAAGAGAGAAAACTTTTCCCTAAAGACAAGAGATGTTCGCTTCACTGTGAAACATGTGGCCTTTAGAAATAAAGAGCGAGGTTTGAAGCTGAGAAAGCTCGCTTAAAATTCAAAACGAGTATATCCAGCAGATTAAAGGAAAAGAAAGAAAAGAAAGTAACTGTGGGGAAGTAAGATTGGATTCGGAAAGTGCTTGAGTTAAATTGGAGGCGACAGCAATTCCATTTTGGAGAGTTTTGCCTTGAGTACCTCAGAGTACTCCAGGCCTTCGATACAGAGGAGAGGAGGAGAAATTAGAGGAGGGGGAGAGGAGAGGTTCAAATGAGCACATGGAATACTAAATATAGACGAGTCACATAAACAGGACAGGATGGAAATGTACTAGAAATAAAACACGCGTTGGAAGAAGTGAGCGTGTCATGTCAACTGCAAGTGTGTTCATCAGGTGACCCCTCCCTCCCTCTGCCTCCTTATTTCCTTCCTTCCCTAACTTCTCCTCTTTTCCTCCTCCCTTTCCTCGCTGACCTTTTCTCGAGGTGAGGCCTCTAAGGCTGCATTGATGGATTAAAAATAAATGAGAGGGTAAACGTGGCATGAGAAACAGGTCGCTGCTCGGTCTGTGTGTTAACGGAGAAACAACAGCAGCTCACTTTGTCTCCACATTCATCAAATCACCTCACCTCAGCCGGCCTCCTTCTTATTCATTCGTCTCTTTCGGTCTCTCTGCCCTCCACACATACACGGATAAATGTTGAAACACCAAACCTGCAGAAACAACAGAAACAGAAGTGATCAGACGTCTAACGAGGTTTTAAACTTAAGACACTTAAACACAAGAAGACAAATTTGTTGGATGGATAAAAAAAAAAAAAAAAGATTCTGCACACAGCAGAAAAAAAAAAAAAAAACGGCCTAAAAAGTATTTTCCTCGTAGAAAACCATTAAAACAAACTTCACAATAACTGCTGATGGGACACAAGGTTAACTATCACATTTGAAAAACTTCCAAGAAGTCCAAGAACAGAGAGCTGTGGTCATTGAGTGGAGGTGAGGCCTGTTTCTCTCCTAGATTTAGTGTTTGGACTATGCATTTGGTTGGAGGTTTGGAGATAAAATGTACGACCAAAATGGATTGAAGAGTTATGTTGGGTCTTTTTGTTTGAGATAATGAGGTCTTATCCCAGGATTTGAGTCTTTAAACCACACTGTCTGTTGATTGTGTGTTAAATGTGTATCTATTGTTATTAGTTTTTCTTAAGATCTTGATCTCATTCTCAGTTTAGTTTCATGCCTGCTGTTCATCTTGCAGGGCCTCATTTTAAAGTTTGTCTTCCTCCTCGGTCAAGTGTTGTATGCTAACGGCCGTAAAATGCAAAAGAACATTTGGCTAATAATTACAGCTTCCCAGATGTGAGGATTTCTCTGTTAAACATCATTACAGGAACCGTGGCAGTGAAGGGGAGTCATTTTACCAGAATCTAACCCTGAGTATTTTCAGTGCATGGTGGGTGAGCATCCAAATAACATGATTTAATAATTAATCCCCCAACATCTAAATATTTACGAACTTTAGAGACTTAAAACCGATCAGATATGTCACCTTTTCCAGGAAAACTGAACATAAGCAGACTACCTGCCTGTCCTTTTCTGCTTTACAACATATTTGTGTCCTCTCGCTCGTCCAATCAGCCTGGAAAAAGAGTTGAAATAGTAAAAGATTGCCAGCTGCCCATTCTCCTTTTTAAACCAGCAGCTCGGCTGAAGCTGGCGTCAGCTGAGGCTCACATGGTCCCAATAGTGCAGACAGTCACTCAGCTCATTGTCCACTGAATAAAAATGTCTCTGTGTGTCTTTCTCTCTGTCTGTCTGCTGAAAAGAAGGAGTCAGCTGAGAGTCATTAGTCGTACTGGCAGTCCTGCTTCTCCGACTGCCCGGCCGGTCATGTGAGAATTTAAGAAAAACACTTTATAAGAAAAACACACTTTGGTCGAGATCTGGGATTAAAATGAATGAATCAGCCTGGGGTCACAATGCAAACGGTCTTAAGTTCATTATTTATTTTGGTGCTACATCTATTTTTCTTTTTGCATGTTTAGTCTTATAAATATTTTTGAGCATTGTGTTAGATAACTGAAGAATTTCATTACCAGCGGCTAATCCATGTAATTGTTGTGCACATGATAATAAAACCTTGAATCTTGAATCCCTCCTCCATATATCAAACTAATTAAAACAGCTATTTTGATGTATGGTTTTATGGAAGAATAAATTCAATTTGCAAAATCAACATAATTAAAAAAACACATTAACTTAAAACAAACATAACAAAACGCTCGTTCATCTTTTGGACTGACAACTAAAAGATTTCACCACATTTTGTTGTGGACACCCAGAAATCACACGTTGTTGAGTGTTATTCCTTTCTTATCCAACGATCTCTCTCAGTAAACCGAAGAAAGCAACAAAGTGCAGACAAACAAAGGATGTTTATGTAACGCATGTGAGAAAGGATTTTTTTAACACACGTTTACAACTACGTTTTTACTAGTTTACAATAAGACACACACTTTAACCAAATATAATACAGAGTCTGTGCAGGTCGTGTTTAATCCAGTTCACACAGGCAGGAAAGCACAGCTGCTGTAAGAGAGATGCATTTAACTTCCTCCTGTGACATGTTTATAATACCTGAATGGGAATGTGTGTGTGTGTGTGTGCGTGGTCATACATACCAAACTCTACAGGTCTGCTGGGAAGTGTGAAACAGACGTGAGCCAGAGAGAGAGAGAGAGATGCCTCGTTCGTTTACAGGACTGAAGGGCTGAGAGGGAAAGAAAGTGTGTAAGATGTGGGTTAATATGTTTTTTTGGAAAAGGGCGACAAAATATTGCACAAAAGTTTAAAAGGAAAAGAGAGCAAGGAGGATGAGTTAGAAGAAGCCAAAGAGATAAAACAGAAGATGATGAAGGTAGTGAGAGAAAACAGCTGGAAAGAGAAAATGTAGAAACATCTTAAAACTATTTTCCACACAGCAAACATCCAAGATTTGCTCACCTACTCTAGTCCATCACTTTCTTCAGTATATGTGTGTGTTTGTGTATTATTCATGTAGCAGGGACTCGCCATAACTTGAATCATCATTTTAGACTGAACACTTGGTTTAAGATTAAGGCAACGTGTGGTGACTCCTGATAATCTGTTGTTAAGTAACTTTTAAAATAAAGGCAGCACATTTGATCATTTCCTGTCAGCATTGCTCATAACTGGCTCTTCACTGGTGACTGTGAAACTTTGGGTTAAAAAAAAAAAAAGTCTAAATCTCTGTAATACACTGATGGATCCAAACATCAAACATTTTTAAATGCTTAAATATTTTTGGTGTGCAGATTAAAAGATGCATCTTGCAGGAGGAAAATGATGCAATCGACAAAAAGGAGCTCGTCCACAGATCTGTGCTCACATCTGGATCAGAGCGTTAAAGCTGCAAAAGCTTCGTTTGCTTTGTTTGTTAAAAGACACATCCAGCAAGCTTTAGTTATTTTGGATGGAAATTCATTGAAAGTCATTTATGTAGTTTCTTATTTTCAGTTTTGTCTCTGCATTTCATGTTAATGTTAATGAAAAATCTTTTAGAGTGGTTTTATTAGTGTAGTAGTATAATATATAATACAATTTAATCTATATAACCACATAACAGCATTTTCTTGTTTGATTCTGATTGGTGGTCGTCATTTCTTTTCATCACCCCCCTCCAGCAAAAAACAACAAGCTGAAGATTTGATGCTGCTTTATATTTAGGCTATAATATCAATATTATATTACCTTATCAATATTCTTTACTGCTCAACAGTATTATCTGTATTCTATTATAAATTTATCTATTTAGTTATATTTTTTATTTTAGTTTTATGATTTCTATTTTAGGTCTGTATACTTTGGTTTTTATTTAATTTATTTTTTATTTCAAATTTATTTTCAATTGTATTTATTTAAAGCCCAAAATCACAAAACATCGTTTGCCTCGGAGGGCTTTACAATCTGTACAGTTGTGACACCCTCTGTCCTTAGACCCTCGAACCGGAGTCAGGAAAAACTTCAAAAAAGCCTTTATGGGAAAAAGAAGAAACCTGAGGAAGAGCCACAGATGAGGGATCCCTCTCCCTGGGACGGACAGACGTGCAATAGATGCCACATGAACAGAGAACATCATCATCAGTCATATGAAGTTAAACATTCATATACATACATCAAGTCTCAATCAAGACTCTACAGCTGGTCCAGAATGCCGCTGCTCGGGTGCTGACTAAAACCAGGAAAAAGAGACCATATTACTCCAGTACTGGCTTCTCTGCATTGGCTCCCTGTAAAATTTAGAGTGGATTTTAAAATCCTACTCCTCACATATAAGGCTCTACATGGTCTGGCACCATCATATCTTAATGAATTGATAACTCCTTATCAATCCGACTAGAGTGCTGCGCTCCCAAAACGCAGGCTTACTTGTAGTTCCCAGGGTTTCCAGAAGTAGTCTAGGGGGCAGAGCCTTCAGCTATCAGGCCCCTGTTTCTCTGGAACCAGCTCCCAGTCTGGGTCCGAGAGGCAGACACAGTGCCAGTGTTTAAGAATAGACTTAAAACCTTCCTTTTTGATAAAGCTTATAGTTAGAGAGCACACAGGCTCGCCCTTAGTTACAGTGCATCTGGAAAGTATTCACAACACTTCACTTTTTCCACATTTTGTTATGTTACAGTCTTATTCCAAAATGGATTAAATTCATTTTCTTCCTCAAAATTCTACACACAATCTCTTTTTTGAGATTTTTGCAAATTTATTAAAAATAAAAAACTAAGAAATCACATGTACATAAGTATTCACAGCCTTTGCCATGAAGCTCAAAATTGAGCTGATCATCCTTGAGATGTTTCTTCAGCTTCAATTGGAGTCCACCTGTCATAAACTCAGTTGATTGGACTTGATTTGGAAAGGCACACATCTGTTCTATATAAGGTCCCACAGCTGACAGTGCATGTCAGAGCACAAAGCCAAGCATGAAGTCAAAGGAATTGTGGGTAGACCTCAGAGACAGGATTGTCTCGAGGCACAAATCTGGGGAAGGGTACAGAAAAATTTCTGCTGCTTTGAAGGTCCCAATGAGCACAGTGGCCTCCATCATCCATAAATGGAAGAAGTTCAGAACCACCAGGACTCTTCCTAGAGCTGGCCGGCCGTCTAAACTGAGCGATCGGGGGAAAAGGGCCTTAGTCAGGGAGGTGACCAAGAACCCGATGGTCACTCTGTCAGAGCTCCAGCGTACCTCTGTAGAGAGAGGAGAACCTTCCAGAAGGACAACCATCTCTGCAGCAATCCACCAATCAGGCCTGTATGGTAGAGTGGCCAGACGGAAGCCACTCCTGAGTAAAAGGCACATGGCAGCCCGCCTGGAGTTTGCCAAAATGCACCTGAAGGACTCTCAGACCATGAGAAACAAAATTCTCTGGTCTGATGAGACAAAGATTGAACTCTTTGGCGTTAGTTCATTTTATTTCTCATTAATGTACACTCAGCACCCCATCTTGACAGAAAAAAACAAATGTAGAAATTTTTGCAAATTTATTAAAAAGAAAAACTGAAATATCACATGGTATATAAGTATTCAGACCCTTTGAGTAGAAGCACCCTTTTGAGCTAGTACAGCCATGAGTCTTCTTGGGAATGATGTTGGTGGTCAGCCATTTTCAGGTCTCTCCAGAGATGCTCAATTGGGTTTAGGTCAGGGCTCTGGCTGGGCCAGTCAAGAATGGTCACAGAGTTGTTCCTGAAGCCACTCCTTTGTTATTTTAGCTGTGTGCTTAGGGTCATTGTCTTGTTGGAAGGTGAACCTTTGGCCCAGTCTGAGGTCCTGAGCACTCTGGAAGAGGTTTTCTTCCAGGATATCTCTGTACTTGGCCGCATTCATCTTGCATGTGAGTTAAATATGAGTGTCAGTGTCTTTTTTAATAAATCTGCAAAAATTTCTACATTTGTTTTTTCTGTCAAGATGGGGTGCTGAGTGTACATTAATGAGAAATAAAATGAACTTTTTCGATTTTAGCAAATGGCTGCAATGAAAAAAGAGTGAAAAATTTAAAGGGGTCTGAATACTTTCTGTACCCACTGTATGTACATGTGATTTCTTAGTTTTTTATTTTTAATAAATTTGCAAAAATCTCAAAAAAAAAATTTTCATGTTGTCATTATGTGGTGTGTGTAGAATTTTGAGGAAGAAAATGAATTTAATCCATTTTGGAATAAGACTGTAACATAACAAAATGTGGAAAAAGTGAAGCGTCGTGAAGCGTCGGGCACCTCTCCCTCTTCCTCTGTCTCTGGTTCCTCTACTCTTATTTCAAAGTCCAAGCATTTTTGTCAATTTGGCAGCATGTGCAGGACATGCTGAGGATTGAAAATTTCTCTCAAACCTTTGGTGCTTAATTTACAACAAAATAAGCATATTGATTACAACCAAACTAAGACATTTGGCAATAAAACAAAGACATGGCAAAATCACATCTCTCCAGTCTTGCAGGTTCCTCACTGATTCTGGTTGTGGTCCATCTGTCTGAGGTTCACTGGCCTGGTGGGGACATGATCTGTGTCTGTGTTGTGGAGAGAAGGTAGAGTGGCCCAGAGCTCCATATGAGGACATTCTAGAGATGCACCTGGACTCACAGACTCATTTCCATTACCTGTGATACCTTCACACATGGACTAAACCCTATGAACTCAGTTTATCTACAATTTATTAAGACCCATGTTTAACTCCATATATGACTGATGATGATGTTCTCTGTACATGTGGCATCTATTGCACGTCTGTCCGTCCCAGGGAGAGGGATCCCTCATCTGTGGCTCTTCCTCAGGTTTCTTCTTTTTCCCATAAAGGCTTTTTTTAAGTTTTTCCTGACTTCGGTTCGAGGGTCTAAGGACAGAGGGTGTCACAACTGTACAGATTGTAAAGCCCTCCGAGGCAAACAATGTTTGTGATTTTGGGCTTTAAATAAATAAACTTGAATTTGACTTGGACGGGCAGCCTGATAAAAGTGAATTACAATAATTCAGCCTGGAAGAGACAAATGCATGGACTAATTTTTCAGCATCGCTTTTGGGACAGAAAGTGCCTGATTTTTGCGATGTTGCGCAGGTGGAAAAAGGCAGACCTTGAAATATGCTTAATATAGGTGTCGAAAGGACATATCCTGATCAAATAAGACATTGAGGTTCCTTACAGTGGTGCTGGAGGCCGAGTTAATGCCATCAGACAGACAAACAGACAAAACAGCTGGATCATTTATCCAGCTTGCATCGGTATAAAAGTCTCCGTTGAACGATCGGTTTGGGAGATTAACAGTTGTGTTTAACAGGCACTGGTTCTGATAGAAAGTAAAATGTTCACGTCTGCGGACAGATCCAACAACGCTGTTTCACAATGAGCACGTAAAGCTGCGGTCATTTCAGGGAAATAAAAGAATCACTGAATACAGACGTTCCTCTTTCCTCCGAACTCGCTTAAAAATGACTTTTATCCACTGAGAGTCAAATATCTCTGTTGTTGTGGATTGAACAGACGTTTGCACATTGCTGAAATTTTGCAGCTGCAGTGAAGTTGGAGTGGAAAGAGAAAGTTAAGAGAGAAATGTCTAAAAGCTGGACTTTTTTTATATTATTCTAATAAAATGATCCTTTAAGTGATTTAATTTGTTGTTTATTTGTCATATGTACTAATCAACAAAGTCCCAGATAAGTCATGGTATCACAGAAACAATAAATAAAACCACAGTGTTAACTGTTGGAGTTGTACACAAAGCTGTCATCACCCAGACGTGGTGTGTTTATATGAAACTCTGCACAGCTCTCCTTTGATAAATAAGGTGAATCATGTTAACAGCATGCGACCCCTGAAGGCTTCAGCAGGACTGAAGGGAAAAGTTGTGGCGATGTTTGCATCTCGATTCAACATTATATAATCTGCATCCTCGCCTCACCTCGCCGACATCGACTTTACACTTCACTTTTAGCTCTGAACTCACTGACATTGAACACGCACACACTCCCACCACCTGGCTCAGACACAAACATCTCCTGGAAGTTGGTGTGCATGTACATTATTTCTCACACATGCCCACAGATTGACGTGTTACCAGGAAATAACAGACAGAAATCTGCAGCAGCACATTACGACACTAAGACCACTACTGGCTATAGGATCATTTTGGTTTATTAGGATGTTATTTATGATCTGTTGGATGATCAGACAGGTTAAAAACACAAGAAGTTACCCAAAGTTATCTAGAAGGGCAAAGGCGAACCATAAAAAAATCTGTCAAAATCTGTTTTAAAATTGCCAAATATTCCCTGCCAATTGCTCTAACTCAAATTTAGTTGCCTAATCTGCTTTTAAGTTGTCTTTTTTTCTTCTCTAAAAGTATGTTATTTCTGTCTGATGTTGTGCAACACTTTGGGCGTTGTCTTATTGTGTTTTATATGTAATAAAATTACTTGACTTGTCACAATCTGCGACCTTTGACCTGCTGCACTTACCAAAGATGGATTATTTCCAACATTTCAAATCCCAAAGGGATCAGTAAAGTCTAGTCTAAGTCTAAGTCTCATTTCAGGTGCATTTACTTTCAGTTTTACCTCCAAATAAAAGATGTTTAGAGCACCTGAAGCATCTGTTTCTCGCCCTGTTGGACTTTCTTTTAGCAACGTCAGCGATGAATTGGCTTAACACTTTATTCAAATGATTGAAGTCGATCGAGTTGAACATTCAAGATCTCTATTGTCATATAATCTTGAACTTGGATCTTTTTTTGCAGACGTAATAAACCAGAATTATCCTTATTATTCTTATCTTAAGGACATGTCTTACTGGGGTTAGTAAATGGTGGGACGGCATTGAGACATCCCCCATATAAATCCTCATTATCAGTATGCATAAATCATACAATGACATCAGAGCCAACTACATGAGCTAACATTTTGTTTAAAGCCTCGGACAAAGCTGCTAGGTTGGACGTCAGGTTGGGATTATTTTACTAAATTATCATGTCGCTGTTCATCTGCTGGAAACATTCAAAGGTTTCCTCTATTATAAAATATGTCAGTAATGTGTGTTTGACAGCTTCTTATTCTTCTGCCTCTTAAAAAACATCATCCATCCTCAGTCTGAAAGTAAAGACATGCAGCTGAGCTCACAAGCAGAAGAAGCTCAGTAATTCAAAGCTCTGCAAAAAAAAGGGACTCCCCCTTCACCAGCAGCTGACAAGTCGCCCTTTAGCAAAAGACAAATGCAGTTTAGTTGTGGAGCTGTATGAATATGAAGGGAGGGCAGCGCATTCAGTAACCTCTCCTTCTGAGAATAAAAGTTTTCAGAAAGTCCATGTGATCGAGTTAATGAAGTGGGTTAAAGTGAACAGCCTTGCTCTGTACAAGACGTGACCCGAGATCAACCTTCATCCCTGGCAACACGCATGAGCCGTGCCGAGCAGACGTATGAATCACTTAAAACGCAGCAGCAGGAGACTTTTTCCACGCTTCTCTATATATCGCATTCTCCCGAGGTTGAAAGCGTTCAAAAGTGGCGGTGAAAAGAAACTTTTACAGCATGCAAAGAAAAATGACGTGCAGCGTTGATGATGACTTGCTTTCTCTGTTTCTTTTCCTCTTACATACTAATGTACAGCTCTGTGTGTCATGCTCCGGAGATGTTTGTAATTATTCTTAGAAATATAAACATACCAGGGGAATGCATAAACGCAGAGAAAAAGCGTTACGCACACACACAAACGGCTACTGTTGTGTCCTGGATTCACTGTCCTCAGCTCCCCTCATCACCAGCACAGAAGGCCGTCTCTCCTCTTTATATCCACGTCTCTCACTGTCTGCGCCTCTTTCTCCCAGAGTTCATAGCTCTGCGGGGTGCTACAGGTGGCCGCCTGGTGGGTCGCCCATCATGTGTGTGTCTGTGCCGAGAGATGAAATGGCGAGATGGAGGGATTTCTGCGTCTGATGTTTTCTATTCACGCTGCGTCCCTCCCCCAACACACACCTCCGCCAAATCACTTATTCACTCTGTCCCAGCGGGGAGGAGGTGGGGGGGATGTTCTGGATGAGCCCCGCTCACAGTGTGTGTGTGTGTGTTTGGGGGGGGGTGTTTCTTTGAAAAGATGGGTGAGGTCGACCACACGCCACGGGAACCAACAGCAGAGAGGCGAGAAGGGAGAGCAGAGAGAGGTCAGATCCAGACTGATGACTGTCTGCATGTGGAAAGATGCAGAGGACACGAGGGGGAATATTTTTAGACACAACTGAAGTGAAAGCAGAAGTGATGATCATATTTAAGAAGTCTCTTTGTAAAAATGTAAGTTACTAAACATCCAGACAGCATGTTGTGTGGTTCACTACGTATGTCTAGTTTCACAAGCACGTAAAGCTGAGGTCAGTTCGGGGAAATAAAGAAAGAAAAGAATCACTGAAAACAGATGTTGCTCTTTCCTCCGAACTCACTTAAAAACGACTTTTATCCACTGAGAGTCAAATACTTCTGTGTCATTGTGGATTGAACAGACATTTGCACATTGCTGACATTTTGCAGCTGCAGTGAAGTTGGAGTGGAAAGAGAAAGAGAAAGTTAAGAGAGAAATGTCTAAGAACAAAACCAAAACTCTCTGGATGGAGAGACACCCCCAGAGGGAAGTGAGAAAATATCTTTTTTTATATATTATTCCTGTAAAATGACCCTTTAAGTGATTTAATTTGTTGTTTATTTGTCATATGTACTAATCAACAAAGGCCCAGATGAGTCATGGTATCACAGAAAAAAATCACCGTGTTAACTGTTGGAGTTGTACACAAAGCTGTCACCACCCAGACGTGGTGTGTTTATATGAAACTCTGCACAGCTCTCCTTTGATAAATAAGGTGAATCATGTTAACAGCATGTGACTGGAGGGAAAACTTGTGGCGATGTTTGCATCTTGAGTCGACATATACAACTTCAGATGTGATCTGCATCCTCCAACATCGACTTTACACTTCACTTGTCCAGACAGGACTAGTAAAATAAAAAAAAATTAAAAAAAACAACTAAAGATTGCACATGTTGTCTTTATTTATTCTTTTTGATACTACTGTCTGCCTTATGATGTCTATTTTATATTTAATAGATACTCCGACTTGAAGTACTTGCTTCACTCGTATATTTTTCCTACTTACTATGTTTTTATTTTTTGCACCGGCATCAAGATAAACTTCTTCTTTGTGAAAATCTACTTTGAAGTAAACTCGATTCTGAAATTAAATCTCTCTGTCTGAAACAAACCCAGGTGCCCCGTCTCACAAAAGCAGTTTGCAAACCCTGCACACATGATTACAGATGAGTCACAAAAGGACACTGCATGAGGTAAATGATGGTTACAGCAGATACTGACTCATATCTGAGACCAAATGCGCATCTGTAGACCGAGTCATGTGAAATCCATAGTTCACTGCCTGATAAGATAAAACTGCACATTTTACATCCTTTTATCGTGACCTTCCCAAAGCACATCTGTGCAATAAATTAGAGAAAATTAGAGAGAAATAAGCCTTTTGTTTGCACCGAAAAGTCTTTTTATTTTACGTCATGAAAAATGGGTGAAAAAACAAAAAGTGTTGTGTTTCTGTTTGTCTTCAGTGTAGATGGGAGGATTGTTTGTTCCTCTTGTGGTTCTTTGACATTTAACATCTCCACAAAGAGCTTTGATTAACAAATATTTACCTCAGTCAGAGACACTTTGGTCAAAGCAGTGACCATTTACAGAAACACTACAGAAAAAAAGCTCTGCTCTGTGAGTGGAGAACTGGAGTAACAACAACGAGGTTCAGAAAGACAGCAAATATCTCCCAAGATGTTTAAATATTCCTTTAGATTAAAAATGCATGGAAACGCCTCATTAATGCACAAGTGTGGTGGCTTTATTCACTGTGTAAATCTGCAGATGGACATGCAGGACAGCAGAGAGATGCACAGCAGAGGCCTCCATCTGCGCCTACCTGCAGGGTGTCACACTTCATCTTCATCACGAGACTCCGTCAATCCCTCTCATGGTCTCGACTCAGCGGAGATGCTTCCGCTCTCATTCAGCCAACAGCAGCGATGAGACAGCAAGGCCGCAGTGCTTCACATCTGCTCGATTGTTTCTCAACAGTCTCTTCATTTGTCCTCTGGCATGTCGCAGACAAACAAAAGCGCTTCTGTTGTGCTTCCGTCTGGATCTGAACCGGCCTCCGCGATTATATCATCGAAACACCCAAACCACACGCCGTAAATTGCACGCCGCGTATAAAAACTTGATTACGGCCTTTCCAAGTCATTGCGTGGCTTTTACTGTTAATTAAAATTCCATTTACGGGAGTCGGGTAGAACGAAGAAAAATCTGCTCAGCAGTCTGGGAGACATAATGGATGCTTTATGAATCGTCAGTGAAATGAATAAAAAAGATTTTAAAGACAGCTGGGACAGAAATGGCAGCCATTGTGAAATTTAAACAAGGCTTGGCTCTCGCAGCAGAGTGCGGTTTGTGAGGTGGGCTGGTTCATAAAGTGCTGGCAACAACTTAGAGTCCCATATTTCACACTCGAGGCAGCGATCTCAGCCTCTCTCATGCATTAACAACACATTAAGGCCAGATCAAAAGCAGGCTTGAAAGAAATCTTGGGTCACGAGGGTGAGGCAGAAATCACTGCACAGGGAATCGATTACAAAAGGTCATCTGATGCACGGGCACCTCCTGTGCCAGCTTTACGAGGCTGCAGGGCAGAGCACCGTGACGGGCCTCTCTCCCTCTCAAGAAATCAGAACTGGACATGAATGTCTCATTTGTGGATAACACACAGTACACGCGCCGTCCCACATGTGAGTCGTCCTGCATGGTCAGGTTTACCACTGTCATTTTCTCTTCGCCTGCAGCTCTGCTCCACCGCGGCTCGCTGTCGTTTCATGCCTCAGCTACATTAAGCTTTGTGTGTTTCCAGCTAAAATATGAGCCTGGTCGCTGCTGTTCTCAATGTGTGATTGTGCCACAGCTGAAAAATTAGTCCGAGGTGACAGAAAAGCAATACGGTAGATCCAGCAGTAACACCTAAAAACGTATTCTGGTTTGTGCTGCAGTGCCAGGCCAGCGCCTTTAACTCTTAATTCATCACAGAGAAACACTGTTTGGACTGTAAAGTGTCCGGAAATAGAGCTGGAAGGATCATTCAGAGATGTTCGACAGTGTGTAAAAGGAGGTGACTGGTTTGTTTTGAATAGTAAAAAAATAAAACCAAAGTTGGAATAAACCCTAAAAAAATGACACAAAATGGATTAAACCTGCATTATTGACACATGTAGTGTACAGTGCCCTTATCACAGCTTATACAATGAAAACTGTTAAATGCTGCAGCAGGAAACTCTGAGACTGAACCAGACAGAAAATGTACATGAACACCACAACTAGGAGCTAATAGATGCAAAAAAATAAACAAACTCTACTGAAATGATTATTATTATTATTATATATTATAATTTAAATTTTGTCTGAATTTCATTAACTTTTTTGATTGTTTTGTTTGTAAAATCTATCAATGAAAACTAATGTTATATAAAGTTATGTGTTGAATCTCTAAAAACATAGCGAAGTACATGTACTTCATCAAAACGTGTGTCTTACAAACAGGACTAAAAACTTTAAACTCAGATACAAACAATATTACAGAGTTAAAATTTTCATTGATTCAGTTTGCTTCTGCACTGAAAGAGGCGACAATAACAGCATATCATCACAGTTCAGCCTCTCCTGCTCTGCAGTTTAAGTGTTTTTTGCTCATTTTGTGGAACTTTGATAATATTATAGGATGGCAGTGCACGGCTCTGAAACCAGCCCTGCGCCTGCTGCAAATGTGTGGAACAATAAAGTAGGTCGCAGTGTCACAAACCTCATTCTGCTGCTGTAGCGTGTCATTTCAAGAGATGAGTTTGGCACGCGGAGATGACATTACAATAGCTTAAATTGCAAAGAGTAATTATGTGCTGAGTGAGTCTTGGGACGGAGCCAGTTTGAGAGACTGAAGGCTTTAAAATGTGCTTTTTTTAAATATCCAGCAAGGCCACCTCCAGCACAATCACAACAACAGCGCCGAAAAGGGAAGCAGCGCTGCTTTTGTTGTGAGGCGTGTTTGGTGGGAAGCTGCAGAGCAAACACGCTATTCGAAACTTTGACACACCTGTGGCTTCGGCACGTGTTAGCAGCTAAATTAAAAAGCCGCGTGTTGAAACTGATCACACGTACGGCATTTAGCATGAAGGGTTTGGATAATTGCTCCATTTTATGATCTGGTTCCGGGTTGACTGTCGCTTTGTGGTTTGAACATCAGCAGAGACAGATCGTATCAGCTGTTGCTAATTAATCCTGTGAGTAACTCATCTGAAATGAAACGCTGTTGTCTGGTTGAGGTTTAGAGAAGTGACGAGTCTTTTCTTGTGAAACAATCGTCGGGTTTCATGGCATTTCAAAAGTCAGAACCACATCATCATGCTCATTTTAAGTCAAAACAGTTGTTCAGGGAAAGATTGTGCTCTTGTAAAAGCTGAGCACAAAACACTGACTATTAACGTCTCGTAAAGTTGTTGTGTTTGCAAATGGCTGTTTGTTCACACATTCAGCTGTATTAGCGGTTGTGTTTCTGGCCACCTGACAAATCGAAGTTGAGTTTTCGTGTTTGTTTGTCTTTTAGCTCTGGTTCAGTCTCCACATCCTCCAAAGGGAAATATCTTCTTCTTTGCTTGCTACGTGTTGAACTTTCCTTTATCAGAGCGTGTTTGATGAAAACAGCCACTGCTGCAGGAACCACTGAGACGGAGCCAGACAGGAAAGAGCTGAAAGACTCCAAAACACTTCTGATCAACAAGTCTTGTGTTTGTTACTTTTCTAATCTGATGCGTCTATCAGCAGGATTATTTGTCTGTTCCTTCCAAAACTGCAGAGAAAATAAATCTGCTTTGTGATTGAAATGCATATTAAAATCAGATATAAATAACAATAAATAATTAAGTTGCATAAATAGGTTAAACAAATTAAATGTTTAATTTAATTCATCCAAGTCTGATAAAATGTTATTAAAACAATAATTTAATGTGTGATTAAAAATATGCCTATAGAAAGTTATGTCACTGCTCTTTTAACAGATTGGTCACAGCACCTGAGTGATGCTCAGGAACGGATAAAAACTAAGTGACACCGGCTTTGGTGAGTTTCGTGTTCATTTTATTGTATTTTCACTGTGTCGTTCTGTTTAAATGCTAGCGGAGAGCTAACACTAATAGTGTAGCTGTGTACAAAGAAGATTTTCATCATAAACAGGTTGCCAGTTAATATTTTCAGTTTATCAGGGAGTAACCACTGTGAATGTAATGTGAGAGATTGTATATTGTGTAAAGTGAGAGATGTGTTCAGTTATTTGTGTGAAAGATGGAGCCGTGAGTTCAAGAAGGCTCTGGCGCCATTTTAGGTTCACAGAGCACCGCACAGTAATGTTACGACTCAGACGACTGTAAAACTTTGTTAGTGTTGTTGAGTAGTTAGAAATAATCATTTATTTTGTTTATGACCTGCTATACAGGTCAGGTTTTTGTTTTGCTCGATTGGAAGCTCGGTCAGAGCGAGGATTCACCTGTGGCGTGCGGGTGGCACACACACACGGACACGATTCAAGATGGCGAGCCAGACCCAGATCCAGTGACTTTGTTTTCATCTTCTTCATTTCTTATTTTTTCTTTGAACTGAATCGAACTGAAACTCTTCCTGGAACTGAACTTGTGGACTGCACAATGGGACTTGAGCCTACAGTGATTGGAAATATTGCACTTTGTATTCTTTATTCATGATTGTTAATGTTTTGATCTGAGATGACTGTGGTCCACTTTAATTTGATTCTGAAATTGTGAAGGTGTTTTCCTACCTGTGAGAGAACGAAAGGGAATAGAGTTAACTCAGGAAAATAAGTAGGAGACCAGTGCTACATGATGGTGAAGGTTTGGTCAGGTTTTAGGTTAACGTCATGGTTTGGGTTTAAATAGGCACTTTGTTGAGGTTAGTGGACCTTTGTTGTCATGGTTACAACAACAAGCACACCGCGGTTAAAAAACAAAACAAAACAAAACCGAACCGACAGTCAGTTGGAAACAGGAAATAAACGGTCGTCCCTCAAGCCAACCAGCCGTCCATCCGCCCTCCCTGTCGCTCTATAACGACATCATCTGCTCCTGTCATAACTACCACGACCACTAGAGGGCTACTTGAGCGTTAACAGATGTTTTGGGGCATTTTCTGAAAACTCTCTGCGGGTTCATCACCCTGAGCGACCCATTTCATTAAGTCATGTCAAAAATGTCAAAATTAATAATTAGAGGAGCTTTAAATGGTGAAAAATACAATGATGACTTCAAGCTTGAGACACAAGATGCATTGATTTTTTTTTTTGGCACGCCCGTCCACCCTGCCCTCTTCACTGGGACTTACTTGTGGTACAAAACTGTCATATTTTCTGGGTTGGAAAATTACATTATCCAGGCAATAATTAAGTTTCCTCTAAATGTACTCAGCAATGTAAATTATGAGTGTATAAATATATTCTGAAGGAAACAGGTTTACATCATGTGTAATCACTCTCTTTCCACACGCGGCCATGTGAGCTAAACAGTGCGGTGACGCTGTGAACGAGCCGTAGTTCACATCCAGGTCAGCGCAGACACAAAAAAACAACACACCTTAAAACAGCCACACCGGGAACCGCCCCGAGAGGAGAGTCTGATTAGAGCCGCGCACCTTTCACACCCCACAGGAGGCGTCCTTACAACCGCCCGACTACAACCCCCCGGGTCCTCTCACATGATGTTACAACCACCCCTCATTATCCCCTACCTCACACACACACACACACTAAAGACAGCCAAAGCGTCGTCACTGCCACAATGTGTTTACCGCCGCTGTCATATCCTGACGATGCACCGAAACTTCAGAAGTGTTGGTGGGTCACAGAGCGGTTTTCACCACTTTTCTGTGAATCCGTTAGACGGGCTTCAAATGTCGAGGGACGGGGTGAACGGCGGGTCGGCATTTTTCCCAGAGCATCCTAATCAGTGTCTGGGCCTTTTTTAAGAAGAAGGGGTTTGTGGTGGAGTCGAGGGGGGCAGTCTAGTGACAGCTGTCTCCTACAGAGAGCTCACAGGCTTCAAGTCGGGTCCTCTGTCTGCGAACGGCTCCTTATCAAACAGCGAGGCCCTTCACGTCTCCATCCATCCACCCCGGCTGCGTCGCTCCGGTTTTAATTATCTCCTGTGAGAGCAGAGCAGCCATGCTCATTAGGTTTGTCAGCGGGGGGACGGGCGCCAAACTGCCGTAACCCTGGCCATCTCCTCTCCTCTGTCACCGCTTTCAATCCCTCTTCTCCTTTTTATACCATCTCCATCTCTGTCACAACATTTTTTCCCTCTGCTCCGTCCCTCCTCACCCTCCATCTATCTTTCACCCAATCTGTCTTTCTTACTCTCCTGATTGAGTTTGAGAGATGATTGCAAAGATTTTCAAGCAGATTTCTGCAGCAACAGTTTGACAAACTTTTCTTTCTTTCTTTCTGGTTGGGTTTGATTATTTTCAAGCGTCTTTTTAAAGATATTTTTCTTTCTCTTGGTGTCCATTTCTATCATTTGTGGAAATGCAACAGCCAGCAGGAGGAGGTAAACAGACTGCAGATCGAATTAGTCTAAGCTAGAGTGAAGGATAAAATAAAGGTAAATAAAGCCTTCCAGTTGGGTTTTGGTGTGAAATTTGGCAGCAACAGTCGGATTAAAGCGGATCAGGTCTTAAAGATAAACCTGGTCTGAGTCTCGTTCTTACTCCTCACCGCACTTATTTTACTCTTATGCTCATATTTTCTCTTATATATTAAGTCATAAAATATATTGAAATTTGCAGTTCTTTCCTTCTTAAATCAAGAATCTGCCGGTGTGTTATCATTATAAAGTTTCTGAAGAATTTCATAAAACAAAGACACATTTCTTGGCTCTGGTGCAGATTTACTACACTTATCTTCCAGTATATCACGTTGTCTTATTATAACATACTTCTTAATACACTATCATTTATTTATTTATTTATATTATAATAAATATATATCCCTGTTTTTGTTATATTTCAATGCTTTTGCACATCCTGTTTCTGCCTTTCATTTGTTATTTGTGCAACTGTAATACATCAAATTCCTTCATGGATCAATAAAACGATTACATCTTGCTTAAAGAGGCCGTCTTTCACTTGCAGAAATGTTAAAACTTCTGTTACAAGAAGATTTGTATATAAAAAAAAATAGTTTTACCACACTTTTTAAACAAAAGAAATAAGACTTTTAGGATTAACAGGCAATAAATATTAATATTGGGGGAACAAAAAGTACTTGTTAAGACAGATTTTTCAGAAGCCCTGTCTCTTTCTACTGCTCACTATTATTTAATCCCCCCCTCTCCCCACCCTCTCTCTCTCTCCGTCTCTCATCTCCTCTCTCTTTGTAAAAATTGGTTATTTTCGGGATTTGACAAACGCAGGAGTCAAACTCCGGTCACTAGTTCCACAGCAGCGGGGGCCTGGGAGTGCTGCGAAAGCGAAACCGATCTGCTGCATTTCATTTCATCTTCCATGCACTGAGAGAAAAATTCTGACACCCGGCAAGAAAAAAAAAAACATGTTTCTTGGAGGATGCTGTGAACACGGGTTCATATCGAGGCCAGTGAGATAACGAGAGCAGAGAGAGAGGCAGGAACTTGTTCACAAGAAGCTCTCTCTACCTCCTCCCCTGTTTCCTCCTGATCCTAGCAAGTAGTAGCAATTACTGGGGAATTATTGTTACCTGTTGTTGACAGTGATCCGCCATAAAAATACAATTTCTCAGGTTATTAAATACACCTTCACATCTGAGATGTGGTTTATTGTTTAACCTGCTGGAGCCAGTCAATGCAGAGCACCCCGGGCTGCCTCTCCATCATTTAATTACCCCCTGTCAATCAATGGGAAACACATTTCTAGGAAAGCTGATCAATATGGAGAGGTGACTTAACTGACAAAAGGGATTGTTACCTGACTGACAGACACACACACACACACACAGCTATAATGAAACTGGATGTATGGATTATGATACAGTAGGGCTGAGTTAACAACCAGAGCTCTTTTGTAGTTTGTATTTCTACTAGAAGTCAACTCCTCACAAATGTTTACATAAATGTCAAATGATCACTAATAATAATACATTTATATAGCGCTTTTCACAGGGCTCAAAACTCTTATCAATAACACAGTGAAAAGAAAAGATAGAAGGTTCAGTGTGAAAAGGTGGATTTTAAAGGCTTTTTTAAAAGGATGCCAGGGTGTCCTGATGGGGGCGAGGTTGTTGATAACTTTGAAGGTGGTGATTAAACTTTTGAAATCTATCGTGTGTTTGATCGGGAGCCAGTGGAGGTCGTGGAGGATTCGGAGTGATGTGTAGAGATGTGCAGAGTTTTGAACATGTTGGAGTTTATTGAGGATGTCATTAGAAATATTTCTTCAGACTCCAAACCTCTCCGTGTGCATGTGCAGAGTTTGATTGACAGCTAACAGGGGCATTAAAACACAATATAAACAGAGTTTCAGGGCACGCTGGTGGGTTTGAGATTAAAGCGTTGACCGTGAACCAATTCCTCGGTGTTGAATTCCTCATCTCTTTCCCTTCGTTTCTCGTCGTCTCTCTCTGCTGTACACTCTTAAATAAAGTTTCACCGGCAACAACAACAAGGACAAACTGTGTTTTCCAGAATTGGCGTTGAAGAATAAGGACCGCAGCGTTCAGCATCCAAAATGATGATGGTTGGTTGTGAGTTATCTGCAGACTGACGTTTGCACTTTTCCCCTGTTATGTTTGCCGTGCAGCTCGTTCAGCAGGCTGCGTGGAGATAAGAGAGATCTCTGGCAGGAAGCTAATGAGGAGAGCTGTTCAAAGACGATGGTGTGGCTGCGAAGAGAGCGACTCAGTAAAGGTGTATATCGATGGATATCTAAATCTATACCAGATTAAAAATGTATACTAAAGTTAAAGAATCAAAAAAATTCAGTATAACTTGAAGTTTTGCAGCGCTGCAGAGGGCTGAGTGTGAACCTCGGCCTGCTTCTCGAACTCTGAATCTCTTTTTTTCAGCGATTGTGCCGGATGTTGTGCTCATAAAGGCTTTTTTCTCAGATCAATATGAATGCAAAACATTAAGTTTAACCACAAACGTTTTAAAGCTGAGCTTATCTTATTCAGATTTGTTGTGATGCTAACTGTAAGTCATTCAAAAAGAACCACGGCGTTAAATCCCAGTGGTACCACGCTAGTTTGGTGCCACGTTCGACTGCGGATGGATCGAATAAATACAGCCCAACTAATTGATTTTGTGCCGACTGAAAATATAGAAGCTGTAGCACCATCCCTCACTTTTACCAGCACTTCGATACCAGCAGCAGCTCTGAGCCTGGAGAAGGTGGTGGGTTTTAGAGTTTTTTTAAATGGAGGAGACGGTTTTGGACCCACGTCTGTATGACGGCGACACATTACTGTTACACAGCAGATTAATTAAACACAAAGAAGAGAGGGAAAGAGGTAAAAGGCTAAAAGATAATGAAAAGAAATCTGACACACACACACACTCGGTCGGCTCTGGGGATTATCCGTCATTGACTGGAGAAATGAAGAGGGTGTAATAGTTCTGTGAGCATCATGAAAGGTGTCGCGTAATTGACCTTTGTCGGGCGATTGATCCAACCATGACAGATAGGACAGATCACATGACCACATCTGTGTGTGTGTGTGTGTGTGTGAACGCTGATGCTAATTTAACCTGCTCGTGTTGTTATGATCAGCTGAAGAACGAGTTAACTTTTATCTGTTTGTCGTCGCCCGCCGTTACCAGCCTGCTACCGCTGCTACCGTTGCCGTGCCGACCCGAGAGCATCGTCTGCAGTTTCTCAGCCTGTATAAACATCCTCCTGTAGTTCATTCACAATACAAACTCTCAGCCAGAGTCGGAGCACGGTCCTGTCACGATGACACACCGCAGACACACACACACACACACTTTGTACTGCTCTTGGAAACAAAGTGACCAGCAAAGCAGCAACCAACACAGCTGAAGTATTTGAAGCTGCTGAACTGAAGCAGAGATGCACTTTTAAATGTTTGCATGAGCTACCTGAACTTCTTCTGAACTTTAACAGTGCTCATACTCAGAAATGCTTGTGATGCCACACATCCGTTGGATAAAATTATGAACAGTGAGGATGGTGAATCAGGATGTGATGTTAAGTCAGAAGATTGTAAAGAAACTATAAAACCAAACGTTGTGAAGTTGTTGTCAACATTCGAGATTCCACAATAATTACACAGAGCAGTCACTGGCAATGAATTTCTTGAGTCTTTGGAAAACAATGCTCTAAGATATAGACCTAAATATAAATTAAATAAAATATATAACTAAGGATAATAATAATACTGTTGGTAAAGAATTCAGTGCACGCTTTTGTTTTATTTTTTGATGATTAGACTGCAGCTTGTAATTAGTAAATCGCTCAGTACACTTCTTCCAGCGGAGCTTTACAGTTGGGATCAGACGATGCTTTAATGCAGAAGAAGCTAATTAAACTGTTTTGGAGACACTATTTTTAACTAAATTATGAACCCATGAAGATCTGTAATCTCCACAAGATGAACTCTTTCACTTGTAACGACCACTGATCTTTCTTCCAGTGTGGAGAACTTATATTTTGCACATTTCTGGAAAATGGTAATTAAAAAAAAGACCATCAAAGTTCTCAGATCCTCATGTGACATCTTCAAGTTTGTTTTGTCCAACCAACAGGTTTCAATTCATCAGCTGGAACAACAATTTGGCATTTTTGCTTCATAGAGGCCTTAAAAAGAAAGGAGCGCTGTAGTCTCTGGAGACCGTTGCTTTATACTCATGTTAAATAAAAAAAAAAAAATTTACTAATTAATTATAATTATCAGAAATTATTTCAATTAATTTTTGGTATATTCCCAAAAAGTGCAAGCAGAGATAATCAGGGCGAATTAAAGCGAATGTTATCAGCACGTAGAAACAAGGAACATGAATACTGTTTCTCATCTGTTTTTATTCACCGCAGGTTCAGATCCAGAGTGGTTTCTCTCAGCTGGGTACATGACATGAGTAATAACAAGCCAGTTTTAATAAACCTCGGTCCTTCGGGCGAAAGACTTAAAATCTTATTTGAGTCCTGAGCCGGAGAAGTTATAGAACTCCGGCTTCAAAATCCCTCAGCCATCACTTCCATTTTTCATAGCGGTTTCACTACTTGTACTATCCACGTCTCAAAATTAACAAAAGTTGATTCAGTCTTTTGAAGGTTTCAGCATAAATAAGCCGAAACTTCTTGACAGGTTCTCCTTAGAGGAACCAATTACACTGAATTCATTACGGAGGCGGAAAATTATCCAGAATATTTTATCACAACTTGAATAACTGTTGCTCAGAGGGACAAGAGTCACTCAGGCTCCTTGTAAGTAAGTAGGCTAACAAGAGGGTTTTTTTAGAAAGATATTTAAATTTTAAATGAAGTCAAAGATGTTTAATTTTGAAATCAACACAATTCTGAGATATTTATCTACAAATATTTAAATTAAATTAGCCTACATGTGAAATCTGTGACTTCTGGAGAGATCTTTCTGTCAGCTCATCGCTCACCGTACACACGACTTCATAAAAAGGCCGGTGGTTCACCCGGTGATAAATTGATTATCTGATAGGGGACCTGATCAATATACTGATTGATCGGGTAGTTAAAAAGCTGTCTAAATTGATTTGCAGCAAATGAAATCCCCATGTGGAGCTTTGCACAGTGAAGGTGGCCTTGACAAGCGCTCAAGGTGAACGTTCAGTCACTCCTGCAAACCGCCAAAGTCAACGATGAGCGAGCGTACCACGAGTACGGCGGTTTAACTTCAGGAAGGACGAAAAGCACTGATGATGCAGCAGTAAGACGACTTCAAGAAACAAACACTCTTTACAGCCAAGACAAGAAATCGAAAGTATTTCTGAATATACAATACAACAAGGCCTAAACTATGTGGATGTGTTGTGTTGTGTAGGTGAACATGTGCTGCTTGTGACCTGCTGCACCTGCATCTTAGCAAACATATGACCACTTATACACAGCAGTACAGCATTAAGGGCCGCTGTAATGAAAGAAAATCCTTCAGCTACTCAAGTAAGCAAGTCAGTGTTTGAGGGTGGTCACATTACAGCTGTTTGTTAAAATGCAAAGAATTGAACACATGGTTTTGCTTTGTTTTCAACCCCAAGATGACAAATAAAATTAACCCTGAAGCTCAGAAATCAAACACTCACCCTCTGTAGGTTTGAGCTTTCATCTTCACAGAAAACGTCAGTCATAACTGATCCAATAAAGATTCAAAAGCTTAAATAAAATAAAATCAAAATGTCCACCTCAGCAGAAACTCACCCAATCACATATTGATTTGCCAATAAATCAATCAATACTCTTCTTCCAGTGGAGCTTCATAGCTGTGATGTAGAGAAGTAGAGAATTAAACTGTTTGAGACACTGTTTTCTAAATTATGAACCCATAAAGATGTGCAATCTGTAGAAGAGGGACCCTTTTGTGCATCACACAGTCGGGTGAAAAGTTGTGTTTTAATCCATGAAAAATCACCTACATGGCTAATAAAGTAAAAATCAGCTGGTTTAGTTACTATGATAGCAAATAACACTAAAAACTTAACAATCTGCATCATTGTACTGACACGCTAAGCATCAGAAATCTTTAACTTTCCCCCCACAGAGACGTCGAACTGCTGCAGCGACGCGAGTTGAACCAACTGAGCTCGTTTTTTTTTTTGTTTTTGTTTTTTTTTTTTTTAAATCTGATATCTGTGATGTAAGAAATGTGAAGCTGGTTTACATGGAAATACAATAAGCTCTCAACCTCTTGCTGAAAATGTCTATTACTCCTGTTCTATTGTTGCTCTCAGATTAAATAAAAAGAAATAAGAATAAACACACTGTTTAATTTTGAGAAACCTATAAACAGGCTGTACTCCACTGAGCAATACTTCATGCATTACAAACTCTGTGAATTCAGTAAATTCATTACTCTGCACGGCTGAATAAAAGGCCACACACACACGCGATCTAATTTAGCATTTCTATAGACTTGGAAACACACAATAAGGAGGTAGTAAGGTGTGACTAGCATGGTAAGAAGAAGTATTGATTTGTAGACTGCAGTCATGATTGTTGCTAATCTGACTGCCTAGCTGCACTCACACACACAGAAAACACACAGTTTGCACATAAATAAGGACAAAATACTCCCACATGAAATATGAAACTCATAAATCCAGTAAAAAAAAAAAAAAAACACAATCACACACACACACACACTCGCTCTGAATGTTAATGATGAAACCCTGCAATAATTAAACAGTAGTGAATGTAATTTCACACACACACACACTTGAGATCAACTTGGATGATTTATGATTCTGAAGGCAGAGTACACACACACACACACACACAGATTTTAACACTCGTCCTCTCTTGTCCACTCGACCACCCACACAGTCTCACTTAATAATGATTAATCTCATAAAAAGCCCGGGCGTGCTGAATAATGGATGCTTGTCTCCATTCCTGCAGTTTAAATATATACATATTACCTCATGAATAATTAACGCCTTCATTTCACAGCTGTCTCTTAAACACAGGATGGAAAGGAACAGAAAGGATAAAGGGCCTCTCCTCTCCCGCCTCTGCAGGGCCAACAGGGCATATAACAATATTTCAACTAAATTTACTCGGACACACAATATTTCCACAGCCACCGTCCTCCTGCAGGCTCTCAGCTGCCAATAATGGAGACGTTTTTAATGTGATTTGTTGTGAAGAAATTTCTTTTCTTGTTTGAATCTACAAACATGAGGCCATCTTCTTTAGAAAGACAACGGCGTTAGTCGTCTCCATGAGCAGGACTTTTCGTAAATAAATGTCTGTCGGATATAATGCAAAGAGAACATGATCTCTTATGCTCAAAGATTTGACTTGGACAAAATAAATCTTTGTTCACATCCATCTGTCTTCTTGTCATTTATACCATCAGTTGAGAGCTGTTGGACCACAGGCAGCAGCATCAAATATTATATTAAATAAAAGATGACAACTTTAAAGAGGATCTGTGATGATTTACAAAGTTAGGAGCAAGAACAGGAGTCACTTGCACCCATAATGTACATTAAATAAGCCTTTTATATGAAGTTTACTGCCAAAAACATGGTTTTTAGCAGGTATTGTATTTTATCCATGACAGAACTACAGAACATTTATGTGACAGACAAACATCAGATTGAACGCAGATTAGAGTTGGCTTTATTACAGAAAAAGGCTTCTGTTGTGTTCGTCATTGATCCACCAGTTGTGGGCTTTTATTATTTTCCTGCCTTCAAACGTCCTCATCAGCCACTCCACGGTGTCCAAACTTTCCAGCAACAGGTTTAAAAAAAAATAAATAAATAAAAAAATTTTAAAAAAAAAGAGGCAGAGCGACGGCAGACAGTGGAGATTACACTCGGATTAAGTAACTTGCTAAACAGATTCAAACTTCTTAGCAGCATTAGTGTAGAGATCTGTGATCATTAGGCCATCGGTGAGGCCAGAACTTGATAATACAGACCGGACTGCGGCTTTAATGTGGATTTGGCCCTGGAGCAGGAGTAAGCTGAATCAACAGTTATTGGCTTAGAAAAGTGCTGCCTGTCTGTCTGTTTACATTAAGGAGGTGAGCCTGGTTAACATCCCAGATGGGATCCTGTCAAAGGTTAATCTCATGAAGCCAAAACTCCTTATTGTTCAAATTAAGAAGAACTGAAACTATTTTCTGAGAAGACTTTAACAGACATTTGAGTGGCCGACTCTTCTGAAAGTTTATCAGCAGCACAAACAGCGTCTAAGCTCCGTCCTCTGTCCTGTTTTCGATTCGCCAAAAACGTCTCGACTCAGCTTTGTCAGAAATGAAGTACCATCACAGTGAGTCATCACATCATCCAACCATCACTTCTCTAAAATAGAATAGAATAGAATAGAATTCAACTTTATTGTCATTGCACCTGCAGTACAGAGCAACGAAATGCAGTTTGCATCCATCCAGAAGTGCTTTTTAGCAGTACAATATAAATATAAATGTTACAATGTCCACAAATATATATATATATAACCTGTCCTTGGCTCATGCTGTGGTACCGACCTGCTTCAAATCCCGTTGTGGTTGGTGGTCTGGAGTCACGGCTGCTTTGGTTGCAGTTGCTGTATTCCCCCTCTCAAAACGGGCATAGAAGTTGTTAAGCTCGTTGAGAAAGGAGACATCAGAGGAGGTGGGGGGAGGGGCTGGTTGTCTTGTAGTCTGTGATGATCTGGAGTCCTTGCCACATACGTCGTGGGGTTGGAGTTGGTGAAGTGTTTCTCTACCTTCCCTTTGTAGCAGTGTTTGGCCTTTTTGATGCCCCTCTTCAGCTCAGCCCTGGCTGTGCTGTAGGCCTGTGCATCTCCTGACCTGAAGGCGGTGTTGCGGGCCTTCAGCAGGAGGCGGGACGTCCCGGTTCATCCATGGCTTCTGGTTGGGATACATGGTGATCTGTTTCTGGGTGGTGACACTGTCTATAGTGGTGGAGATGTGGTCCAGTACAGATGAGGCGTACTGGTCCAAGTCTGTGTGGGTGAACATATTCCAGTCTGTGTTTTTGAACCGGTCCTGGAGCATGCTGTCTGTCCCCTCTGGCCACACTTTTATTGTCTTCACAGTGGGTTTCACACGTTGGATGAGTGGTGAGTACCGAGGTGTGACACATTATACACATATATAACACATTATAATCCACCGTCCTAAGTCAATATTTCTATCCAACTCTTGAGCTTGACGGATGGTCGGATGTGCAAAATTATGTTTCATCACATGTGGTACATTTTCTAGAAATTACATTTATTGATACGGTCTAAAGAGCCGAGTGAGAAAAGAGAGTTTCTTAGTTTTAATTTAAGCCACAAGACGCTAAAGTGGAAAACTGTATTTTACACTTTATTTCAGGTGTTTGGAATAAATTGACTTGATAAAAACTAAGAAATAAAATAATTATTTTGGTCATTTTGCCTTTTTCCACCTAAATCCACCTGTGCAGCAAAGCACCCAAATATGGAATCAAACCGCCAAATAAGTAAAGTACAAATAAACATCGTCTCCCGTGACCACTGAAATGAGGCTCACAAATTTATTTTTTGCACTTGACTCTCAGGGCTTGTTATTTATAGATTAAATAAAAATGTCTTTTCATGGCTGATCAGGTAAAGAAAATACTTCAGCAAATCAATCTGCAGCCACATGCAGAAAGTAGAATAAAAAAAACAAACAGAAAAACAATAGTTTTACATTTTTTCTACGTGTTGTTGTGTATAAAAATCCCCATAATGAACAAACCACTGCACATAATTACAGTGTTTGCACGGGAATGATCCTGTCCCAAGCTCTTTGATCAATATAAGCCGTTTCCACTGTAATTACTCAAAATGTTGAATTAGCAATACATTAGACGACTAAACCTGACTGAGTGACAGCTCAATCCCAAAAAACTGTAAAAGGAAGAGCAGCTACAGACGACGCTCCGACGAGAGGCATCTGCAGAGAAGATTTAAAAAAGGACGTCTGTCAATGTTTCGGTCACAGATCTGACAAAGACCTGGATGCAGCATTTCAACTGTAACTCTGGAAATGTGTGCCAGATAGTTGTGGTTGCTACTAGCAACAAAATGTTTAATTGAAACCGACTGCTGGCAGGAGAATAAAGATCAGCTCTGCATGGTGAATAAGAATGAGGCGAGTTTAAACAAAGCCCGAACATCGTGACCTTCATGAAGGATTATTGCAGGATTGTTGTATTAGACAACATTAGTGTTAACTTGGTGTGTCTGAATCAGCTGAGTGTCTATTTAAACATGCACATGCTAAATTACTGTTATTTCTACAGTAAATACAGAAGCTGCATCATCTCTGCTGCTTTGAAATATTAAATACTGCAGAGTATCTCTGTGCAGAAACGTCCTTTCGACCTCAGTCCTTGCTGTGAGGCAGGTCATTTTCTGTATTTGCAGGTATTTACTAGAAACCTTCGTTGTGTTTGTGCCTGCAGGAATACACCCAAGGCCAGCAGATGGACCATCAACAACAGAAACGTTTCCACAGGAGGGTCACATCCGGTTACACGAGGCAGCGATATACAGGAGCTGAATTTCTATAAAGGTAATTTAAGTTTTATATAAGTTTTACATAAAATTCAGTTCATAAATAACTTCTATTCATAATGAGAATAGAAAGAATAGCTGAAAAGATGCCTTATGGCCTCAAGATGAAATGAAAATTGGTAAAAAGAAAGTAGCTACCTGTGAAAATCTGCACAGCAGGACCTCAGGTGAAGCTTTGAGTTTGCCACGCTGCGTATGTGGGCCATATAGTATTAAATAATAATGCAGGCTTTTTTATATCCGTGCAGCGTTTGGTGGAGAATTTCAAAGAAGTGAAATACAAGGACGGCATATCTGACTGACCGGAGAGCAAACAAACACTTGTGAACTCACAGATGGAGTTCAGCCCATCAACACTGCAGTCTGCACGGCCGAGCACCTAGGAGAACAACACCTACACACACCACACACACACGCACACACACAGTATCGACATGTTTAAGCGCGACCTCAATCTTACAGCCTCCACCATGCAGAGATCCAGCCTCCCCCACATGCCCTCAATCTACAGATTAAGTGTGTGTGAGAGAAAATTTTGATCATTCTTCAGAACAGCACTTTGTAATTAAAAAAATTTCGCTGTAGAAAAATCAGACTTTATGTGAAGAAAGTATTCTCTTGTGCAAAACTTGGGGTTCGGTCTGATGTCTGATTTCAGAAATATCCAGAGATCGTAACAGAAAAGAGCAAGGACCCCAAGTTTACTGTGCAGAAATACAATTTGATTGACTTATTTGGCAATTTACATGATTTTTATCTAATCTGGAGACACTGATAGCAAGTTTAAACTTTACTGTTGAAAGATGATGTGTCAGATTTGTATTTATAACTTATTTCTGCCTCTCCCAAGTGGGCAAAAACCATCACTTATTGCATGTTTTGACATATTGGCTTAAAGAAAGACATAATCTGAGTCTCAAACATAGCAGCATTTTGTTTTTTTTAATATTTTTGACTGAATATACGTACGTTTTTTAATTAGGAACCCCCATATTGTATTTCTAAAAACTTGGGGCCCTTCTTGATTTCTTAAATGAGGTTAAGTGATAATGTTTGGCACAGAGGCTGGAGGTTTAGGGAGGCAACTAAACTAACTATATTACTCAAAATGTCCGAGTATACAAAAAAAAAAAAAAAAAATGAAAATGTCTGCAAATAACCTGCAATCAAATTTTCTTCAGTGCAACCTGAATGAAGTCATACAGTGTTGAGACTTGCAATGAACATTTACAGTTTAAATCTGAAGATATCCGTCTGTACTGGGCGTTTTAGAGACCAGAGAGCATCTGCAAACGTCACCCACTTCTCTAAAGCTGCAGGCGTGTGCCCGAAGCCTTGGCGAGCGTGCTCTGTGGGCTGCAGATGAGAGAGGAGCGACTGTTTCACATCTAATTTACTCCAAATATCTCCTCTAACCTCCGAGTGAACCGCAGTGTTGGAGTTACCCATCCAGATTCCACAGCTCATCAAAGGCTGACACTCGGCTGACAGTTTAATGGCTGCTGGCACGGTCTGGTGCATGGTATAAAAAAAAAAAAAAAAAAGGGGACGAGTCTTTTCCTGCCAATCCAGTCCCATGACACTCTGTTACACTGTCGCCTGTTAGAGGACTGATATCACTTTGAGAATCTAAACTGAAAAAGGGCTCAAGCTGAGAAGCTGGATTTGACTCATCCAGCTGGGTATCTTTTGGAAAATCCTGTATTTTACCCTCGTGTGAGCTGAGGTGTTTGGACTTTTAAGAAAGACAAAGAGGCAGAGACAAAGGACAAAGGCTGAAGTTAAAAGCAGAGTGTATATACAGTAGTTCTCAACGTATAGAGCTGCACGTTTGGAGAGTAAAAAGGACAAATTCAAGGACAGAGAACAACAGGAAGAGACGGAGAGAATGAGAGAAATGTTTCAGGAGAGCGAGCTTCGGCTGCCAGAGAGCCAGCGAGATCTCCTGTTGATCAAAGCCATCTCTCTCCTGCTATCTCTCTCCATCTCTCCTCTCAACTTCTCTTTTGCATCTTTTTTTTGACAGTATTACCAAATCCCCACGAGCGCCAGTTGGAAAAGCAAATCAAATATTCTGTATAATCTGCTGATGGCAAGAGTGAGAAAACTTCTCGCGGACTGACATCCAAACACATATTTCTGACATCTCAAAATCTGCATCTTCATAGTCATTAAATACAAGTAGGACAGAGCAGCCTGCACAGAAAACAGGTATATAAATATATAAATAAATGTACTGGAGAGCTCTCAAAACGTGTGATGTAACCGTGAATCTGGGCCAACGTTCTTTAACTGAGCGAGGCTGAGAATTGATTTTTTTGTCTTTGTGCAAAAGGAGCAACTCATCTGATGCTGATTGCAGCACAGAGGATTTCAATATCCTCAAAATGATGATTTATGGTGCAACATGCAGCGTTAATGTCGGTAGGTGCAATATCTATTGCCTGCAATATCTAATGTCTATTGAGAGAGTGACTCAATTCAAACAAACAGTCTAACCGGTCAGCTTTGTCTTTTCTTAAACAAAGAACACCACCTGTAAACGTAACATCACAAGTGTCCATCCATCAGTCCAAAACTCAAATATCTCCAATGTACAATGATGGAAAAAAGAGAAAAGCAGCAAAAGCAACACATTTTACCATTTCAGAGGCTGGAAACAGAAAATGTTTGATGTTTTTTCACTAAATAGGCAATTAATTCATAATTTAAGTTGTTGGAAGTTAATTTTCTATAAATTAACTAATCATTTTTTTGTTTAAGTGTATAAAAACTGTGCAAACAGTGGTGACCAACACTTTAACTTCTTATCCACCATCTCAATAAGAAAGCTTTACTGTACACAGCTGATCTTTCCACACATGATCAATTCATGATGTACTGTATGAAATGAGGCCACCCAGCGAGACTCATCTGCATGTTAGTTTTTCCGGGGGTTCTCCTGAGAGCGGCGGCCTCCTTTAGATGAAGCGTGGCTTTACTAAAGGTTCAATACCAAAGAGCTTCACTCACTGACAGCAAATCTCAGCATGCCACCACCTTAATTATTCTCTTTACTTTGGGGAAGACGGACATTTAAAGAAGAAAAAAAAACCTGCAGGAAGCTGAAAAGACTCTCAAAGCTCGCTGCTGAACAAATATAATGTTGTTTGATTAAGTGGTGTTGAAATTCATTCAATTATTTTAACCATTTTATCAGGAGCAGGTCTCAGAGGAGTAAAGAAACAGAGAGAGAAGACAGGAATGTGAAGAAATCTGTCAGGATTCAACAAATCAAACGACAACAGGACAAAGAAAACTCACAGATCTTTAAAATCTCCACCAGCCAAACCACAAAAGGAGAAAGAAACCTCAAATCAAAGTATGAAATCCAGCTCAGACAAATAAAAAAACTAGACGTACCTTTCTGTGAACATCAGAAAGATTATTTTCTCCATATAATCCAACAGGTAGGTCACAGAAGTAATCCTCAAGATTTAAAACACACTCTCTCTTTAAAGCTCCCATTGATCAGGTTAAATTTGGGAGCCACTTCCTGGTTTGTGTCAGGTGTGCAATCAGTCGAGACAAAAGGCCAAGTGTGTTTGTTTGACAGGTCACATAAAATGAATCCAGCTGATTTCTGCAGAGATTCAAATGTCTGAACAGTTAAAATCCTCACTGAATCTGTTACATGATTAAAAAAAGTGACAAGTATGTGGACATCCAAACATTACGCTCATATATGATATTTGAAATGTTCTGGTGTCAGTTTTTCCTCCAAATGTTGGACCTGCTGTAGAGATTCACTCCTGTTCAAACACTGTTGTTGGACGAGATCTGGAGCTCTTTGTAGTCCACCTGTCTAGCACCAAACTGCAAACATCATTTCTTTATTGTCTAAAATACTCACAGCAGCACATTGTGTCAACATTTATTTTTTAACAACACTTTATCTCAGAACCTCGACCCACTTCCTCTGCCAGGAGGTAATTAAATTCCCTCCAAAATAAACCTCCTCTTGCCTGTGGGGAGACTCCTTTTAGTTAATGAAATAATTGAAAACCTGAATAATATTTCCAAAAATGGATTAATTAAGGATATAAAGCTAACAAAATATTGAAAATAAACCACCCGGATGCTGTATTGTATGCACAGGAGATTGAGAATGCACTATTTTTGTAATTACTTTTGAAAAGCATCATCTTTTATAAAGAGCTGCGTGTCTCTTAATCTAATCAAACAGTGCCCTCCTATGGCTTAATTGGGTAATCTACATTTTAATGCTCTTGACGCCACCAAGGCCCCGCTGGTAATTGAATATCTCCACGTTCTCCAGGCCCAGTGAGTGACACTGATGAACCGCAGAGGGTGAGAGTTCGTCACCGCAACGCTATTACAGTTAGAGAACAGCAGTGAGCGTGGAGGTAATGATCGGACTGCCAGCTCAGCGGCACCGAAGGGAAAAACTGATCCGAGATGAGCGAGCTGCAGAGAGAAACCGAGAACAAAGATGCTGATCTGCTGTTCTGATCTGTTTCTCTGTTTACCTCATGAGACTGATTTAGATCCGGAGCGGGGGGAAACAACCGAGGATGGGAAAAAAGGAGATGAAGGACAGCCAGACAGACAGAAGAAAGAAAAACAACAGAGCAGAGAAGCAGAAATGTTCAGGGAGGACAAAAGTTTGGATAAAAAAAACAAAAAAACAGGCAGAGGGATGGAGGGAGGCGATTAATGAGAAATTTTCTAAGATTATTTCTTTATTATGGTGTTTGAAGCCAGAGGCTGGGTTGGGATTTGAGGTCCACACAGCCTCATTGAATTATTGATCACTGCAGCCCAGCATGGACACACACGCACAAGCACACACATGCACACACACACTTTCCACATCAAGGCTTTGTGTTTCTGCAGGAGTGTGTGTTTGTGTGCTTGTAGGCTGCAGAAGTGTTTGATTGCATGCTAGCTGTGCTTCAGCGTACATTTGTGAGGAGCAATTTGAGACTTTTTGCAAAGTGAGAGCATTTTTTACAGAGATCATCTCGTCAAAGGGCTGTTTAAAGGTCAGTTTTAACAGGCTCACAAGCTGCAGATCAACTAGTTCATACAAAGACGTCATAGAGAGACACGGTGAATGATACAAATTAGGGTAACGAATCATGTTTTCCTGAGAGTCTGCAAACACAAAAAGTGACAAAAGTAGTCGTGCAAAGACTGAAAAACAGAGAATTCAAATCCTGCTCACTTTTCTGCACACCTGGATCATCACGACATAAAGAGGACGATTTAAAAAAAGTTAAAGTTATACAGCATCAAACAAGTGAGGACAAGAGGTGTCTGACAATCAAACAGGAACTTCCTTTGCAGCATGCTGAGGCCTTAAAGCACTCATTGTTAATATTCTCCCGATGACTGAATGTGCTTTTATTTTGAAAATATGAGTGAGTATACACACCTGCTCCTTCCCCTCTCTCTACGGTGAGCTCCATCTTCACTCGGTCTGATTCTTAATTTCTAACTTCTTCAGCGTCCCTCTTCTCTTTTATTAATCTTTCGTGTTGTTTTCTCGTTACCTGATCGTTTAATTCTCGTTTATCCTCCGTTACATCTGCTCTGAGTTAGCTCATGTGCGGAGGGGCTTAGTCAAATGCTGTGTTGGCAGCAGATTAGGATTTTTTATCACAGATTATCTGTCTCATGTTGCTGTCAGGATGTAGAGACAGTTACCTACCTCTGCTTTAAAGGTTAGAATAAGATGAGGGTTATGGGTGAGATTACATATGTATGATGATGAAGATGATGACCGTCAGTATGCAGAAACATACAAGTACACCATTTCACACAACTTACATCAACAGATTTTTAGAAATTAATGTCTAGAACAAAACACCTGATATTTCTAATAAAGCACAGAACTGTTGAATTGAATTAGAAATGAAATATTCCATATTAGCAAACTTAAAATCATCAGAAAAACACCAGTCATCATCACTGTGCCACTAAATGTCCTTAACTTCTGAATAAGTCAGATATAACTTGACTCAGATCCATGTTTGTGTTGAATATGCATGTATGACACTATATCTAGTTACTACAGGTCGGCTCTGGGAGTTAACACAGGATGAAAATAAAAACATATACAGAAGATAAAAATGTGTGAATCTTCTAAACTTCTCAACCAACAGTTTCTTATCACTTATTCAACTCATTTTTTAAGGTTTTCCAGGAAAACTCAAATACTTGTTTGTCTTTGTAGCAGGCAGGCGGCTCTGGGCTCTGGACGGTCCACATGTTGTGGTGCATGTGTGTTTGCAGGAGTTTAAATACACGTGAAAGCTCCTCGTATATATTTCAGGCAGTTTCTCCCTGCAGACAAACTCCTCGCTGCTCTCTGATAGAGACGTCAAACAACATCAAACAGCTCCAACGCTGCACGATCAGAGAGGAACGAGGGAGGGAGGGAGGTTAAAAATGAATGGAGGGAATGAAGAGAAGTCAGAAAGACTGAGAGGGGGAGGAGAGAGGGAGGGAGACAAGTTCAAATCAATGAAGGGTGGAGGAGGGTGGGAGTCTGGTGTGAGTCTGCAGCTCCAACAAGCAAAGAGGGAGTCCAGAAACACACAGTGAGATAAAGAGAATGATAGAGTGGCCTCTGAAAAGCAGAATTAGATGTCTGGACTTAAAAAAAATGAATGAGGAGAAAACTGAGAGAGTACAACAAAGAAAAATGTGGTCCAGCAGCAGCCCCTGCAGGTCAAACGCTGAACTGCAGGTGTGTATGTGAGTGTGTGAGTGTGTGTGTGTGTGATGTGTGTGTGTGTGTGTGTGTGTGTGGAGGAGTGTGTGTGTGGCCTGTTAAAGGTGTGTTTACAGCCGAGATGATGAAGTGAAAAACACGGAGAGTCCAATCATATTTGGAGCAACAAGGCCACACAGGGGTTATATTTTAAAGAGTTTACACAGAAAAAACTGATGTGAACTCAGGACGCGTTATATGGATGTTTTCATGTTTTGTGATGTTGTGAAACCTCGTGTGGTTTTGTGTGAATTTCTCACGTGGAGTTTGGTGCCTTTTGTTTTACATGTGTGATGGAAATGAAGCACACAGCGAACAGCACACAGGAGTGTAAACACAGCCGGGAGAGCAGGAGGCAGATCTGTATTCAGCACAGGTATCCAAGTGCATGCCTTTGTGTGTGTGTGTGTGTGTGTGTGCCTCTCTCTCCCCGGGGTGTTGCGTGGCCGTGTGCTGTGAGGACGGGATCTTTTATCTTGGCTGACATCCCAATCAATCAGCCAGACACTGATGGAGACCGAGGGTGATCACACACTCCTCCAACACACACACACACACACACACACACACACACACCTCAAACACACACACACACACACACACATCTGGAGCTCTTAACCCCTTCCTATCAGTCCTTTGTTGAACAGCAGCCTTTTTGTTCACAGAGTCAGGAGGAAGGTCTTTGTCAAGCCCTGAGTGTGTGTCTGTGGTCTCACCTTTCACACACACACACACACTTCTGTCTGATGAGGTGAGTCCAGGTAAAATCCCTAACGATGTCCTTTGTTAAAGCAGCAGGAGGGATGAAAATAATCAACGCTTAAAAAAAAGTCTCTTCAGGGGGAAGATGAGCAGTTTTTTTTTGTTTTTAAATAAAATCGTTTGAGTCTGCACCGTGTCAACCTGCAGGATAAAAGTTAAAAAAACATGAATTGATTTTTAAAAATGTATAAAGGTGTTATCTGTCATTGTTTTTAACACATCATTTGAAAGATGTAAGATCAATAATGGACCCTGTGGTTTGTGTGTTAAAGTCATTTTCTTTATAGAAATGTGAAAACTATTTTTTAAGCTCTCTCGACCTCAGCCTTTGATTTCTCTTGTTAAGGTGTGCAAAGGAAGCGAAATTGCATCCATCAGATTTCAGCGATATAAATTTTCAAATGTTGTTAATTAAAAAAAACTTTAGTAATCGCTCATCGGGGAAATTCACTTGTTAAAGCAGCTCAGTAGAGGCAAAAATGAAAAGAAGTACGAAAAAATAGATGTAAAATCTAAAATATAGAAGACAAAAATGATATAAATACGCTTAAGATGCAAAAAAAAAAAAACTTAATTAGAGCCATACTTTTTGAAGGGTTTACAAATGAACTGTTGTTAAACTTTATTTAAACCAAAAAGAGCTCCAGCAGATACTCGTCTGTCCCAAAGGAACTCTTCATGACTCCTGAAGTAAAGATAACTGAGAGAAAGAAAAGATCCTGACGTGTTAATCTGCAGCAGCACAATAATTTCACTTACATTTCTGAAAAGGGGTGGGAAGAAGCACAATTTACTTAATCCCGCCCCTTCTCCATAAATTATCAATAATAGTTATTTATCTCCTCTTCCTTTAACATTACTCCTTTCTGTTTATATATACATATATACATACGTACACACTCATGCATATATATACACACACATATGTACATATATACATATACAAACATACACAAACATACATGCACACACACACATATACTCTTTTTCCATTAAATTTCTTAAATGTGCTGGGAAAATATAAATAAATAATAATGAACTAAATGAAATATATACATATAAGTAACAATCAACAATCGACAATCCCGATATCTTGTGAAAAACATTTTTTTGTAAGTGTTTTTGAACTGGCGATTCCATAATTTGACACAAAAACTTGTAGTACGCACCCCCTGAATTTTTAATTTAAATCCACCCCTTACATTATAACCCCTTCTCTTTCTGTGAATTATTTCTGAATATTTCTTGGTAGTAGATTGTTTTTGGCTTTGAATATGATTTTTGTTGTCTGAGTTTTAGTAGCTTTGATTGTAAAAATAATGAGTTTGTGTGATGTTTGTAACCTGCCTTATGAATGATCCTTATTGCTTTAATACATTTAATAATGTAAAGATAGAAAATGTTTCTTTTTGATCACAGATTGATCGATCTGAACAGAAACGTCCGCTCCGTCTCCACCGTGGCAGCTATTTCATGTGCTATTAGTCTCGAAGGCATCATCGTCGCCCGGCATGACGCGGCGGGAGAGACGTTACGGCGGCCATACATCAGCCACAACAGGCCTCATTAAGTACCTGGCACCTGCTACCTACAGAGACCAATTAGAAGAAAGGAAGTAATGGGATGCAATCTCTCTCTGCCAGGCCTCGGCCAATCAGCAGCCAGGTTTAATCACTTCGGTCCGCTCATTAATGGTGATGAGCAAACTGAGGCGAAAACAGAAGTAAGTTTGCTCTTTGTTCTGTCCTGATAATGAATGTGCGAGACGGCCGAGGGGGAAGCTGAAGGGAGAGACAATTAAAAGATGTACCCTTATTAAATATATAACACGGCAGCTGTCACTAAGTTAAGGTTTCTAGACATTTTTGTCAATTAAAAGATTAAAATTTGGGTAAAAGTTGAGAACAGTGATGGCCGTCAAACAAGCAAACATGCAGCAAAAACTTCTCCTTTACATTAAACTTCTTTTCATTTGGTGTTTGACTGACTGCTGAGGAAAGATCTTCCAATAATAAATCTTTTTTTCCTGAAACATGTATGTTTTTCCTCTCCATGTCTCTTTCCGCACTTGATTTTCTTTCTTGGTGGAGCCTTTAGAAACCATTAGAAGCACAAAACTCCACTTAAATCTTCATTTTTTATGTCATTTTTTCCACTTTTCTGTTTCTCTGCACAAACAAGCTCCATCAGATGAACTTTAAAGATGTTTCTAGTTTCCTGTTTTCTTCTGCTTCCTGTCTTAATGCCAAGCTAAGCTAACAAAGTCCGGATCTGTGCTGAGAAAATAATAAAAATAAAAGTGCATTTCTAAAATCTGTTCCTGTAAAGCAAAAACATTCAGTCTGTGCTCGATGAAACACTCGAACCATCAAACATCCGAATCTGAAAAAGCAACGTCGCTCGTGGCTGTATGATAATGTTTTTTTTTTTTTCCTGACAGGTTTTTGAACAAGTTTCCCTGGGCAGACAGACAGTACGGACTTCAGGCTGGAGTGAAAAACATGAAAATCAATGAAACACACACACACACACACACCTCTATGTTGTTTTCTCTGGTGTTGGTTGTTGGTTTCTTCCAGTTTTTGTGAAGCAGCGAGTCTTTAAGGAGAACATTTCGAGGCCTCGTCTCATTTCAGCATCTCAAACAGACGTTTAATCATTCAGAATAACTCAAAGTTAACATCACGCTGTAAAAATACTTCATTTATCAAAGTGTGTGTGCGAACTGTACGAACGAGAAAACCGGCATTTATCAAATGTGTGAGCACGACTTCAGGCGATGACCAGTGATGAAGCTGTTCTGCATCCATCTGCTGATGAAAGGACTCATTTACATACAGAAACACAACACATCTGTCTGAAAGGGACAAAAAAACATCTCAGATAAATTTAATCTACAGAGCATGCAGCTGCATCATCTTATTTTTTATTTTTCTCATGATGAGTATTATTTAAATGTTCTTTTATGAATAAACACATAATTTTATTGCATATGGATGTGAAATAGGACTTTAAAATATTCAGCAGAGGAGCACATCCACTGAAATTAAATTAATTACACTTTTTTTCAGCATGCAAATGAACTCTACAGCTTCACCAGACAATAATTGGCCTAATTTTTTTTTAGTTTCAGGAGTTTCTGTCTCCAAAGTCCCCTGAGATGCTTCATATTTTGCTGTCATTCAAAAGTTGAAGGTGTTTCTGCATCTGTTGCCTTCAGTTTTCATGTTTGACTGATGGCATGTGGCCGAGCACAAACACAGGAAGTCGGTATATTTGGGTTTCCTGCTGTTCTCCCTCCCTCGATGCCTCCTCTCCCTCCCCTCCCTGGCAGCCTGGAATGAATTTGCCTGGTCATGTAGAGCCGTGTCAGAAAGAGGCGAAGCTGGCAATTCATCACCCGGCGCCGCCTGCCTGTCACCATCCCTCCAGTTTTTTTTCTTCCTCGTGTGGAGGACGGGCGTTCGCCTGCTGTCAGAGCTCCTCACCGCCGCCGTGTGCACCTCCATCCCCTCAGGACCTCCAGTAGAGACTGAGGGAGGCCTTTCGCTCTCCTCCTCCACTCTGACAGCTCCCCGATGGGCGGATGGATGGAGGGAATCGAGAGCAGGAAAGGAGAGAGGGACCCAATTATCCCAGAATGCAGTGGTAGGTGATGTTTAAATCAGGCGCTGCGACCCCTGACCCCGGCAGTCCATTGGCGGGAGAACGAGGCGCTTTAGCGAGAAGCTGAGGAAAGCTAATGGAGCTCCACTTTACCGTCATTTCTTCCTCGGCCCTGCGGCGCTGCACAGATTTAGCCATCAACCCCCCCCCCCCACACCCCTCCCCCAGAAAACGCACTGCAGCCGCGCTGAAGCTGTCTCTCAAGGTCATTACACACGCCTGAAACCTCCCTGCAGAGACGGCGGACGCACATCCAGCAGCTGATCGGACCATTTAAAGGCCCATTAGGGAGCTCTTTCAGTGCCCCCCCCACCACACACACACACACACACACACACACACACACACACACACACACACAGCTTAACTGAGTGGATGAAGCCACTTTACTGACAACACGCAGAACTGCAAGGAAAATGAGTTTACAGATAATTTACTGCCACTTTTCTGCTCACACTCAGCATCCGGATGGAAACCAGGACGTGATGAGAACAAATGACGAAGAATCAAACGCTTGGCATGAACCAGGAGGAGGAGGGGGGGTCCCTGAGGGGGGTAATTTCACATTTATTAGATGAAAGAAATGAAGAAAGCAGCACTGTTCCCTTCTGAGAACAAAAAGGTGAAATACACTGTAAAAAAATTCTCATTTCACGCGTGTTATATAGAAACGTATTTTCTCTCTGACCTTTGGTTACAGCTTTATTTGTCCAAGTTTGGATAAATTTGAGATTTCTGCCTCCGACCCAACACAGATTCAGTGTGTGGCAGCTTTCACAACACGTTTCTACTCAGAAAGGACAGTTTTTATTGGGATCTATTTTATTATTTATACTTTTAACATGGAAACGATGAATTCTGCTGCACAAAGAATTTATTTTTTAAAGTTTGTCATTAAAACATCGATTATATCATGCAGATGTCGAATACGTCAGGTGAATAATTTTTTCTTTCTTTAATTTAGAAACTACGAAAAAATGTAATCACTTTAGATTTAAATGATTCATTAATGTGTAGAGTCAGTCTTATCATTGCAGGTAAAGTGATGGCTAAAACTGAAAAAACTCCTGAGATGTATTAACTCTCATGTTGTGAGCCGGTCAAATTTGACCGATTTAAAAGTTTTATCTCTGATCTCTGTGTACATGACTTTGTCCACAAAGAGGATTTCAATACACAAAATAAATGACTAATAATACTATTACACAAAATAAATAATACTAATAATACTGAACTTTTCTCGTAGCTTTGGTATATAATGCTTTTATGAGGCCTTGCTCACGGTTCATTATGTGGCAGCACCACGGCAGGCCGATATACCGTAAGTGAGGCTCTTGATTATATATTTGATCTCCACACTGGTGAGTAGGAGAGAGGCCAGGAAACTGGCAGTGAGGATGGATTAGAGGAGGAAGTGTCAGAAGCTGAAGATGACAGAATATAATCCAGAGCAAGAAATAACTGATGTGAAAACAAGCGTAATGTGCCATTAAATGCAATGCATATATTTGCAAGGTGCATGCAACAATCTGCACATATTGTCCAACATGTGCATGAGAAAAAACACCATTGAAGTTTGAGTTAATCAGTGTTCAGTTTTTTCTGTTATCAGAAAAAAAACTGATAGACTGATGAACATTGTGATGTCATGGTTCTTGTTAGTTGTTGTGGTAACTTCGGCTTTGAAAAAGACCACTCGACAACTTGCTGTTGCTCATATGAGCTTCATCTATAACTTTCTCTTTTACACCGAGGCTTACACTGCTCAAAATGTGAAACACGGAGGCAAAACAACGCGAGGGAAAACCCGGGAAAAAGCATCTTACAAACAGCTACCTTCTAGCAGATTATTTTATATTATTAAACCATTTTATAGTGCTCATATTACAACAGTTGTTCTTTAATGTATTAAGATATTGATCTTGGAATATTGTGAAATTGTTAAGTGTAGTGTTGGGATAATTTCCTTTCCTTTGTTCCTTTGTAATGTTCACAAGAATTTAAGTTGATAATAAAATCTAACACAACAAATAGTGATAATATATGTTATTATATATGTATTATTATAGTTTTTATGATGAGTCTTAATGGAACGGTCATTTCTGACAGGGAACACAAAATCGTTTAACATGAAATGAACACAACATGAAATGAACACAACATGAGGGTTAAACTGAGACTCAGTCGGTGGTTCTCAGTCAGACAGACGTTTTGCAGCGGCGGCCCGAGGCGTCGTTTAAACGTCGGGTCACTCATCATTTATGTTTCTGACTTTATGTGAGTTCAGTGGCAGAAATGTGTCTTGAAAAGTGCTGCCTTAATGTAAAAAGCATGATGTGCCACATAAAAAGGTGATGATGGAGCAGAGCGGAGGAAAAAAAACATCATAACACTCAATAAAGACGCAGGAAAAAGCCAAAGCATACATAAAAAAAAACTTTATTATTGTTGTAAGGTAAGATTGACAACAACATGCTTTTACCACAATAAAAAATAAAAAGATATTGCACTGGTTTTACTCTAGCAATGTTTTTTTCCCCTTCCTCAAGCTTTTACCGTGTACGGCTGAATCCTCGTCTTCATCGCTCTTTAAAGACAAACATAAAAACACACAGCTTGGAAATACTGCCCTCGTCTGCACAAGTCCATTAAAGTTTTTTTATTTTCGCTGCTCGTCCGAACAGAAACGACCTCGTCAGACACAAACAGACAGACTGCACATTTAAACATCACTGAATCTCATGTCACGGTGCTGCAGAGCCAATGTGTGTGTGAGTGTGTGTGTGTTAGTGGTAATAAGGCTTCACTTTGTACCTCTTCAAACCCAAAGTCACGTGTTTGGATCGTCAAAACAAAACCTGACACTTCAATCAATCTGCGAGGACAGAATCATCAGCACAAGACCAGATTTAAGTCTTTAAAATCCTGAATTTATCCGAGCTCAAGTTTCATTTAGTGAAACATGTAAATAATCTCGATTCATCAGTAACAAAACAAAAGCAGACACACGTTCTTAAATTGGATTTGTCCCTCGTTATGTTTGAAATCTGCTCTCATTTTATTCTTTAGTTGTTCTGAACTAATAAAAAACATTGTTGGTCGCTCGCTGCAGATTTTTAAAGACTTTTAGTTTGGCACTAACGCGAGCTGTCGAAAAGTCGCTAAAACTGGTGAAACAAACTCTGAAATCCAAATTTTCAGACTGATTCCAGTTTTCAGTTTGACTTGTTACTCTCTGCAGCAGCAGCAGAGGTGCATGATGGGTAACCGCAGACTGGGCCGGGCGGTGTTTGTGTTGGCCGACCTGACCCTGCTGTGTGTGTGAGAGTGTGTGTGAGTGTGTGTGTGTGGGGTCAACAGGCTCAGGGCTCGAGATTAATGACTCCACCAGGGAAACAGACACTTGCTTCACTCCTGAGCAGATGGCTGGACCATCATCTTTATACACAGGAGAAGGTGTGTGTGTGTGTGTTTATACTGTCAGTGAAGATGTTGAAACTGGCACCAAACTACTTTAGATGGCACTCGTATTCATCTGTATGTATGTGTGTGTGTGTGTGTGTGTGTGTGTGTGTGTGATGAAACTGTGTCGACACATCAGATCAGTCGTGACAAAAATATCGAGCATGAACCAAATTCAAAGATTTAACGAACCCGTCTGAGATTACACGAGGATAATTATTCAAGCAAAACAGGTTTATGACGCACCGATACTGATATTTGATTGACTGATCAGCCAGTATTAGTCTCTTAATAGAAATACACACTTTTAATAAGGAGCCCTTAAAAACTATGGGATGGCGACACAGTTCTTCTTTGGCATTTCTGTTCTCACATTTCACGTAACTTAACATAAACTGTCAACTAAAATTCAGCTTCTAATATCGACTCTGCTCTAGTTTTAGTTTTAAATAAAATGCAGGTTTTGTGAGCCTCCAGTTTGAGATCTGCTCTCAGATTTGGAGCACTTCTTACATATCATCTCTATTTCACAGTTCTTCAACCAACGAAAGATAAAAGAGGCTCATTGATGTTCACTTAGAAACTGGAGTTTAACAGGAAATCACTTCTGAACCCCGCAGAGTTCATTTTACTTGTTTCTTACTCAGACATCAAATCTTCAGGGTTTAAATCTTTAAATGTGCTCACAGTTCTGTCCTCTGTCCTTTGAGCTCAAACATCGTGACCTTTTTGTTTCTGAGCAGTGAAACTAAACTAAGTCTCTTCTGGTGACTTCGCGCTGACATTTGGGTCGTGTACGTGAAAAACATCCAAAGCGGTCGGTTAATCGACAAATCTTTTCAAGTCTGACGCCACTGAAGACAGAAGCAGTTTAAAAACTCATCATCCCTCCTGGCCGTCCGACTGGCCACAGCGAACTGCAGATAAACCCAGAGGCCGACAGCTCAAACGACGCTGCTTCCTCTCCACAACGCCGCTGATCTGACCCACAGACACGCCTGTTAACACACTTCTGCGCCGCCGTGAGCAGAGATGATTTCGACATGTGTGCGCTGAAGTTTCCTCCTTTCAACACGTCCTCCATCACACGACTAAATACAAACACACCACGTGATAAACAGGTGGTAATTATCCTCGCCTGTCAGAGGAGGTTTGACTGCTACAGGCAACAAGTTCAATCCACAGAAAACAAAAAGAGAACTAAAAACACAACATGTAAACATAACGCAGAGATCGATCGATCGATCACAGTCAGTGTCGATGTCGGCTGAGCCTGAAAAGCTGAAACCAGTGAACTCTGCTTTCTCTCCAACAGCGACGCAAATGCAGTAAAGACACAAAACACTGGAGGAGGTTTAGTTCAAACTCATGAGAGGAACACGTTCAAATGTACGACACGAGCGGACTCACACCGCCGTCGGGCTCGGTGTGAAAACTGAAAAGTGATTTTCTAAAAAAAAATGTAAAACTAAAACAAAAAAAATCTGCAAACTGTTTCCTGTTTTCAAATGTACAGTAGGAATCAGAGGAAAAGACAGTTGGTATATCCAGGAAGAAAAACAAAGAAAAGAAACGTCAGATGAACTCAGAACACGACAGTCAGCCGGCAAACGTCTCCACCAGCTTTCCTTTTAGTGATTTTTTTCTTCTTTTTCACTCGACAAATGAGATTAAAGTTTGTGCAAAGCCTGACGCCCGACACAGACACATACACAGGGGTGTCCTGAACAAAGTTAATCCTAAAACACACACACACACACTCACACACACACACTCTCAGGGTATAAAACAGATGCACAACAGGACTTTAAATATTCTTATATATATACACAGAGATAACCATGCACGAATGAACAAACGTTCTCTTCCCTCACACGCACACACGTACAAAGTGAAGCCTGACGACCTCACAGGATTAGAGGCAAAAAAAAAAAAACACACAGCAAGTTGGTCCAGATACCAAATAAAACTATCGCAGGGGCTGGAAATAAAAAGGCGGTGGTCCGACAGAGCAGAGTTTCTAAAATACAGCCAGTGTGAGCGTGCTCAGCTTTATGCTGATCAGGTGTGTCTGCTCGACTCCGTGGCTTCATGTGTCTGAGAGCTTTTAAAACACTGAGTTTAAACAGATCCAGTACTGATCCGTGAAGAACCATGACTGATGTGTGGTCGTAAAGCTAACTAAAGTTCAAAACTCTTTCAAATCCCTCGAGAACACACCGAGGCGTTCAGCGTTTGTCGCTGATCAGCTGACCTGAAACATCTGTCTTCTCTGCTGTTAGCGTCGCTCTAATAAAATAAACGAGCAGAAGCGAAGCAATAAGAGTTTTGTTGAACTTGATGAATTTGGCGCTCGGGGGAATTTGTCTCCCTTCTTCAGAGCTGCAGAGTCAGGACTGCGGTGAGAGGAGAATTTAATTTGGCCTACTTATCCGGCTGCTGAGTTTACATTGACGGTGCAGATTTGGTCAAATTAAAAACACAGATTGCTAAACGTACGCTGCACTTTATTGCTGAGATACGATTTTCTTTTCTCCAGTTGTGGCTGGGCGGATGTCGTTGGGCGAGTCCTGATCTGTTTGAAGGAACACGCGTGGAGGCTTCGCCCGAACATCAAGGTGAAAAGTAATGAGGCAGCGCGAGATGAGCGAGAAAAGGTGTGTGATGTGTCATTTTCAAACTACGTGCGTGGACCACTGAGCTCTTTATTTCAAGCCCCCGTACATGTTTGCAGAGAAAAAAACAAAAAGAAAACGCCAGCTCCCCGCGACGTTCAGTCTGAAGCAGGAACCAAAGAGTCAGGACACCAAAGCAACCCACATGAACATGAAGAGCACAGAACAGCTGGAATGGACCTAAAAACTACGACCTGTCTGCTGTAGCTCTTCATCTCGAATCGCTCCGACAGTCCTACTCTCTGATTAACTGCAGAGTTACTAATAATGTTTTCTTCCAAACATGCAGTTTTTTTGTGAGTTTTAAAACCTCAAGCCAGCACTGAGTGGTGTGATCTGTACATTTTGTTCTTTGCTGCTTTGCTGCTACGTCTTCTTGTTGGTTGCTTTGTCTTGTTGCGAGGAGGCGGCGGTGGCGGCAGTTGTAGTCTGTGGTTCGGACCTCTTGCGCTGTGGCTCAGATGCAGCGGAGGAGCTGGGGGTTGTGGTGACGGCGGGCTGAGCGGCTGCTGCGCCCAGCCGCTGTGCAGGTGCAGACGAGGTGGCGCTCTCCGTCCCTGCAGACCCTGGCGCAGCCTTGCAGGATGGCGGCGGCGGTGGGAAGCGGTGTGGCTGCGCAGTCTCTCTGAGTTGAGGATTTAGCCGACCGCTGTGAGGGGGTCGGTGAGGCAACTTGCTCAGTTTTCGGTCTGGTTGGGCACTCCGAAAGGCGAGGAGACTGAGGAGCTGGGAGCTGTTTGGTGGGAAATGAAAGGGGTCGTCGTCTCTTGATGGTTTCTGGTCCTTCTGGCTCTTCTCTGCAGTGGTGCTGAGTTTGACGGGGCCCAGAACGCTCTTAGCTACCGTTGCGATGGCTGGGACACAACTTTGTCCACGCTGCTCTCCGAGGCCGGCACTGGGGAGCCGCAGCTGGAGCCGGAGGTGGACGACGGCGACGTGCTCAGACCTGCAGCCGCCGCAGCACAAAGTCTCCGATTGTCAGCCTCCTTCTTCTCCTTGGGGATGCCCGGAGAGGAGCAGGAGGCGCGGGGCATCTCTTGGTCGGCGGTAGTGGCGGTAGTTCTGAAGTCTGTGGTAGTTGTGGTGGTTCTGGTTATATTTGTAGTGATGGCGGTGGAGGAGGGGGCTGTGGTTCTGGGGCTGTCCAGGGTTTGTTCCTCCGCCCTAGGCTCTGATGCTGCAGTCTTCCCTCTGAGGCTCTTAAAGTCTTGAGGAGGAGTCGGCTTGAGGAAGGTGTCCTTGCTGACTGAGATGAATGCACTGCCTGGGGTGGAGAAGGGAAGGGGGCCCTGAGTGGGTTTCGTTGTACTGCTCGGCCCCAGAACCTTCCTCTCTTGTCTTGAAGTGTCTTCTGAGGATGACCCGGCGTCTTTCACTCCCGGAGAGGAGGCGCTCTGACTGGGCTTTGTCTCTGTGACGGAGGGCCGGCCTACCTGCGAGGGCCCCGTGTGGGTGAAGGTGGCGTGGGGGGTGCTTGGGGAGAGGCAGAGGGACGGCAGCGTACCTCCGGGGCCGGTTCTCACAGTGGTGGGCCTCAGCAGGGGAGGAGGGGTGAAGGTCGCCCCCCTGCGTCCGTCCTGACTGTCCTCCGAGCCCTCGTCCGTCTCGTCCTCGGACGAGTCGACCTCGTGGATGGCGTCCTGCTTCTGCAGCGATTCCCTCCGCTCGGCTCTGTCCTGCCGGATGGCCGACAGTTTGTCCTTCAGCTTGCTCTTCCCGGGGGCCAGGCCCAGCGAGCCGGACACCGTGCCGAGGGCGCCGTCACCCTCCTGACGCCCCAACTTCCTGGACGAGGAGGAGTGTTTCTGCAGGCTGCCCTTCTCCACGCCACGACCCGCTGAGGACAGCAGCCCCTCGCTGGCTGACTCCTGAAGGTCAGAAAAGGAAAAATACACGATATAAGATGAGATATTTATTAAGATATTTACTCAGAAATGCTGCACAAAAACACAAACACATTTACTTTCTGACAGAGTAACAAATGATTTTGTGTCGCTGTGTCTGAAGTTGTGTTTATGTGGTTTAAAGATGAAAACGTTCAATTCAGACTTGCAGCACATTTCACTCGCCGTAAGTGTCCCTCAGTATGCCACACATACTAAATTTGAGAACCACTGCTTTGACCTCATGTACATAAAGGTCTCTAAAACCTCCTTTAAAAGGAACAATCATTAGGAGACTCTGTCATCATCTCTTTAAAGTTTTATGGTCACATCATGTTGATAAATCCTCTTAAAGACGCTCTTACAGAATCATTTTGTCGACCTCTCGTCGTGTGATGACTTCGTACCTGGAGGCTCTGTAGGCTCGGCTCTCTCTGCAGAATCTCCTTCTTAAACTCTGAATGTGAGATATCCAGACTGTGTTTCCGGCTTCCCACAGCCGCTCCCACCGGCAGCTTCTTCTCACCGGCTGCCGACACCCCGGAGGGAGACGAGGGGGAGTTGGAGAGGGAGGCGGCCAGCTTCTCGGCCGACTGCACCCTCTTGAGGAGGGGAGACCGCGGTGGCTCTGCGCTCTTCGGCCTGGATATCTGCCTCACCAGGGGAGGGGAGGAGTGGAGCTTCACGGGGAAGGACTGACCCACCGCAGACTGCCCGAGGGTGTGGCTGGGCAGCGGGGAGGGCGAGCGCTGTGGGGAGCTGCTCTGAGGGGTGGGTGAGGGCGTGCGAGCCAGTGGGGACAGCGGGATGTTGCCGGCGGACTTGCGTCGGGGTGAGCGGTACTGACGCTGGAGCTTCGGGGCGAGGCCGTGCAGGGAGCTGGGCCTGATGTGGCCCGAACTCGCCGGGGAGTTTGGGACGCTGGAGCTGGGAGAGCTGCTCTGAGACGAGTTCCCACCGACTGAGAGGCACAAAGGAAGCACATCAATAAAATATTAAATGAATTTACATTTTATTTTATCCTTTGTTTGAGTTTTGTGTATATGAAAATCTTCTTGCATAAAAAAATGACAAAACTTTTGTTAAAAAAGGAAGAATCAGAGTTTGCAGGAGGAGTAAATACAGAATTTTGTCTTCATTCAATCTCTCAAATTTAAGTGAGAGTTCACTGTATCATCTCCTGAATGTTAACCAATTATCGTCACAGTACAGGTGAGAGTCTGTCTGTGTCTCACCTGAGTGGGCGGAGTCTGGCGTGGACCTGTAGCCCTGCGTCGGGCTCCGTGGCGACAGGTTGTGCGTGAAGGCGAACCGGGGCCGCTCTCCCCAAGAAGAGAGAGAGCGATTCAGAGAGGACAAACTGCGACTGGTGTGGAGGAGAGACGCCTGCTTGGTGATCTTCCTGAACAGAGACGTCCTCTTCTTACTGCTGAAAAACACACAACAGCTCCAGTCAGTGAATCCGACATAAACACACACACAGTGATTGTTGGTATAACACAGGTGTGTGTAACTCACCTGTCCTGTCCCTCCTTGTTCTTGGTCTTCTTGTTGCGTCTTGCCATCTTGGATTTGTGGCTCGTCTTTCGGGCGGGGCCGATCTTAATGGACGTGTTCTCAAACGGGGTGGCAGAGATAGACACTTTGGCTCCGCTCTGAGAGGACGGACGGAGAATCACACGTTTCAGTCTTATTGGTGCAAATTTGATTTTACTTTAATGAAGGTGATCCACAGATATAAGAGTGGTGGACTGACATTCAATTTCAAAATCAGCAACAAGTAAAAATAATTTAATTTCCAGTGTTTTACTGTACAAAAAGGCAGAATGATTTTGTGCCTCTGTTTTGTACCTTCAGTATGAGCTCCACCACCTCAGTGTGAACCAGACCGTGGACCGGCTCTCCGTTGACGTGGGTGATCAGGTCTCCCTCCCTCAGACCCGCCTCGTGGGCCGGGCCGCCCTCCTCCACATGCTAAAGGGGAAAACAGGGAGACGTTAGAAAAGACAGAGTGAGGATGAGAGGTGGAGAAAGGAGGAAGACAAAAGAGATGTTGTGAGAGAGGGAGGGACGCTGATTTATTTAAGACCACTGGGCTTGTTGTTTACTGCCATCTTCTGTCAACTACAAGAATCCCACCTCAACAACGCTGACCAAACCACACAATGACTCTGAATAAACATCAGGAACATCTGGATTATGGAAGCTTTTGTGACATTTCTTCTTTTAAACTTTTCATTTTATTTTACATTAATTGCATCTGACATCAGGAGTAATCATTTCAGGAGAAACTCTAATAAAGGCAAACAAAAAGGACAAAAAACTCCTAAAGTTGATGATGTTTGTGAACTTGACCCCTCAAACTTCAGTGTTTCTGTTTCTGTCGGACTCACCCAGACCATGTGGTGCACAGTGTAGATGTCAGAGTCTCCCATGTAGACTCGGATGGCCCTCAGGGTGAAGCCGTACTTCTTTCCCGCTCGGTGGATCACGATGGCGGGTTTGACGCTGCTCACGGCCGGAGATAAGTCTCTGCTCGGGGATGAGTCTCTCGAGGACGGGTTGGACGACAAAGAGTGCGGCGACATCGGGCTGGCCAATGGAGACGCTCCGTGGTGGTCTGAGTGGACAGAAAACGGACATTTGTGTTGGTGTTAATAATAATAATTACAGATTTGTTTTCCTTGTCAGTCCAGATTGCACTTAATGCATCATTATCTTGAGATCCATCAATTATTTTTTGCTGCATTTAATCTTATTTTCTCAATAAATCCACTTTGCATTAAAGAGCACACTGACCTGCAGGGATCATCAGCGACAGCGTGGTGGCAGATGCCGACTTGATGACTTTGTTGAGCGGCCTGGAGCTCGGCGTCGTCGCGTGTTTGTCTGCGTCTCCGGACAGCAGCCGATGACGAGCCCTGCGAGCCGCCAGGTCGCTGATGGCTCTCGGAGTCGACGGGGAGTCGCTGTCCAAAGCACCTTTAGCAGCTCCGCTGGCACCACCGTTACTGCCGTTACCTCGGTCACCTGAACTACCCGCTGCAGGAACAGAGGAAAAGGAGAGAGTAAGGTCAGAAGGCTGCAGATACTGGAGTTAAATTTAATATTTTCTAAGAACTTTTTTCAGGCTTAGGGGGCAGCATCAGATTATTGTGGATCAGAGTAAAGATATAAGATAAATAAAAGCTTCTTCACTGACGTGTGAGCGTGGATTTGCTCAGCTGACTGGACGTGGAGCTCGGCGTGGTGGGAGACTCGTTGAGCTTCAGCTCTCTCTCCACTGGGAGCTCTGGGATGGCGAGGGGCAGCTCGTCGCTCCGGGGGCCCCTCGGACCCAACAAACTGGGGCTCTTACGACTTCCAGCTGCACGTGAAATACCAAAAACAAAACTGAGTCAGGATTTGAGTTTCAGTTGACCTTAATCAGTTCTTATGTTTTAAAGGAACTCTGAGATCTTAATGGTAGCTACTTCAGTAACTACTTTACATTTCAGAGTTTACTTTTGAAGAACAGTTTCCTCCTGACAGAGCCATCAAAAATATCACTTTTCTTTTCTTTTTTTTTTTTTTTACCTTGGGCTCCCTCCTCCTCTGAGGAGATGGCGAAGCGGGGCATCTCGATGATGGCTGAGCAGCAGCGCCTCCGGACCGTCAGCGGCGGGCTGGAGTCGCTTTCTGTGTGGGACGACTCTGAGACAGACAGACGCTTTCGAAGGCTGGCGGGGGGGTTGAGAGGAGATAAGAAACGTGTAAAGGTCTAAAACACTTCACACTCTTAATCACTGCCCAAGGTGTTTTTAACTGCAGGTAACCATAGCAACAATAACAAGAGATGCTCTGTTAACTAAACCAACCAAACCACAAGTTAAACTGACTGAACACACTTTAATACAGAGAGGAGGATTTAGACAGCCTCTCCAATAACTGTTCATGGTCGAAAAACCTTGACGGACTCTGAGCTGCTGCCATATAGAAAACAATTAACTCACAAATGGCTGCAGGAGAAAAAAAAAACAGTCTGAATTAAGCTTCTCGCTTCGCGGCTTGTTTCTTGTATGAATCAATAAACAACTGCAGAAAAAATAAAAATGTAGTGTGTATGCTTCCTCTTGTCCTCTAAGGCTAGAAATAATTCAAAGTATTCAAAAAAAGTTATATTTTCAAGGAGCAGAAGCTTAAAGTCGACAAATGACCAAGGCTGCATGGTTTTATGGAGAACTCACATCTCCGGCGATCCCACCAGCCAGGATCGATCTCTGGACTTGAGTCCGCTCAGGCTGTCGATTCGATCTCCTCCCTCCTCACTGAGGCTGCGTTTGGTGGGCGGGGGAGTCCTCTTCTCCTCGTGCAGAGACAGACGCTCCATACTGCTGTAAACCTGCAAACAACATCATGTCTGTTTTAGACCCGTGACTTCCTGTAAGCTGTCGAACTGCCACGTGAATCTGATTATTAAATTCTGTACTCAAACGCACATCGATATTATACTATACGATATGATACCCTGTTTAATGTTTTTAATTTACAAATATAATAGATTGTGCAGAATTTTGCAAACTAGGGAAAACTATCATTAATATGCTTTAAGAAATATGTTGAATGCACAACAAAAACCTAAACTGTTCCTGGGCCAGTGGCATGACATTTTTAAAAAATCTCTTTTCACAGGCAAACTTTCTCTGATTAAATAAAATTAAAAGATATTGATCTGTTGAATCGTGTTTTTTTAACATCTTCCATCTCAGGAGAAAGTTTAGAAAGTGCTCGTGTGTTCAAATTGGATCAGCGTCATCAGTGGATGTATGAATTGTGTACCTTGCTGAAACGAGGCGAGCAGGAGGAGAACTGTCGGATCTCCACGTGCTCGTCATCGTTGGTGTCGTCTTCTTCTTCTGAATCGACGTGGTGGTACCGGTCAGAGCGAGCTGAGAGAGACAAACACACACTGAGTACTCTGCTTTCAGAGAGGCAGAGATGAGGGTGAAGCAGGCGCAGACATACTGTCAAAGTAGCTGGTGTCGTCCTCCGACTCCAGCTGGGGGATGAACTCGGCCTTCTGCCTCAGCAGGCTGTTCCAGTCCAGCTCTGTGAAGAACGGGTGCTGCTTCACCTCAAAGGCACTTCCTGTGGAGATGAAGGGGAGACGGAGAGGACAGAGAGGGTGGAGGGAGGACGGGTGGGGGGATGAAACGTGAAGGAACAAAGAGAGAGGAAACAGAGTGTGAGAGAGGAGAACAAATGTCGGTGACAGCAGCATCAGATTGGAGCAGGTTTGGGCCAAACACCTGGAGGAGTTTCTCCTTCATGTAAAACATCCAAGAACACAAACACAACCCAGCAGGGACACTGAGGACAGAGCCCCGAGGGAACAGGCACAAAAAAGACTGACACAAATGTATTTCAAAGTGTGGACCAAAAAACCTTTTTCAATAAGGGTTACTAGTGGTGGGGGAAATAATGGAGTCTATGATGCATCGCCATCGTCAGTGCAATAAAATCTATCGATCTAATAGATTATCAGCACACTGCAGACTGAGACAAGATCTCAGAGCAGCTGCAACAGACAAACGCTTTATTTTAAGAGGCGATGTTTGGACACACTTGTTTGTACTGATGAAGAAAAATAAACCATGGATAGAAATCTGAAACTGAGATGATCGAGAATCATTTAATAATCGAATCTTGACCCTCTTAATCAATCGAGTCCTGAGGTGACTGATGATTCCCACTCTTACAGTTACTACATCCTTAGAAATCCTTATAAGCAGGTGTGTGTGTGTGTGTGTTACCTGTGCCCAGTCTCTCCAGAGGATTTTGTCTCAGCAGTTTGGAGATGAGGTCCTGAGCCTCCTGAGGCAGAGCTTCATCCTCCTCCGGCCAGATGATCTCATCTAATGAACACACAAACGCAGCGTGAACACACACCAAACACTGCTGATGTTTTTATTAGTCAGAAGATAAATGTTATGAAATGCTTCATTTCTCTGTGGAAAAATGTTCATGTTCCTCACTCCTTCAGATCTTTCTGTCTAAAATACATATGACCACTAATGACAAAACAACAACCATCAGTGATGCTATATATGCTTTAGCTATAATTTTTATTGGCTATGAGCCCGAAACACAGGATGATGCTATAAAGGAGTCTGGGAGGAAAAGAAACAATCAGTCAGGCTGGGAAAAAAGCCACCAGTTCATGTAGATTATCTGATCTAATTCATTTGGATGATGTTTGATGATGTTTGTGTAATAATCCCTCATTGTACAGGAGTACAGTAAATAATCTCAGCTATCACGATAAATATTATGTTATTATTAAAGGACAAAAACGTCCCTTGGTTAAGAAATCTCACATGCTTTTATTTTCTTGCTTATTTCTTCCTTTAAATTAATTTTGGTACAGTTAGTCTTACTAGTTTCTGTTTATTGTTTCTGCAAAATGCAGATTTTTCAAACTTTGCTTCAGCAGTTGCTCACACACACACACATTGACACACACACTAGCAGGACAAACATCCTGCAGACAGATAAAAATACACAACACACTGAAGGCTGAAGGAGGCCCTCACCGCAGAGCATCAATATGAAGAGACGGACTCAGACGGTCATAAAAGAGACATGCAGAGATCAATACAGGTTTATGATCATTGACTCGACCTTGCATCAAAGGGAATTCAAAGGAGAGGAGAAATCACAATTGATTTCATTCCTTGTGAGTCGGTCCGGAGCTTCTCTGCTGTAGAGCAACATCTCTATCGGCCCATTTCTAATGATCGGATCAAGCCTGAAGCCTTCAGGCCGCGACATTAAACATTCACAATAAAATACACACACACTGTAACACCTTCAGCGGGGAACAGGAACCAGACAACATCCATTTTTAAGCATTTCATCCATATTATAAGAAAACATTTCACCCGAGACAACAATGTGTTCTACAAGCGCTCATTCAAAAGTTCAGGAAACTCACTCAGGGTCTTCTTTCAATATTTTAGTCTACCATGTAAAGAAAAACAATGATGTACCTGCTTTTTAATGGATAAAGTGTTGTAAAAATAAACTGCATTTCAGAGTTGCTCCCTGTTTTCATGTAAATCTGCTGTGTATAAATGTATGTGCACGTTTACATACAGTACCAGTGATTGTAGTTTGGCTGCATTGCATCGTTAAATCTTATAAACAAGCAACACGCCTGTGAACAATCTCCATCACCCAGGTTTAAGAGTTTGAAGAAAGTCAACTGGAGTTGCTTGACGTTCTTGAAGATGTTTTACTTCTCATCTGAAAAGTTTTTTTTCTGACTCTTAAATATTACAAATGAAAACTTTAGATCAGTTTTGGCGTGTGACCCCTTAAAAATTATAAAATTATTTAAACAGAGTGACCTGATGGTGCCACACAGCTAACATAACAGCTTATTTCACTTTTAATTTCACTAAGCTTTCGCTGAATTTATATAAATTCTGGATGTGGTGACTGTCCACAATGTTTGTGAGTAAAATATCATCTAAACTGACTGCAATATCTGAAACTGCAAAAATAGGACGTATATCACAGAAAAGAAGAACTGCTGTTACCACTGATACTCACCACTGATAACCTGACCGAACAGCTCCTCCGGTGTGTCTCCGAAGAAAGGAGCACAGCCCACCAGGAACTCGTACAGGATGACTCCCATCGCCCACCAGTCCACCGGCTTCCCGTAGCCCTGACGCAGGATCACCTCCGGGGCGATGTACTCCGGAGTGCCGCACACCTGATGAGACAGAAAGTCAGCTTGAGACATAAAAAAAGAAATCTCCTCTTGGATTCCTGCAAAAAACATTTTGTAAACTGGTAGAAAGTGAACAAAAATACCATGAAAAGTTTATGATTACCTGTAAGTTTTAGTTTAAATCATCAAACCTTTTAAGAAAAATACCTCAACATTTTGGAAAAAGCTGCTAAAGTTAGAGTCGTGTGCAGGTACCTGTTTATCGAGGAACTCTCTGGTGTCTTTCTCTATGTGTCCTTCATACAGGTTAGTGGTCAGACTCATCAGACCGATCTTTGAGAGGCCGAAGTCTGTCAGCTTGATGTGTCCCATTGACGTGATGAGAAGACTGCATAGAGGATACGAAACGTTTGATGCTCAAATCATATATTATAGTGAACATGAACATATCCTCTGTTTTTATTAATGTGGCGGATGTGAAATAAGAAGATGCTTCAGTGGTAATACGACGGGTTTGAGTCTTACTTGTCAGGTTTCAGGTCTCTGTGTACGATGCCATAATTGTGAAGATACTCCAATGCGAGGACGGTCTCTGCGAAGTACATACGAGCCATGTCGACCGGCAAAGCCCCGATATTCTTCAGCAGCGTGGCGCAGTCTCCGCCTGTAGAGGACAGTCACCACATTAAAAAAAATTAGAAAACATTAGAACATTAAAAAACTACAACCGTTAATAATGAGGTATAAATACGATGGTGGTGATCTTACCCTCCACGTACTCCATCACCATGCAGAGGTGCCTCCTGGTCTCAAAGGAGCAGAACATGGAGACGACAAACGGGTTCTCAGCAAACGTGAGGATGTCTCGCTCCACGAAGGCCTGCTGGATCTGGTTCCTCAGGATCAGGTTCTGCTTGTTGATCTTCTTCATGGCGAAACGCTGCCGGGTCTCCTTGTGACGCACCAGGAACACCGCCCTACACGGGGAAGGGAAGACAGTCAAAAGTTTTAGTTGTAAAATATATATATCAATAGATTGTTAATTAGAAAGTTTAACACATTCACTTTAACTGTTGATGTTTTTTTCTGTGCTGCAGTGATCATTTTTTAATATTTGGATATCAAAGATGTAAACGTTACACCGTCTTACCCGTAGGCTCCGTTACTGATGAGCTTGATGTTCTCGAAGTCTTCCTCTCGAGGTGTTTTGGTTTTAGTTGCATGCGGTGGAGCTGCTGGGACTGTGGTGCTTCGACTCTGAACACACACAACCACGAGAGAGAGGAGAGAGGAGAGAGAGAGAGAGAGAGAGAGAGATAGTGTTAATAACCAATGAAGGGATGACAAAACACACAACATTATTTCTTTATGTGCTCACTGAAGCTCATCCTGTCTCAGTATTCACATAAAAAAAAAAAACAAAAGATAAACCTGCAGCTTTCTGTAAATTAAAGATGAAAAGTTATTTGAAATGAGCCCTGAATGACTGAACTGTTCAATAAAACATCTTTTACATTCATCTTTTCTTTTGCAGACTGTGTTTTATTAAGTTTACACTGACAGACATCACTTAAACATGATAAAACAGATTTTGTACTCACATCCACAGAGTCATCTGTCTCTGGGGTTTCTGGGTTTCCACTGTCATAGCTGCTCAGCTGGGCCATTTCTGCAGAGAGAGACACAAACGACCAAACTGAGCCAGAACAGGAGACGCCGAGAAAATAAAGAGTACGTTTGTCGATGTGGTCGCACTTCATGTTAAAATAAAATGTGGTTTCTGAGCTGGTCTTACCCTCCAGGGGGTCCCTGGTGAGGCCCAGCTGGCTGATGATGTATCGGGGGATGTCGGACTTGATGCCCTGGCCCTCCTTGGCATGGCCCTCTGCTGCTTCCAACAAATGGTAGAACTCCTCCGGATCGAACTCCTGCAGGAGAGGGAGGCAGGAGGCTGGTTATTACCAACTTCAGATAAATAGTGTGTTTCCTCACAGGCTGCAGGATGTTAGTGCTTCAGTCTTTTTTCAGCCAGTCTGTAAAAGATCTTGATGTATTAACAAAGTGAGAGAGGAGCATCTTAAACATTGATCACTTTAAACCTCACACTTTGAAAGATGAGATAAATTCTGACCAATTTAGCAAGTTACTCTAGTTTTATTCTTCTATTTCAGTCATTTCAAGTCACAATTTGATTGCAAAGAACACTACATTGAGCCAGTTAGCTACACAGATAACTAAAATAGATCCAATCAGTGAGGATTTCATTTTCTGATCACACTAATTTATTAAAAATGTGACCTGAGTGAACAATGTTTAACACAGCTGATGATTCAATAAAAGAAACCGGTCTAAAATGTTTTTATAAATTAGTTCTGGTTTTGTCTTGATTTCAATTTTCTGACAGAATTAAACAACCACCGTCACCACTTCGCCTGCTGTGACGCAACAATAAAAGCGCCTTCATAAGACTTTTAAACACTTAATTGCACTATTTCAACACTTTGCACCTTGTTAATGTATATTGTATATTAACTACGTTTATATATTTTGTATAGTTGTACAATTTATATTTTAGGTCTACATTTGATTTTATTACTTATTTATTTATTTTAGCTCTTTATCTATTTTTCTTTTTGCACAGCAGAGGCGATGACACGAATGAGAGACGACACTTTAACTTCTGTGTCCTCTGACAAAGACAAACACACATACAGTATAGATGTAAACACACACTCCTTCCCCCCTCTTCTATCTGTGTGCTTCCACTTGTAAAAGCCCATCCTGTACTGTACAGTGTCACAGCTTCAGCTGCATGTGATCAGTCAAAACTACCGATGTGAGTACGAGGAGAGCCTCCCTCCTCTTCCTCCTCCTCCTCCTCCACTGCCCTTCCAATTATCCCTCTATCTTCTACACTTGTTTTTAACTCTCTACTTTCTCCCTCCTTGTCTCATTTCTGAGCTCACACAAGGTTGGATTCACGTGTTTGACCCCAGATGTGCAGCCGATCTGATGGATCTCTGTGTGAAGTGGCGACAAATATATTTATATATGAAACTGCCCCACCAGCTGTGAGGTGTTAATGTGTGTGTGCGTGCATTAGGCTGATTTAAAATCCTCACAGGAAGTCCATAAATGGATCACTGTGGTTGAATCGTTTCACTCCGGGGAGCAGGAAGCTCTAAATTGTTTATTAACTGCGTGGAGCCGAGCTGTACAATATGAGAAGCTATTCTGGTTAATGCCGCTCATATTTTTCACAGCGAGCTTTCAAACAGGCTCTAATTTATATCAACGTGCAGGAGTGTGATTAAAACGAGGAAACTACTCGGTGTAACTGGTGGGGATAACCAACCAGGACCAGGCTGATTAAAACATTTTGAGAACAAGAACAGATTTTTTTTTTTTTTACACTAAATCAATAAGACGCATTATGAAAACACACTTTAACACACATTTTGGACACAAAGCTGATTTACATTTTCTGTGTGTTTTATGTGCTTCTAGTATTTCTTATACTTTCTTCTTTTCTTTCTAATGATGTTTGTCTGTCTCTTGTCTTTATGAAAATGTGGCACGTTGTACTTTTATCAGAGGTAGAGGGAGTATTTATCATTTAGATTCTTTACTTGAGTAAAAGTAGAACTATCACAATATAAAACTTCTCTGTTACAAGTCATGCATCCAAAATCTTACTTAAAAAGTAAAGAACGATTTCCAGAAAAATGCAGTATCAAAAATTTAAGTAGTACACAGAAAAATAACTTGAGTGTTATTATTATAGATTATAATACATATAATGCTGTATTACTATTAAAACTGATGCATTGATGCATTAATGTGTAAGCAGCAGCTGTCTTGAACTATTTTATACTCTTTAAGTTTAATCTTTAACAATTCGTCTCGCTCTAAAAGCTGATTTGTGCATTATGAACTCCAGCTGTCAGATAAAAAACACAAGATTTCCATCAGACTTATGAAGCAGCAGAAAAATAGAAGTACTCAAGTAAAGGAAAAGTCCTCCATAATGTACTTAAACAAGTACTTGAATTACTTTGCAACAGATATTTTTATACTTTCTGCTTATTAAAACCTGGCGACTACATTACCCACAATGCAGCTCCACCTATGACTGTTCTGTCAGTAGTGATTGGGGTGTACAGTACTTGCTGCTAATGTAGTTTGTTTCTAAGACTAGTACCATATGACTGAATCAAAGTTAAAAGCGAGCTTTATTTTGAAAATCTAGCTTTCGGTCAGTGAATGTGAGTCAGCCGACGCTCAGTGTTTCTCTCACCAGACACTCCAGCAGACGCGCTGGCCGGGCGATGATGATCATCAGCTTCTTGACGAGTTGTGTGACGAAGGTGACCTCCACACTCTCCGAACGCTCGTGAGCCTGAGACACAACAAAACAACAGGAGGAAGGTAAACTTGGAGAGGAAACACTTTTATGTCAAATGTTGGAAATCTGTAGAGAGAAGATTTTCCCTCAACATAAAGATCATGAAGAAGGTTTTCATGCATCTCCATGCTGTTTGTGTGCCTCATAATAATATCTGTTCATTATTTTTAAGCATATTTTCAATAATTGATCTTCTTTGACCTTGGAGCTTTGCAGAGTCTCTCGTGTCGTGTTCGTCCTTCACAAACAAAGCAGAACGAGCGAATTTGAGGACAAACGGACAGCAAAGTCCGTCCTTCCTTCCTCCTGCGACACCTGAGAGGTAATCTAAATCAGAGCGACCTCCGCCCGGCCGCCTGAGATCCACCGTGAAATGTGTGTCAGCATGGAGACGGAGCAATTTACCCGCCAATGCACCGCAGCAGAGTGGAAACACATCAGGAGCCAAACACTGATCCCCCGAAAGAAATGGACTGGAAGTGAAGTCTGTGTGTGTGTGTGTGTGTGTGTGTGTGTAACAATTACAAACCACCCACAGTAAAACATGATTCACTCTCAGGGGATAATGTGTGTGTGTGTGTGTGTGTATTTATGAATGCAGCACATATATATATGTATGTTTAATGTATGTAGTGTGTGTGTGTGTCTGACAGCCTAACAGAGAGGAGCTTCATAAACAAAGCTCAGGCTGCTGTTAGTCTAACAGACCCGGGGCCTCAACCCCCCCTGAATTATTTATCACTGTAATGAAACCTGGAGGAGGATGGGGTGTGTGTGTGTGTGTGACTGTATGTGCATAATATGTATTAGGGTGTGTGTATATAAATGTGAGGGAGGGTAAGTGTGTGTGTGTGGAGGCGACTGTACAGGCCAGTGATCGGTGAGTAATGGACAGCTGAGAGCCCCCCCCTACCTCCACCTCCACTGTGCAGCGGCTAATTAACCAGTCAGAGTGAGAGTGTGTGTGTGTGTGTGTGACAGACTGTATGTTCACTCTGCATGTTAATGTGAAACAGACTCCCTGTTGGGTACATTATGAAGAAAACAGCTCGTGTGTGTTCTGTTTGACTTAATCTGCAGATTTTCATTTTATCACAGCCGACATCAAACCAGCAAACTGTGAGATTATTGGAGATTATTGGAAATTATTTGAGATTATTGGAGTTTAGACATTAAAGCTTTCCTTGCATTGTTTACAAAAAACTGTAAAATCTGTAAGTGAAATTACATAAAGATGAATTCATCATAGGTGACAAGCTTTTATTAAAATCAGAAATAATGAAATGATCACAATAAAACTAATAAACTCAAATTACTTGTAATATTCACAACAGTTCAGTTTAATTTATCACAATTTTTCACTGTTTCTGTTTCATTAGTGATGTAGCTTATTGGTGCCAATTTAACTTCTAAGTAAGTTCAATGTTAAACAATCAATAATTTTAGTATTTACTGCTAATATTCACTTAATATTTACACTATAAAATGTCCAACTTAGAATATTAATAAAAAAATACCATTTATGCTTCGGTATAAAGGCTTTTTTTCTGGTAAATCTGAAGTGGCCCAACAAAATAATTAGTGGATAAAGGTGAAAAAAAAGTGGCATATTTAGCATTTTGAATTTTTTCTTGAATTATTTTTAATTTCAACGCAAGTAAATCTGGATAATAAAGTTTATTATTTTATGTTTTGGGTTTCATAAATGTAGAAAATACTTGGAAGTTTGGGAATAAATAACATTGATGTTTTTCTTGTCATTTATTTGCATTTTGTTTTAAAAAGAAGAATAAATGAACAGATAAACAGGATTACGGTCCAATCACAGAGGTTAAAAATGATCTTTTCATTCATGTTTATTGTTCTGTATCTTATAATCATCGGTCGTCAGTATAAACTCGGCTGTTTGTTTCCTAACCAATGAACGGGACAGAGGTGACGTCATGTAAAACCATCACTGAGGACTCATCACTCTCTCCTCACAGGTGACGTCTCCACCTGAGTCCGTCTGAGAGCCAATTAAAAGCAGATGTTTGCAGCTGCCCGACAAACAAGCTGACAGACGTGCGGTGACAGATCACCAGAGCCGAGTTAGCCGTCTGCCTTCCCCTCTGCCCTCGGGTGACCTACAGGGGTCTAACTAAAGCTCCGGAGGGGGGGGGGATGCAAAGGATGGCCTGGATGCAGGTTGCCATGGTGACCTCCAGGCAGGTCACTAAGGCCCCATGACAGGGATGGATGAGGGAGGGGAAGAGTGGACGAGCAGTGGAGAAAAGAGACGTGAAGGAGAAGGGTAAAGGTGGAGGAGAGATAAAAGGCGAGAGCAGGAGCAGAAGGAGGACAGAAGGAGGAGAGGTGAGCCGGCCTCCTGCGAGCTCTGTAATGGGGTCGTGACACGAGGAGAGAAGGAGCGGATGGATGAATAAAAGAAACGGATAAGCAAGAAGGACAAAGGCAAAGTAAAGACACACTTCAGGACCAGAAGGAGAGGACTGGTGGAAACTAAGTTTTACTCGAGAACAGGAGGTTTTACACCAAAAACACACTTGATATCATCAGAGAGTGAAACATTTTTATGAATATTTCACAAAAGTATAACTGGAAGGCTCAATTTATCAAACAAAATGGGCCTAAGAGGTTATAAATGTGTGTCTTTTCCTTTGTAGGATTACAGTTAAAGGGTCAGTTCACCCAAATCAAGAATAATTAAAATATATTTTTTTCAATATATACAAAAAGAAATTCACTTCCATTCATTTGTGGAAGCAGACTGATGTTTTAAAACCTGGAAAAGCAAAGCTACAGTCGGTGATAAGTGACGATATTTAGTGCCAAATTGTTTAAATATGTTTTACACTGTTTATGCCAAAGTAGATAAATTCTTTTAAACTTGGTGGTTGTTTGTGCCTCTCACATGATTACTGCATCAAAGTGAAGAAGTACAGTTATTGTTGTGTATGTGAACAAACAGATCTTCAAAAATAGCTGAATTTCTACAAAGTTTACCATATCTCACACATTATTACAGTTGCATGGACCATGATAAAGTGTAATATATCATAGATTTAAAAAAATATCTCCATGTTAGCAGCCTTGCATGAAACCACAGCAGTTCTCAAAGTTTCTGAACGTCAACTAAACTCATTCAGCAGTGACGGCACCATTCATCAATCAGAAAATATGAATTCTGGGAATCCTTTCAAGATGTACAACATATACAGACACTAGCACAAGTTTAAAGTATCTTTGAAAAAGCATATTGTCTCTGTTTCTACTTAATCAACTGATCCAAAAGAGCCATCAAAACTCGATGTGTCACGCTGTCTGAAAACAGCCTGACGACTCATTAAAAAGTCTGAATTATTAACAAGCTACAAAATCAAAAACCACCCACAGCAACTGACTGATTACAAGAAGATTTAATAATTAATGTATTTGTCATCGACCTCTGGAAGGAACATGCTCAATTAAATTCCTCCTGCAAACCAACTACAAATGCTGCAGTTTTTGATTCCAGTAAATTATAATAAAATAAGAATAATGTTTAAATGAAGCACTTAGAAGCTGTGAAGGGTTAAAAAGCAGATCCTGAAGTGTTGTATAAACCAAACTTGAGCTGAAAGTGATTTTAAAGTTTGACTGAGTTGATTTATAAAAGACAAAAACTTTAAATTTCTCTCGTTTCTGACAACGAAGAAGCTACAAGACTCTTCATCTTCAGCAGAAACAATTTTTGTCGCCAATAAAACTCGACCGAAAATGGACTCAACTGTAAAGTCAGCCTCCGCCTCCTCCTCCTCCCAGTGGGCGAACACCTTCCACTCGCTCCTCCTCATCACCTCCTCCAGCACCTCCTCCTCCTCCATCTCCAGCGTCCTCTGCCACGAGACGCGCGACATGCTTCCGCCAAAATAAAACAAAACGAGGGATTTTCCATAAACGCCGCAGGCAACGGAGGCTGTTCTCACACCTCTGTCCACCTGCTCACGGCCTCACCCTCCCTTCTCCTCTGCAGGTCTGCTGCTCCACCTGCTGCTGCCGCTCCTGGCCCCCCGCCAAAGAAAAAAAACAGCCTAACGCCGCCTAATTGGTGATGTCATCATTCAGCCCGCATTGCAGCTCCGGCGTCTGAAGCTTCTCCAGATGTGCTCGAGTCCTCACACCCTCCAAAAGCATTCGAACAGGCTTCATGCACGTTCACCCCCCCGACACCAACATCACCACCTCTGTGAGCCATCTGGCCAATCAGAAGCAGAGGAAACCCCCCCACCCCCACCTTCAAATCCCCCCGCCCATCCCAAAAACCCTGCGCCTCCTTCACCCCTCCTGCTCGCCTGGGAGAGTAATCCGTCAGCCCTCGGTGACTGCTGGAGTGTGAAATTAAAATCGAGGAGGATGTGTGTGTGCGTGCTCGCCTGCATAGATATATATATATGTGTGTGTGTGTGTGTGTGTGATTGAGAGATAGTTTGTATGTGTGTGTGTGTGTAGAACAGAAGGTCAATAAGAGGCCGGTGGGAGCCATAATGTCGCCCCCCCTCCGCCATCCGTCCCCCCAGGGCTGAAAACTGAGCTAATAGAGATGTCACCACTGCCACACACGTGTAAGTATATTTCATACATGCAGAAATACACAAACACTGTCCGCAAATGTCCCATCATGCCGAGCTGCTGGTAGAAAACCCGAGTTGTGTATATGTGTGTGAAGGAGTGTGTGAGGGACTTTTTTCTGACATCACATGGTGCAGACGGTCGTAACCGTGATGAGCGAATGAAGCGAAGGAGCGCGTCACGCCGTGAGTTGTTCCGCGGTAAACGGAGCATGACAAAGACGGCGCCGTCGTCATGATGTCTTCATCCAGACGTTTTTACACAGCAGACACAGCAGAAAAAAGGATAAAAAAGGTTCGAGGTGGTTCGTTGTTGTCCATTGTTCCACATAAACCAAGTAAACGGATTTATAATTGAAAGCTATGTTGGATTGTTTGACACATTTTTTATATGTTCAGCTGACCTACCTCACACTAAATGAGCCTCCATCAGTAGTTAAGTGGAATAATTGTCTCCATTTTCCTTAAAATTGGCACAATTTTTGCATCGTCCTTTCCAAAAAAAAATCCCACAATGCAACGCCCTGCCCATGATGGAAAAATGATGCTGATTACTGAGTCTGAAGTGTTGATGGTGTTTAAAGCACAGTGAGAGGACGAGGGAGTGACTTCAGCCAAACTGTTCTCAAAAAAAGTAAAACTAATAACATGAATAATGGCTGCATCCTGCCTTTAGTTCAGAGGTGTAAGTGTTGACTCTCTGAGAAACTAATGGAACGGAGCCACTGATAATGTTGGGTGATATGTTTTATATGTTGTGTTTTTGACAAAGACTTTCTAAATCAAGACCCCTTTTATGATTCACTCCTTTTCTTTTAAATCTTGTTTTAATGCATTTTATATCACACAACTGTTGTAATGATGATGTATAAATGTAGCTGTGCACTGCTCTTTAAAACATAAAAAAATAAAAATAAATCTTGTCCATAATATATCAGTCTTTCTTCCATCTTGAAGAACTTCTTACTTTTCCGTTTGTAAAACATTTGGCTTTTGCTTTGTTGCACTGAGACAGCTCTATTTCTATTGATTTGTTCATGTTTTTACAGCCCTTCACTTTCATCAGAGGCAATATTCTTGATATGAAACTGCACAAAAAGTACAATCAAGTTTACAGTAAGTTTACATCTCACAGACTGAACAACGTTTCATGATCTTATAAAGTTACTTTAAGGAGATTATTTAGAGTTTCTAAGAGAACGGCTGAGTTGGAAATAAAAGTTGCTTGTTTTTTTTTGCATGAACTGTCGGTGGACTTACATCTTGCAGCAGCTTCTCCAGGTTCTCCTGGAGCTCGTAGAAGTAGCGGGAGGTGATGAGGCCCTCTCTGCTTTTCTCCAGGCAGTCTCTGGACAGCTCAATCAGCTGATGGTGGATGAAGCTCAGGACCCCGTCGGCCAGCGGGCAGACCTTATCGGGGGCCGAGGAAGAGAGCAGCTCAGCCAGACGCTCCTCCATCTGAGCCGTCGCCTGAGGGGAGAAGAGGGGGAGGTAATCAGAGGGGGGGGGGTTGGAGAAGGATGAGTCAGAAGAGGTGCAAACACAGCAGACACATGGAGACCAAAAAAATGCATGAGCACAAGATAATGTCATAATGTCTTATACCTTGTAATTCGACAGTATTTCCATATTCTATTGTGTATAGTTTTAGCTATATATTTTATTTAGTTCGTATTATTTTATTTTAGGTCTATTTTATTGTATTTAATATAAGATATATATATTTTTTAGCTCTATATCTATTTTTCTTTTGGACGTATGGTCTATTAGAGTCCATCAGAGACTCAAGAATTTCATTAATAGCAATGTCTCCATGTAATTATTGTGCACATCATAATAATACATGTTGAATCTGATATATATGAGAATATGAGAGTAAATCTCTTCACACTGAATAATGAATCCTTCAAAAAAGGATATTTGACTTGCATGTTTATGTATGTAACAGGTATACTGATAGACTTTACCATATCATGTCTTCATAATACAGATTCACACAAATATATAAATGAATATTAACACATGGACACCAAAATAAAAGCATGAGAACTTTAAACATTCACTGAGCAGGCTGCAGACTGTAGAGGAGGTTTACCTCAGATTAGGAGGTGAGTCTAATGTACACAATCAAGGTCTTAACCTTTACTTGTGGTTGGACACCTGAAATGCTTATAACAACCTGTGAGTTGTGTGTACACGTGGTTGTCCATGACTCTGAACTTCCTGCTTCTTCTGTCCGTTCACCCACAGTGAATTTACCCTGTGCAGAAAGTGTGTGTCTGCAGTACAAACCTTGGGAAACCTCTCCTTGTAAACATGGTTCATCATCACAATCTCGTGGTCGAAGGAGATGGGCGAGCGCCCAGGACTGAAACAAAACAGACACACAAACACAGGTGAGTGTTCAAAATAAATTCACTTCTTACAGCATCATCAGACTGAAACTGGACCGTTTGTTCTACAGAGATAAAGAGGCCTTCCTGTGGAGTGTGATTAATTTCCACCAAAGGAAACTGATGCATCAACCTTCATGTTGTCTACGTCACGAAAACTTTTCTCACAGTTTGAACTTCTTCTGTTTTAAATAGAAAAGTCACAAAAAGCTGTATCAGATTGTTTATTGAGTGTTGTGTGTTTAGTGTTTCCTCTGGTTGTCAAATAGCACAAAAGTGTGTTGGACCTTTCTGCTGTTTTTACTTCCTGGTGGCAGAAAACAATGATTCAAACATATTTATGATACTTGATATTGAAATAAAAATGACTTTGAAAAGATATCAATACGTAATATGGATGTTTGGGGATATTTTAAAGGTTTTAAACATGAATCACAGAGGCAGAAATGAGCTCCGGCGTCCACTCATCTTGTATTATCATTTTAACTGGAGGCAGAGAGCTTTACTGTGAAAGATAAATCCTTCACAATCTCTCAGTAACCCAATGAGGTCTCACGGCCGCCCTGAAGGTATTTAAAGAAATCCACAAAGTGTCTTTAAACCATCTGAATAAAAAAGATTTAATTAGTTTTTCCAAGGTTGGGACACACTTTCCAAATCCAGACAAAGAGCAGCCATCAGTGATGAACCTGTTTGGACTTGAACCTTATCAGAGATTTATATTTCAGAAAGATTCTTTATTGTTCTGTGGTTTAAATGTAATGATGATATACAAGAAGCACAAACTGAGGAGAGTAGAAATATTTTTATTTTGAGGTTTATAAAAGCACTGTAGGTCTGTTGTGGACTTTTTTCATTTGCTGCTGCAGAAACAGGACCAGATGTGACAGACGGGATCGGTCGGGTCAGGGGAGCACGGAGGGAATAAAAGCAGGACGGTGGTCGCACACACGCTAACGGGACCTCGGGGTCTTCATCATACGTGTGTCTTCAGCGCCGCAAACCGAAGGACCGTGGCAACCTCTGGACTCACATGGCTGCACAGGGAGGCCGCCACAAAGGTAACGCCTCTGGAGACCGACAGCGGCTGAACGTGTGTGTGTGGCTGTTCAGTAATAAACCGAGTGTCTGTCAGTTATCAGAGGTGTGTGTGTGTGTGGGTTTCACGGCCTGACAGACTGACAGTGACGTCTCCTTCAGTCCACACAATATCAAACCATCCCTCTTTCACTCGGTGGACTCCATCTTCCCTCTATTTCCCTCCTCGGGGGACTCATCTCTTTTCTTATTCCATAACACACAGGCACAGACACACACACACACACACACACCTCCAGCCTTTCTCCACAATAAGACAAAATAGCGACAGCAGCAATATCCTTGACCTTTCTATGTTTCACTTTCAGGGGAATAGGCGGCGATGACAGGTGACAGGCTGTGTGTGCGAGTCACAGGAGAGAAAGTATCATTTCAAGCAATTTTAAGCTTTGTTAGCCTGCTGTATTATTCATCCCGTCCATTTATGACTGCAAACATTTCCTTCTGAATATTGCAATTGCAATTTTTGGCATTTGGTACAAATGAAAATGATCTCCATGTTAAATAAATAGATAACTTTCATTTTATTTGCTGTTTTGATTTAAATAAATCTCCCATTCTTCAACTTTCAGCTTGTTTATTCAATCAAAACTTGTTTTCTTGATGTGAATATTGTCTGGTTCGCCTTCTTTTTTTAAAGACACTGACATTAATATTAAAAAATGATGGAAACAAAGGAAACTCACCACATTCACCACATTTTGCATGATTTCTTCTTGTTTTAAGGAGCAAAATAACAAACACTATTACTAATTTGCTCAATATAAACAAGTGTTCAGATTCTATCTGAACATTAAATACAATATAATAATCATTTATACCATATTAACCAAAATAAAGTAATATAAAAATATTAATATATAATAAAATATATAATAAGCACATTCCTGGACAGACTGAGTGTTACAAACTGAGGGTTGCTGAGGTGAAATGATGAATTTGGCAGTCCAGATGTCTTTGTTGGTATGAGTCATTGGACACACACATGTGCGCACACACACGTGCACACATGAACACACGTGACCATTGCGATGAGGTAATGCTTTAAGTCATCCATCGGCAGCTCAAAGTCCAATTACCAGCTTAATGGGAATGAGAACAGCCTGAATATGACATATGAGCTGAACGTCATGGAGGCTGTTTATCATTAGGACACACACACACACACACACACACACACACATTGGTGACAGGTAACCACACACACAAAATACAATACATGACTCTTTTGTTTTAACCTGCTTTGTTGTTGCTCATAACCAACACTTCCTGCAGGATTAAAGCAAAGTTTTATTTCATCATTCATTTTCTCTCTTACCTTCGGTGATATCTAACATGTGAATAATTTCAGTTTTATTTGCTCAGGTATATATATATATATATATATATATATATATATATATATATATATATATATATATATACACACACACACACACACATACATGTGTTTTTCTGCTAGTCCAAACTTGGTTTGTCAGGTTGTCATGATTACAACACAGAAAAGTATGAATATTTGTACCACATTATACATATTTTCATAATTTGTTTTAGATAATTTATGCATCTCACGTTAAGGAATGTGTGTCTCTTTTTGGGGAAGAAACTTGCTGTTTTTCAATCAATACCAAAGTAATATCAACCTGAAAGTTACTGCCCACCAGATACGTATTTTACTTTGAAAGCCTCATTAATAGCAAGCCTTTAATGTGAAACAGGAAGTGATGAGTATTTTACTTATAATAGCAAACACAACAATAATCTAAAGAACAGCTCAGCAGAAGTGATTGAAAGGAACATTTCTGTTATCCAAAGGTGCGAGAACTGTTTATTGTTGTTTGGGTGAAATTACCCTTTAAAACACCTCAACTGTCTGCCCACACACACATTATTGTCTTACACACACACACACACACACACACACACTGGACCGTGACTGATGTACGTCAATCAGTCGGCGCTGTAACACCCTCAGCTTTAAAACTCTCCTTTCATGTTGGCGTTTGGTGAAAAAGGAAAATCAATCCACAGCTCAGCTCTGCCACCGGGCTCGGTAATTAAAGGTTAGCCTTGACAGAGACGGATTCAGTGCCAGAGGCTGTTATGTACATTCTTTAATTTTCACAGAATTTCGTCGTCTTCTTCTCTCCGTGTTATTCTCCCCGTGTTATCCGAGCAGCCGGAGCCTTTATTAAAATAAAGCTCAACGTTCAGAGCGAGCTGCCGCAGAGGTCGAAGAGAAATCCCCGGGATGAATAACACGAGGAAGCCAGACAAAGGCTAATTACAACACGGCTATATTTCTACTGTAATGGGAAATAAAAACCGCCTCGCAGCAATCCCTGAGAAAAACGTCTTTGGCGTTATTTTTGAGAAACGACCTTGGAGATGAGGCTACGGAGGAAGTTGAGGGAGAGTTCGTCTGTTTTAATGTTCAAAAGATGTTCAAAAGTTACAGTCGGAAATATTTATGAAGCTGAAGAAAAGATAAAAATGTGTTCGGCCCGCAGGGTGTTTTAGAAAATTGTATAATTAAAACATCGCTGGCCATTTTCTTTCTCTTCCAGCTAAGTGGTGATGTCACATGTGACAAAAGGCACTCAAAATGCAAAAGAGCTCATTGGAGGAGAGGCTAATGGAAGTAAATCAGACGAGACGGCGAATCAGGTGGTGACGGTGAGGAGGGTGAGAGGAGAGGTGAGGAGGAGGTGAGGTGAGTGAGTGTGTGTGTGTGTGTGAGTGTGTGTGTGTGTGTGAGAGAGTGAGTGTGTGTGTGTGTGTGTGTGTGTGAGAGAGAGAGAGAGAGTGTGTGTGTGTGAGGGAAAAATAACATTGATGCTTCACAACTGAGGTGGGCGACTCGGGAAATGAGAGGCCTAACTGACCGTGACAGAGAGCCGGGCAGACCGAGGATGAGGTGTGTGTGCGAGTGTGTGTGTGTGTGTTGTGCACGTAGAAGATACTGAAAATTTTGTTCCATAAATTCTAAAACAGTCGACAGAGAATGAGACCTTTATTTTGGAGACCGGCCTTTCTTCCTGTTATATATTCCAGATTAAGTCATCATAGATTAATAAGATCTTCCTGTTTGCTGATCACTTCCTGTTTCAATTCAAAATAAACTCCTCCAAATTCACATGTTGTCTTCAGACGTGTCACATTCAGAGCATTACTCTGCATTTCTGTGTTTCTCTTTTTAACACAAACTGATTTCACTCACAAATTAATTCAAGTTGCTTTTTCTTGTTGCTCAGTGAAACTCAACATTTCCTGCAAATGTGTCACATTAAAAGCCTCACCAGCGCGTGGGCAGGAATATATCTGAGCAGGAAGTGTCACCGAAAACTGATTAAAAAAAAATCAGCAAAGTAGAAACAACTGAAATAAATTGTTTTGTGAAAAAGCAAACAGAAAAAATTTTTACATTTCTGATCCAAACCAATACAAGACTCATTTAAATAAAATATTACATCTACTTCTAGCTGATATTTACAAGAATAAAATACACCTGACTTTAAATGGCCAGCACTGATTCTATGTTTGTGTGAGATTTTAAAACATGAAAAATATGAGCTGGACTGTTTGTTTACTCCGTCACAAACATAAAAAAAGAAGAGCTGGTTTTGTTCACGTTATGTGGTTTCAGAGGCTGCAGCAAACGAAGCCTGAAACAGAAGCTCAGGTATGATGGATGGAGGAGTGGACGGATCGCAGAAAGAAAGACGGGAGGAGTAATATGATGACAAATATGCCGCAGAAACTACACTTGATGGAGAAAATAAAAAAACTGAGAGAAGGATGTGCTGAGAGGAGAAGAACTCAGATTAGAGACAAACAAAAACTGTTAAATGATTTAAAAAAAACTGTCATCACTCATCAGAGTCATAAAATTATCTTGTCTTCTGCACCTCATTTTCATTTGTTCAGTCTCTTTCATTCGCAGACACAACATCTTTTTTACCCTCCTCTTCAGACCAAAGTGCCTCCTCCTCACACTGGTGTCTCCTTTATCGGATCCAGAACTGAAAAACTCGAGTCCTGGTCCTCAGTCTGCCGCTTTCTCTCTGTTGGTTATTTATCTAGACTCGCAGACAGACTCGCTAAGAGCTTTTTAATGATGCAGGCTTTCCACTGAGGCTCATCCACCCTGCACATGAGGGGGGCGACTGCCGGCTACACCCAAAAACACTTCAAAGTCACCTCAGTGTAAATGAACTCTGCTCCGTCTCTAACATTAAAGCACTTTGATTTTTATGAACCAGCTCTCGTTAAAGCTGGAGGTTTATTTAGAACATCTTCATTGTCTGTTTGTACAGTTCAGGATAAAAAAAGTTAACCCTTTTTCCCTTTTTATGTTTTCTAAATTCGACTCAGAGAAGTTATACGAGGACACGAGGTGACAGTGGATTACCTGAGATGGCACTTAACACACACACACACACACACACACACACACACACACACACACACACACACACAGAGCGAGCCTGACATCAATCAACAAACACAGTGGGGCTCTAATCAGATACACACCACGCAACTCTGTCTCGCCCTCTTTCATCTCCAAAGGATGAAAGAATTCAATATGTCTCCGTGGAGAAAGAGATAAACACGAGGAGGAAGCCGCTGAGACGAGATGTGGAGGTGAGACAGCGAAGTGTGGGTGAAGAGAGAAAGAAGAGAGGAACGTTTTGAGGAGGGATGACGAGATGAATATCTGAAAACTGAACGGGTGAAATCTAAAAGAAGCCCCTGACAGGTAGAAAAAAAAAGAGACGGAGAGTCGTGAAAAGACATTTAAGATGGAGATGGACAGACTGAAGGAAGCGCAGATGGACAGACGGATCCACAGGTGGACAGGTGAGTGTCACTGATGTAAACAGGAAGAACTTTGTGCTCGCTCCAACCTGCCACACACCCATCAGAGAGACGAGTTTGACCTTCCTGAAGACTGACACACACACACACACACACACACTCATGTATGTATGAGGAACATTTTTTCATATTCAGTCTTCAGTCCCGTTTTTTACATATCCAGTCTCATTTCCAATATTTTGTTTTGTTAACTTAATTTCTGGCACATTTAAACAAAATGAGGTTGGATCATGTAATCAACACAGATTTAAGTGCAGCTGTAATTAAACAGCTCATCAGAGATAATAATGTGCAGTTTTCATATTGTTTTATAAGAAGCACGTTTTAATATAACGCAGTCCAGTAAACCTTCATCACTCACTACAACCTGGATAATAAGCATACAGTTGATTTAACTGTAATACTTCTTAGACACTGTCAACAAAAACATTAGAATTTATGTATGTAATGTAAAATAAAACCAGATTAAAGCTGCTGCTTTATGTCAGAAAACCTCAGAAACATGGAGGAGATTTAAAAATTAAGATTTAAGAGAAACAAAAGATACCATTTTAAAAAGATTTCTATGAAACGCAGGACTGATTTAAGCTCCACTGAAGAGTCCAGCAGCAGCATTTTGAAGGAGTTGAGCGAACGTGAAACGAAGGGGATGAGGACTTTCTAAATTTGACTGGACCGAAAGGAGGAACACAGCGAGTCGAGAGTCCTAACAACACTCATCAGGGGTCAGACGAGTCCTGAATACAAGTGTGCGTGGAGAAACTAGAGATCAGTGAAGCTCTCCAGCTGAAAAAACATGTTTATGATGCAGAATAAAGATGTTGGAGGAGAAGCTTCTTCATGGCCTTTTCACATAAACTTCAGTATTCAGCTGTGGTTGTCTGTGCAGTGTTTGTGAGGTGAACTCGTGGCGGAGCTCCTACCTGAGGCTGCGGGAGCGCGGTCTCATGGCGGGGGAGCGGCGGCCCTCCTCGTCCGTGATGCTCTCAGAGCTGAAGTGCTTGGTGAGGAAGTGCAGCTCGTCCGGCGTGGGCTGGAAGGGCAGCTGGTGCAGCTTCTCCTGAGATGAACAGGAGGACTGTGAGAGGAGGAGCACAGAGGGAGCACAGATTACAACCAGCACTGGAGCTACTGCGGGGCTGAGGCTACGGGGCTGAGGCTACGGGGCTGAGGCTACGGGGCTGAGGCTACGGGGCTGAGGCTGCAGGGCTGAGGCTACGGCGAGGGGAGGCCAGGCGAGGGGAGGCCAGGCGAGGCAGTTAGAGGACGGGGAGCGGGCTACATTCAGATCTGGAGCTCCAGCAAGATCCAAATACCTCAAAAGAGACGCCATTTATGATGTACTGACAACCATAACTGAAATATTACTCCAAAGAGTGAATTTCTAACTTTTATCTGACTTGATTCTGATGCTTTATTAAAAAACAAAAGCACCTCCAGATGGAATTAAACCTAATAAATCTCATAAAAGTCACTTTGACTGAATTTTCCAGTCAGACTTTCCCCTGCAGCTACCGACAGTCATTTTCTGTGATTTTCATACAGCTATACATCCAGAAATATTATACTTTAATTTATTATTTATTTTAGTTTTACATTTTATATTTTAAGATTATATTTTATTTTATTTATTTTAGTTTTAGATTTTTTTTTTAAGGTTAAATTTTATTCAATTAATTTTAATTAGTTTTTAAATAATTAGTTTCTATATTTTCAGATTAAACTTTATTCGATTTTTTCTTTATATTTTGTATTTTAGCATAATATTTTAAATATATATATTTGTTTTAATTTTAGATTATATATTCTAAGATTATATCTTATTTTATTCATTTTACCTCTAATTCTATTTTTTAGAATTATATTTTATTTTATTATTTTAGTTTTATACTTTATGGTTATGTTTTATTTTATTTTTATATTTTATCATTTGTTGCTGCTCACTGTCTTCATCACTTTGGAGACTAATCACAGATTTTACTATCGTGTCACAAAGAGAGCAATGTACGATAATTGTGCCTCCAGATGTGTCACTGAATCTGTGTGATGAGATGGTGAAAGTCACATTAAGTGCGATGCTCGTCTCCATTCATCTCGCCTGCAGGTTTTTTTTTGCGGCTGAGACTCAACAGATACTGTGGCATTAATATAAAGTAAACCACAGCCACAAATCTGGATTAAAACTGAGCTAAATTTGGTTGAAAATTAAAACTTTTAGGCGTTCAGGATACAGGAAGTCATCGCTCGAACAGTCATTACAGTCATTTTGGAACTGATTCAATTTTAAAGGGGAAAATTCACTTTCCCACTAAATTTATCCAACTTTAACCTTCATGTCTGTTTGTCTTTTGACCTTTAAATGACCAAATGAATAATTACTGGGCGCTGAGGGGAGTCCTTATCGCCAAACAAGTCATTTATTTCCCCTCATAACAAGCCCTGCTCCTCTGGAAATACTCCGAGCCAGCCGGCTGACTCGGCTCGCTGCCTGTGAAGCACGCTGAGCCTCTTTCTACAGAGAGAGCACACTCTGGGGTATTAAGGAGAGAGATGAAGGAGCGGCAGAAGGTAAAAGAGGGAATGTTAGACCGTAGGGACTGAGTGTGATGTGTCCCCCTCGAATAAAAGGAGAAAGAGAGCGGGAAGCAGAGATACACCTGAGGGCTTCAGAGGGGAGGAAGGAAAGGTGTGAGAGCGACGGGCTGAATCAAAGGTGAGGGGCTGTTCTTCAGTAAAGTCACAGGAGAAGAAAACTTTTTATTTGTGGGTTTTCGGGATCCATTGGGGGTGTAACTGAACTGGAAATTTTTCGGTGAAGGCCTTTTGAACAAATCCTGCCAGTGCATGTGAAGAAATTATTGGTGTTCAATCAGGGCACAAACAGATAGATGGATTGATAGAAACACAGAGGGACGACTTTAGAGAAGGAGGGATGTTAATTCAGTCAGTGCAGCACAAAGAAGTATTAAACTCTGCAGAGGGTTCATGGTCATGTCGACTGCAGACAAACACAACTTTCATTTGAGTCTGCTGTGTGGGAACACTTCAGTTTCACATTAAACTATAACGACCACGGATGGATCGTACCAAAGCTGTATGCAGACTTTTTTAGACAAATTAAGTTATCATCAAAAAACATAATAAAATACAAGATAAATATAAAATATAATAAAAATATAATATAATCAAATATAATAAAATACCATAAAATAGAATCAAATCAAATAAAATACCAAGGTAGAACAAAACAGAGTGCAGTGGACGTCTAATACACGTACAAAAAAGGTAGAAGCAAATAGAAAAGGTGCAAGGAGGAAGTCAGTAGGCCAGACTCAGCAGGTAATGATGAAGAAGAAGAAGAAGCAGAAGAAGCAGAAGAAGAAGTAGTAGCAGTAGTAGTAGTAGTACCAAAAATGTGCCAAACCGCTATCTCAAATCCAAGGTACCCACCGAACTGTGACTCCTGTGTACCGTTACACCCCGCAGACCCACAGTTTTTACAGTTTACACCGTTACGTGCAGAGAAACAGAGTAAGTTAAAGATATTTACCGAGACAGTGGAGCTGGGAGTGTTGGTGCCATAGCCAGAGGACGGCAGCGAGGCCAGAGACCAGCGTCGGCCATCCGTCCTAGCGGGGAGAAGCAAAGATAAAAGAGACATGAAGATGAAGATAAGCGGGACAAACATCCATTTTTCTTTTTTTATATTTAAACAGATGTTCCAAAGGAGCCATGTCAGGGAGATGCAGCACCATCACATACAGCAAAGTTCAGCTGGAGGAGGGAAGATGCAAACACGAGGGTACACGAGGCAAAGCCATGAAGAGGATCCCTGCAGACGTTAAGTGAAGTAAGTCCACAACCTGATGGCCGCTCTGACCCGTCTGCTGCTTTATACACAGCCGGAGGTCACATTTTTAAAACTCTGCTATTCTATATTTTTGTCATTGTCAACAAATCCCATTAAAACAGTCAAACAAACAATGTGTTAGTCTGTCTCTCAGTACTTCCTGTCTGTGTTCCAACTGAAGACATAAAACAGCTGCTCACTTTTATCAAATAAACAGGAGGAAATAGGTCATTTGTTGGGGACTATTTTCAGCAGCGGATGAATCCACATTTCATGCTCTAGAGAGTGTTTGTGGCAGCAGGATGGTGTGTGTGTGTGTGTGTGTGTGTGAGAGTCAAAATAAACTACAGTGTGTGTGTTCGTGGTGATGAAGGAACAACAGTGATGAGTTTTAATAGTGATTATGTCTCAGAGGAAGAAGAGAGATCATGCTGTGTTTGTTATTCGATACATTCATTGTTGGTTTTTGGTGTTTTCATGAGATTTGTTGATAATAAGAAACATAGAAAATGACCAGCTTTATGCTATAAGGAACAGTTTTTTTATTCCAGAGTTTCTCAACATTTTGTGACTCATCTTCTCACTTCTGGGTGTCAAACATTCGAAAGACTCCAGCGACCAGAAGGTTTTTGTTTTTGGACGTCACAGCAGCAGAGACATTTTCCCTCTTTTAGACCAAACATCATGTTCAGAGTGTTTCGACAGTGAAAGAGGAGACCCCGCGGGGTCGTTTAGAGTTTGTGCGCTCAGCCATGCAGGACGGAGGGCAGGAAGAGGGAGGGAAAAGGTCAGAGGTCAAAAACTGGAGAGGTTACCTGTCAGCCCTGTGTCCGTGACTGTGAGGGAGACAAGACAGTGGATTTCTTTTTATAGCTGTTAGCAGCTGCCAGTTACACACACACACACACACACACAGACATTTCAAGCCTGCCTCAGCACACACACCTCATGTTTCAGATTTTTTAACAGGTCACGCGTAATAAAAAAAACAACACACAACCTTCAGACTCAGACTTTAGATGCAGGAGCTGCATTATTTACCCAAAAAGCATATTTAAATAGTAATATAAGTTATAAAATATCACCTAGTGCTGTACTTAAGCATTTTAGACATTAGGACACAATATATGATACTACTGTAAAATTGTGAAATAATACAATAAATCTTTACAACTTAACTGTTAGTTATTAAAAATGAATGAATTCTGCTTCTTTTCATAGTAACAGCTTTTAGCTTTTAGCTAAAGTCCAGAGAGATTATATTTCTTTAATCTAGTGTCTTAAAATATGTAGAAAAAATACATTTTTCGGGACTTTTGTGACTCATCGTCTCACTTCTGGGTATCAAAGATTCTCATGACGTTATTCATGACATTTTCCCTCTTTTAGACCAAACTCATGCTCAAAATAATAATGTACTGCAGGTTATTTTTATTTGATTTTAACAGTTTTTGGACAGTTATCCTCTATAATGAGGAACAAAAGTCAAATCAAAAAGAATGTTTCTGTGTGGAGGAAGGAGAAAAAAAAACTAAAACAGGAGCAAAACACATAAAATATTCTGTTGCTGTGTCTCTTTCCTCACTGTGGGATCGCTCACATAATCATTTCTTTTTATCTCAGTGAACAGCTTGACAGTTTTCTAATAATCCTAAAACAATTTAAGCCTCCTTCTCTTTAGAGTAAAAGAAAACTTGTGTGAATAATGTGTCATATGAACCTCCACCACACGGTGTCACTGCCGTCCTGGCCTCCGCTGTGCAGCCGCAGCTTCGAGGTCAGCGGCCGGACAGAGAGGGATTTCCAATTCAAATCATCATTAATGCCCTTTTTGGCTGCTGTGCGGCTGCCATACGTCGCTTGATGAGGTTGTCATGGAAATAGCTCGGGGGGCTTGGTACGACAGGAAAGGTGTGTTACCATGGAAACATCATCATCTTAATGAAGATTTAATAGGCAGGCTCGCTGAGGATTTCTTCCACTAAACTTTTATATGAGCTTATATTAACTTTTTTTTTTTAATCTTGGATTTAAAAAACCCAAAAGTGCCTGAACACGCCTGCATCTATCTGTCACAAACACAAGAATCACACACTGTGTGCTCTTATTCCCTCTTTCCCTCTCAGTAATTACTATCTGAGCAGAGAGCCCAGACAGATAAGAGCTTTATTAAGCCCGGTTTGAGTGACAGCCCTGCAGTGATCATCTGCCTCCTCATCAGCTCGTGAGCTATCATCAGCTCGCAAGCTATCATCAGCGGCGGTTCGGCTCTCAAGGCGCCGAGGCCACTGAGCCGTTTCACAGAAAGATATCGACACAAAAAGCTGACGTACGGCTCGTACATTCGGCCGCAGTTTCTTTATTTCCTGTCTGATTCTGTGCTTTATTTTGATTTGATTTCCCAAAAGTGACCATTAACTGTCTCTTAAACAGTGTGATGGAGAGTCCCTGCAGACCGACTGCTCATCATCTCAAATCTTTTTCATTCTGGTGTCAATATGATCAATTTCAAAAACAATATAAAAAAATTATTGTAGTTTGGTTCTAGAAATACTAAAATTACAATAAAATAAAAAGAAAGAGCTAAAAAGCTGCTTCAGATCAGCTGCACTGTTTGTATAAATCATATTTTTAGAATCCAAATCAAAACAGTTTTTACCTTTTTGATTTTTTTTTTTCATCCTTCCTGATCTATAAGATGCACTGACTGTATTCTCAAGGTGTGACTCTCAAACACACCTGAGTCGTTTTTGTCTCTGGGAGGCTCACCTGCGTGCAGGAACGAAGGAGAAGTGTGCAGCTGTGTTGGGGGAGAAGTTTCGAGGGCTGTCCAGTGGGCTGGTACCTGAGAGACGGAGGGGGAGAGAGAACAACGGGTAAGCACAGTAAACAGATTTTCTTTCAAAATAAGAGCGGAGGCCTTTTAGTCCTGAGGAGCGTCTCAGTGTCAGAAAGCTTTTAGTGAATTAGACCACCGCTGCTCAACATAATCAAATGCTTATTAATGGAAAAAGGCTAATAGCACAGTGACGTAAGAGGATTTTGGATCCAAGGTTCTGCAAGTAAAAGGTTTTTGTTGATTATTTTCTTCATGTTTGTGAGCGACATGAAACTTTCCTGGCTGATCCATCAGTACAAAAGATTTACAGCTGTTTTATTGGACTATTCTTTAAAAAAGTCAAAGGTACAAAGACTGTGGACTCGAAAGCTACAGGGGAGAAGTCAACTATGACTCCCAGGGTGCATTTCAGCAAGAAACATCCAACCACAAAGCTTATGAGCTTCAGTAATGGTGACCTGATGAAACTTTAAGCAGTTTTTAAGCAGCAGTTTAACATTAATATATAGAATTTTTTCCGTGTTGAGGAATATGTAGGATGTATTTAGGATTTATTTAGGATTAGAGATGCAACACGCTTTTTCCTGCAGGATGTTCAGCCTGTGTGAAAGCAAAGCCGACTAAATTAGACACTAAATGAGAAGATAATGGGCCTCAGTATGAACGCAGAGTACATGTGTGGAGTGTTCGGCTTGTTCCTTTATCCTCCCTCCGTTCTCCATCTTGTTCTGGCCCTCGACAAGAAGAGAGCAGGACGAGGAGGTGAGCGGAGGGTTTATGGAGGAGAGAAGAATCTCAAGTGACGAGGAGGAATTAGAGAGAGAAATGAGAGAGCTGAGAGGAAGGTGGGGGGGAGTAACTGAGGAGGGCTGACTAATCCGTCTCCCTCCTTTTTCCACAGAGATAAGTGGATTTAGATAAAGGAGGAGAAACTGTGTTTACACCCGCTGCTACACAGCTGAAAAAGATGCAGAGACAAATGAATTTCAGAGAACGATTTCAGCCCTCAAAAGAAAACATTAGGAGGAAAAGAGGAGAGAGGCTTTCAGAGGAGGAGGAAGAAAAGGAGATGACCAAAAGCATCTTAAATTAATGTTGTTGCTGTTATACAGTATTGCAGCAATTTGAGATGCTGATTGAAGAATAAAAAAGCTTCTCACGCGTCTGCTGGTTGTGTCAGAAATCCTGACAAATACAGAAAAATGATTTATTTCTCGTAACTGTGCTGTGACTCTCCCAAAAGGCCATAAATGTGTTTGCAGTGAGTCAAAGCTTCGCCGAGAGCGAAGTCCTATTTCTGCATCCAGAACAGAAATGAATGCTACAGATAGAAAAACTAAAATGTCCAACAAAATGTGGACAAGCGATGAGTGAATGAGATCAACACATCTGTAAAAGCTGCAGTATGTGACTTGAAAATGAAAAGATAGTTGACTCCAACAATCAGCTGTATTATCTTTAGAGATCAGGAAGATTGATGCTCTGTTTGATTTCAGTGAACTCGATTGAAGCGTTACATTAATATTAACCTCATCTGTGTGTGCTCGGTGTCTGTAAAACACTCCAAATCTCAGAGGCTGCAACTTCAGCGTCGACTGAAAATGACGTTTGCAGGAGAGACACATGAAGTCTGTCACACTGGATAATTAAGTGAAAACAAAAGAGTCTGTCTTTGTGGTTCAACACAGAGGAAACATCCGACGTAAAACATCTGCAGCACCACACGTTGTAATGGATACAGATATTCAAGGCCGGTCTGTCTGCAGGGAAACGGCGTGTAACTAATAATTCAGCGGAGAGAGACGGCGAGGGCGACGGCGGGTGAACACACACAGATGGATGGGAGAGGAAAAGCTGGTGCCCTCAGAAACCGGAGGAGAGATTAAGTAGTCGGACATTTCCACATCAATTATGCATTTTCCTCAGCAGCACGTCTGGACAGAGCAGAAACTCAAATATTAATACGAGCATTTGCTTTCTGTCAGATGGGAACCTCTGTGGCTGTAGCTGGAGACTCTCACACACACGCACACACTCAAGTGAACATGTGTGTTATTAGTCGAACCGAAGCCTGTTAGCGTCCGTCCGTGGCGCTTGTGTGAAGTGTCTCATATGTGACCTTGTGAAGTTACATCTAAAAAGACACTGGAGCTGTTACCAGGCTCAGCCGCTGCACCGTCACACTTCACGGCTCCGTGTGTGTGTGTGTGTGTGTGTGTGCAGGTGGACCATTTGTCAAACAAAAGCTTATTAACAGACAGGAGGATCCATTTCTCTGTAAAGCCAAATCATACACAGCAGCGATGTGTAAAATTGTGTGTGTGTGTGTGTGTGTGTGTGTGTGTAGGACAGTCGAGGCTCCTCAGGTATATTAATATTTAACAACGACGTTAGCGCGATGCTAGCAAAGAAACTCCTCATCTTGGTTTTTTATTTGATTTGATCTAAAACGACGAGGCAATAAATCAATGAACTGATTGACATAAAATAAATCTCAAGTATCCCAAGCATCCTCTGGTTGTAGCTTCTCCAGTGTGAGGATTTGCTGCTGGGCTCTCTGAACTTTGATGCTTATATCCCTTTCACATTGATAGATTTACTGAATAACTGACTAAAGAAAGATTAATCATGAAAACAACCTACATACTGTTTATCTTTGTGCAGCAGGACTGACCTTGTTAGCCGTCCCAGATGCTAAAACAGCTTTTAAACAAGTTTTATTGAAGCCAAAAATAAGATGTGCTAGTTAAACCCCGAGATGAGGGAGGATGAAGACTGAAGGTGAGGGGGTCGTATATTATCTCACTGCAGATATGTGACGTACATGTTAGAAAGATACTGCAGAGAAACGTCAGACATGTTTACACAGTTTGACGACGGGAAGTTTATTTTCCCAACTGTAACTGTAACTGATAAATAAGCTGGTGGAAACTCAGACGATTTATCCAAAATCTACAAGAAATGAATCAGACTGATGAGCTATCTGTTGGTTATTCCTCAGGTTTCTCTTTTGTCCCACTGACCTACAAGAATCACAGAACAAACACCTTCATTTCTACTTCGACGTCCACAGGAGTCCAGAGAGATTTCAGCATGTTGATGTGACTCGACTGGTCGCATAAAAAGCTGATCTGAATAAAACTCACACTTCTCATCAATGTAAATGTTCTCACAAAGTGAAATGTAAATTACAGCTGGGAGAACCTGGGAGGCGGTCTCATTTCATTTCACCACGACAGGAAGAGAAGCTGCTTTGCTGTCATATTTTTCAGCAGGTTTGGTGCTGCAAACTGCAGTGACAGTGACCTACTTTAGCAAAAGACCAAAAAAAATACAGCAGCATACGAGATACATGCAAATGTAATATCTGCTGCTGCCTCCTCAGACTCGCTGCCTCTCCAAGGAGCGTGTGGTTGGGATAACAAAATACAGCTATAATTGGGGAGAGGGCGGAAAGGCGAAAGAAAAAAAAAAACACAACTTGCATTTCTTCAGTGACAAGAATAAGAGAAAAGGAGAAAAGCTGGGATCCCCGCCGCCTTTTCTTTCTGTCCTTCATTACAGTCACAAAGACGAGCGTCGGATTGTTTGACAGGATTCATCAGAAGTCAGAGCACACAGAGCCGCCAATCATCAGACGGCCTTTGACAAATAACAGCCGGGAGGAGAGAGAGTAGTTCAGGGTGGGCGGAGAGAAAAAGAGAAGATGTAGATGTTGAAAAGGAGAAAAACGAGAAAGAGAGGATGAAAATGAGAGTAGACCTTATGGCGATGTCAAAAAGTAGGAGACAGCAATTTATGCAGACTTTTAACATTTAATAAAAGTGATTTTTTTTTGGAGAGGACCTGTCCTCATCAGCCCCCTCGGGATATTAGACTTTGAGGAATCTCCACGTGATTAGCAGTAAAATGGCTGGTAGCCTGAAACCATGATGAAATTCACGATTTGGGAGAAAAGGAAGAAAAAAAGTAATTATCTACGTATAACGAGGGTCTCTGGGAAAAAGGAAAGGTTTAATGGCCTCCAGCGGTGCATATTAACCGGCAGCAGTGAGAGATCACAGCCGGGGCCGAGGACTGCTAAAGGTTCCTGTTAAGTTTCTGCAGAGGTGGCATCGAATGTTCGCTTTTATTCAAACGTTTAAGTCGAACCAGAACAGACCTGAATGCAGCGTTTTTCTGTGCAGGTGGTTCCGAAAATGAAAAACAGCAACATCAATTAGTGATATTTAATTAGCACTATTTATTTCCTCAGCATGGGGTTCGGGACACAAAAAGACAAAAAGTGTGTGTGTGTGTGTGTGTGTGTGAGGCGGACCGCAACACTGGTGGTGGTGATGGTGTTACCATGGCAACACAGCAGCCTAGCAGCAAGGCGGGGAGGAAAAAGAGGAAAGAGATGGAAGTGCAGAGCGAGACGAGGGCAGAGAGAGCGATGGACGTTGTCGTCAAACCGGCGACCACAACACGAGCAGACTCACACAACCTTTGTCTGCAAGTAACGACTGTGTTCATTATTGATCGATTCATTCAGTCATCTGTCTCGGAAATGTCAGAAACAAGGACATCACACGTTCCCTGAGCTCAGACTGATGATTTTAAACAGCTTATTTAAGATGGTTCAAACTACAAAAAGAAGAAGACTTTCACATGTGGATGAGATGCTAAGATTGCTGTTACTTATCTGCCTTTTTAAATCTAACATTAGCTTAAAATACATCTAAAAATAGCACTTTTCATTTTCTGATTAAGCAGCACTGTTTGAAAACAAATCAACATTTCTTTTAACTGCATACTCATAAATATGACAGCTTGTTTCATTCATCAGCTTCATGAACGTGAAGTAAAACAGGTGGAAATTAACAGAGTACAACAAAACATATGCTCAGCTTTTAAATAATATAGCAATAAATAACATTTAAACTATTTACAATAAATTAGGTAAAGTCTTTATTGCCTTTTACTGCACATGTTGAACAGAGAAGTTAAAATAAAAAGCTAAAACTCATTTTGTGTGTGAGGAGGACTTTTGATGTTTGACTGACACTGAGATAAATGTATGAGCCTTCACATAACTAAAAATGTCTTTGAGTTTAATATTTTTGTGTGTTTTGCGAATGTGCTTTTGTACTTTTTTGTGTGTTTCTTTGGCTGACAGGTTGGTGAGATCCATTATTTCCTGAGCAGAAAATGAGACGAGTGTCTGTCAGCCGAACACACACCGTTAATAAGCTCTCTCTCTCTCTCTCTCTCTCTGGAGTCAGATATAATTGTCGATATTTTACCATCTTTCCATCCTTCACATCCATCCCGCCGTCTTTCTCTCCTCCCGTTCTCTAACTGTCACCAATCCATTTTTATTCCGTCCCTCCAATCTATATTTTGACTCCGTCGCTCGCTCCCCCTTCAGTCACCATCAATCAATATCACTATTATTCATCTCTTTTTCATCTCCCTCTCTGCCTCTTTAGTGTGTGTGTGTGTGTGTGTGTGTGTGTAGTGGTGGTGGGGTGATGGGGGGGAGGGTTCTTGTCTTACATGCTGTCAACCATGTTCAACAAAAATCATGTCAGCGCACATTTCAGCCGTTCAGCCGTCATCGCACACACACACTAAATAAAATTCAGTGTGTGTGTGTGGTGTTCAAGATATTGTTTTTTATAAATCAAAAGCTATTTTTCACTCACTATAACTCACTATTTACTTTTTGAAAAAAATGTTTTTAATCTGCAGGAAACTGAAAAATTTCTATTAAAATTTCACTTCAGATTTGAGATATTCAGTTTATAATGAAATGAATAAACGTGAAAAAGAAAAGCTAATCCAGTTTCACTCTTCTTGCCTGATAAGAGACTAAAACCTTTATCTGATATTGAATTTATTTTTGAAATCATGCTCTGTTAATCAGGCAGAAAACAAGCAGCTTTTAAATCTTTTTAAAACAGAAATTAGAGCTCAACGAACGCTGAACTCTTTTTATTTCATCATCACACACACGTTTCTTTACAGGATCACATACAGGATCTATAAAAGTCTTTAGTTGTGATCGAGATATGCACTGAATGAGACATTTCACAGTTAAAAATAGTGTTGTCAGCTCTCTCAGATACGTCTGTGATGAGCTGCCGATATAATCGATCAGCCTCCTGCAGCGATGTATCAATTAGTCCCGAGCTGAATTTATGTGATCTGTTTATAACCACGATCAATCAGCTCAGAGAGGCACATGTTGATGGTTTTGTGACGTTACAGCTGAATGGAAAAGATCTGCAGGCTTCATCGGATACGAGAATCTCTCAAGTTGAAGAAAAGTATCAATCAATCGAGGTAATCGATTGTCATTGATCAGTGTAATCAAAGATGCGTGCTCAGTGTGCAGTCTGAGCTGTTAATGGAGTTTCGTTGGTGTGTGACAGTAAAACAACACTACTCTGTGTAACACACCTCGCCCGCTGTTACTACACACACACCTTTCAGCGGGGCAGGAGCAAATGAACATCACCGCAAAGAGAAGTGATACTACAGCAGCTTCCACCGATGATCAGTTATTGATCGATTATTGCTGACGGTGTGGCCGAATGTCAGCTGCTTTGTGTGTCAGACCTCCCACCAGGCATGAATCAGAGTTTAATCAGAAACATCTTTCAGTCAAGTGTCATACAGCAGAGTGTGTGTGTTTTGTGTGAGTGTGTGTGTGTTACCTGTGTGCCCGTGCAGGGGGGAGTGTGGTCGTGGCAGGGTGGGGGAGGTGCTGGACGTCACAATCAGGCTCTTCCTGTTGCTCGTCCGACAGCTAAAAGACGAAAAAAAAAACCAAAAAACATTTCAAATAAAATAAGTTCACATTACATATATCAGCTAACAGGAGCTTTGCAATGAACCACACACAGATTTCTGATCATGTTTTGCATCTGGCACCTTTTCTTTTGGGCTTTAAACACATTAGGTAAAAGAAAAAAACACCTCACACACTCTCATGAATGTAAAAGTCATTTGTGCCATTTCCAAAAACTCCCCTGCAGCTCTGCGTCAACAACAGCAGGAGTCCAACTCTGCCTGTCAGACACACACCAACACACAGTACACAGTGTGTGTGTGTGGCTTCCATACGTGTAACCGTCCGTCCTTCACACCAAAGGACGGCGGTGACACACACAAAAAGACATCAGACTGTCGAAATCACAGCCAACAGTCACATCTACTTATTTTAATTCACCTTCAGCGAGTCAAAGACAAAAAGTTTGTTTTGTACCAAAATGTCAAATATGCTGCTGCCGATTTTCTGAGAAATAACAACAATAATAATAATAATAGCAGAGAGGAGACGAGGCTCTCCATCAGTTTCTAATACAACAGTCTGACGACGGCAGCTCTGACTGGACAATTACTGTAATTTGTCACAGACCTTCAAGTGGAGACAAAAGCAGCAATTCCCTTTAAACAAACGACATTTTAATAACACAACATTCACAGTTTACACTTTGTACATGTGTGATATCAATGTGCGTATTTATCCTTTTAATCTGTTTTATTCAAGCAGCCTTCAGTCTTTTATTTCCTTGAGGTTTCTGATGCACCCATAAACGTGTTTGTTTTTGTTTTTTGGCTTGACTTTCATTTCAGCTGGAATAATATAGAGCATTATAGACTGGAAATGTGTCTGAGCTTTTTTTCATTTCCACCAGAGTGTTACATTCAAAAATGTCGATTCGTGCTGTATCGCTAATGGCTGAACAGTCATTATGAGGTTGATGCTGCAGTGAAATGGTTGAACTCCAGCTCCCCCGTGGGCTGAGATGACTTTGTGTTTGCTGTGTGTGTGTGTATATATACACACACACACACACACACACACACACACATTACACACACACACACACACATATATATATATATATATATATAAATGTGTGTTGTGTTTGTGTAGATGCTCGTAGAGAAAAGAGCAATCTGCTTTAAAGCTGTGACATCCGTCCCCAGACAGAAGGGAAGAGGAGGAAATGAAGCGGCAGTCTTCACACCTAACAGCTCCAACACACCCACAGGTCGAGCTCGCAGGATTTTTTTCCTCTTTGTTGTTTTGCTCTGAAGCTTAGAGTGTCCGTAATGACTCGCGGCGAGGCTCGTTACACTCAGAAGGAAACAGCGGACGGGATTGGATGCTGTGATGAGGCCTCCAGGTACAATGCCATCATCTTTCTAAAGCAGCACATTTCTACAGCTGCCAGCTCTCCAGTTCAAAACACACCAGCAGAGCTTTTATGATGCCTTTGTTAGGTGTTCCTCAGGGATCTTTTCTGGGCGCCTGTGCAGTTCATCACATATAATGATGACACTGAACTACAATAATAAAAGTCCCCCCTCAGTCTGTAAACCTGTTTACTGAACAATGATCTTCAAAGAGCTCTTCATGATCTGACACTTTTTCTAAACGCAGACAAAACTGAATTCAAGTTGCAGAACATCACAGTCTCTAAACGGTCACTTTTAATATGTCTGAATATGAATATGCACATTTGGATTGATGGCCAACTCTTAAGAACACATGAAGTATTAATCTGTAATCTAAGGATGAAGTTCTTGTAGAGAGAGAAGACCTGTTCACCCTAATTCTGCTGGACACATTCAGTATTTGTATTTTTTGCAAAATATTTTCCAATCAGTTGCCAAGTTTCAAGACTTTTTATCTGTCCATCAGTTGGCAGACGACAGGGGAGGAGAGGAGTTAAAGGAAAGTGGCTTGCAGATAACAAAACTCTTTGTTGAGAGCAGGATTGTTATGATTGAATAAAGATTTTTTGTCATCATCCCTGAAATATTTTGTCTAAACTCACCCTAAAGAGACCTGAGCTCCCTCAGAAGCAACAAACATTCAAATTTGGTCTCAAAAAACTGATAAATAACCCTCAAAATGCTGCAGTAAATCAAATCTCTGTCATTTTGTCATCTGTAATGTTAAACGTGTACCTGTGCCGTTGCTGACTTTAATAATCTGGATTTCATGTGTTGTTCTGTGCGACTGTGTGATTTCTGTTTTGTGGATCTGATGTCAGATCAGCGACTCTCCGACGGCTTCAGCCTTTCTCATAGTTTCTGCCGTTGATCAGTTTGAAGATAACTTAAGCGGTGGCGGCACATTAGAAGCAAACGTGTGTGTGTCGCGTTTAATTGGCCCCTCATATCTGCTTAATGTTTGACAGGCCGAACCTGCCCGGATGATCACGAGATGCACGAAGCAATTAGAGGTGAAATAAACAGATAAACGAGCAGAGTGACGTCTCTGTTTTTGGGTTTTTATCGCAGCTCTTCATCTTTGTGCGCTCTTTTGTCTCTGTATGTGTGAGGAACAGTCGAGGACATTTAGTTTAATCTTCGCTTCTTTAAAGGGCCGTTTGAGTTTTAGAGTTAATAAAGTTCAGCTAAAGGTGATGTTAGTGGTTAGCTATAGTTGTGTGCTCATTTACGTCACATGAGGGGAATATTAACTGTTTGATCTATGGCACACTGTTGTCTAATTCACACACGAGACAAATTACTGCAGGTAATGTAGATATGGCAAGCTGTGTGTGTGTGTGTGTGTGTGTATTTGTGTCTCCTGCCATCTGTTGGGATGTGCAGCATCAGCAGTTTGAGCCCGACATGTGGTCTACACACACACACACACACACACACACACACACACACACACACCTGTATGAGGGATGACCTGCCATGTTGAATATTCAGTGATGTGTGTTCAGGGAATTTCTTCATCTCACATACACACATGTTATAAAAAAAGTTTCATTATTCTCGGTTTATGGTTTTATTTTCAAAGACATTTCTTTAAAAGATCTGCTAAGATCTGCAAAAACTGACAAAGATCCATTTAAAACAAAGTAAAGATTCATTTTAATGGAGAATATTATTCTTAGTGTGTTGAATTGAAGACTTGTTTGCATGTTTGGTGCTGATATATTGCAAAATGACCAAAATACTTTTATTAGTAGCTTTTATTAGTAATTAACTGGAAGGAATTAGTGCAAAGTGTACCACTTCAACACTGCTTCTATATCCCTGTTGTAGGTACACTTACATATCAGTTTCTTTCTATGAAGTTATTAAGAAACAACAGATTCTGGTATCTTGTTAGGTTTTGTTCAAGAAACTGCGAAGGTTGTCATCACTGTGAGCAGAGCAAAAGGACAATCAGGTAGATGAAACTAAGGGGCAGAAAGGAAAGAGGAGAAAAAACAAAACTACCTTTAACAGGGAGGACATGAAGATGACACCGCAAGCTCGGTTTGTGAGGGTTCATTTACAGCTCGCTCTGCTGACGTTCACCGGCTGATGAACAAAGCTCAGCGGCCGACTCATGAATATGGATTTACATCTGAGCCCGACATCGAGTGCACCTGTCAAACGTCTGGAGGTTTGGAGGGAGGAAGTGACGGAGGAGTTTTCAAAAAAGACAAACAGCAGAAAGGACGGCGTTAAGGGTCAAAGACGGGACAGAATGAGGTGCGATGAACAGGAATCTCCAAATCTCAGACACCTTCACGACTTCCTGTCTAGCAGATAACGTAGCCGAGCTGCTAAAGGTCGACACACACGAGTTCATTGTGTTCTTGTTTCTGATTTTTACACATGAATGCAGCTCCATTTCTCTCTGAAAAACTGTTGCTCTCTGTTTTTTCCTCTCTCCTGCAGGCGTTTTGGATCCCTGCTGGGAAACATGTTTCCATCAGGCACACCTGCCTAAAGGTGTGTGTGTGTGTGTGTGTGTGTGAGTGTCACCATCAAATCAGCAGCCTGTCAGGAAACAGCACAGTTCACTTCCATTACCCTCTCCAGCTGAAGCATTTATGACTAAAACTTCTGTCAGAATTTGCAAAGAATCCAACAATGTTCACCATTTTCCTGAACTCAGATCTTATTTTAGTATTTCGCCCGTCACTGACATCTGATTTGATGACGTGTTCAACAAAAAGCGACCCATCTGAGCTGTTTAAAGGGATGGTTCAGCTTTATGGGCATATTTGCTTTCAAGATGAGATGATAGCGATCAAACTCACCAGTTGGATCTTTCTAAACTTTAAAATACATCTGTTAACACCTGGAAAGCTCCTGACTGCAGATACATACACAGTGTTAAACTGTTATATTAATAAAATAAAATATATGATAATTATTTAAGTTTTAGTGAAAACATATTGTGATGAGGATCTTCTGTTGCCCGAATAAAAAAAAATCCACATGAAGTGAGATAAAAAACGAACTAAATGAGGTTTTAGTTTTATATATTTGAACAATGTGTGCGTATAATATCCCACATTTGAGGTTTGTGTGAGAAACAAGATAAGATAACGGGAGTAAACCAGCTAAATCTAAGTAAAGTGGAAGATCTGGGTGGTGTGTTTGAGTGTTTGCACGCATGTGTTTGCTCGTGTTTTACCTGCGATATGAAGCGCCTGCCTATAACCTCAGCGTGTAATAACTCTGCTTCTGTAAAGCTCATAAGACACACAGTGGCAGCGGCAGACATACAGCGATGTGACGGGAGATAGTGGAAAAACTAGAAATGAGTAAACAGCTGTGTGGGCGTTAGACTAAACTACATACACACACACACACATCAGACGGCAGGTGAGTGTGTGTGGATAAGATCTACAGCTAAACTCATTTCCCACAGTCCGCTCAATAATGTTGGTCTGAGGGTTACAGCCACCACAGGAAATCAATGTGTCGGCTCACATCGGAGTGTGTATGACTGTGTGTGTGTGTGTTTCCTCTTTATTCACTCCCGCTCTGCTGTGAGTTAGTTCAAGTACCTACGGAGTCAACGCCCTTCAGGAAAAACACATCACAAACGATCCAAGAGATGCATCTGTTCGCTGGTTTTCATTTTTTTTCTGAATAAAATAAACAACCTGTTGCTCGTTGGACTGCGGCGCCAAAAACTACTCAAAGCTTTTATTTTGGTAGTCGCACAAAAACTGAAATATTCAATCCACACAAAAAAATTACAAAACCTCACGACTCCCATACACTCCACGTGATTGTTTTTCATTTCATTTCATTTCATTGTCCTTTTAGTTTAATGCAGCTTCATTTTTTGGTCTCTATGCGACAGATCGTGATGAGGAGAAAGAACATTACTGAGCCTTTATGTTCATTAAATTCTTCATGTTGCTCCCACTGAGACCCCGTCATCATCGAAAAACATCTCAAACACAAAGTCTAAATTTGTCATGACGTGTGCGTGTTTGATAATGTGGCAACAAACATCCAAAGCCTCCGTATGACAGTAAAAAAAAAAAAAAAAAAACCTTCAACCTTTCTAATTTCTGGAAAAAGCTTCTCCGTCTGCATGTGAGCAAACAAGCATGTTTATTATTCTCATGAAGATTTTATATAAGTATAAAATTAAACTGCCCTCCAACAGGAAGTCGAATCAACCCTTCACCCTGCTAAGATGTGGGAGGTGGCTTTGCAAGCATCTGCATTGTACAGTTATTAAAACTCCTCTATGTGAAGATCTGGAGCTGTTTATATGCATCTTTGGACCTGTGTATTTCCTGCAGCGACTAAGCACTCATTGTCAGGGACATCTGAGAGGAGAAGAGAAGAGCAAATGACTGTTTGAGATGCAGACAGAATAACTTTTAGATTCTGTAATCTAAAAAACTGAACATCTCCTATTCCATATTTTTATTTTCAAGATGACATAAAAAAGCAATTGTGGAAACTTGCAGCATTACAAAGGCCGTGAAAATTAGCCTGCCGGGTGGAGAAGCCAAAAATAAGTCTGCATGTTTCATTCAAGGTCACCAAACAGCGAGAGAACTGATGGGTGGATCGAGAATCAACCACACTTCTTATTTGAACGTGACGACAGGGTGTTAAACAGGATGAGCTTTTCTCCTCCAAACCTTCAGGTCGTTATTTTTCTGTGCTGGTGATGAATCAATTTTTCTTCTGATTACAGCTCAACAGAAAAAAAAAACCTGCCAGAGCCTGTTGCTATGCAGGAGTCCCTCCTGTCTCACTCCACAACCTTTATTTCTCTTTTTAAAAACACTGCGAGACAAATACACACAACAGGAGGCGGTGACAAGAAGCAGAGAAGAAGAAGAAACGTGTCAGTGTGTGTGTGTGTGTGTGTGTGTGTGTGTGTGTGTGCTGTGTCGCTAGCCCTGTTATTACAGGGAGGAGAAAGAAAATTGCTGCCTCAAAGCGATAAGTACAGCTCTGTCTCTGCCTCTGTGCTGCTGGAAAAGCCACTTCAGGCTATGACTGACAGGAGAGAGGAAGAGGAGGAGGTCAACCGAGAGGAGCGGAGAGAAAAGAGAAGACATGACGATGCATGCAAAAGCTTCGAATCACGCCTTGAAACCGGGGCTTGCATCATGAACACGTAAATCGTGCGCACATCGAGGAAATTTAATAAGATAACACACATACACACACAGACTGCAGCTTTAGGATGCATGCCAGCAGTGTTACATGTGACAGAAACTCCCTCACACACACACACACACACACAGCGTCACACACAGCGTCCTGTTTATCCATCAAAAGACAAATCCAGTTTAGCTGACCTTCATGTTGGAGCAACTCCTGCTGAGCATCTAAAGACCTGCAAAGAGGAGGAGGAGGAGAGAGGAGAGAAGAGGAAGGATGTCGAGGATGAAGCGGCAGAAAATGAAAAAAAGCAGAGAGAAAGAAAAAACTAATCGAGCCACTTAAAAAACAAAGCGATGAGCGGAGAGGAGGAAGCGACGCAGGCTGCCAGAGATGAAGACATGAGAAGAAAGTGAACTCAGAAAAAGCGAATACCTCTTGGAGCGTCGCAGCATGCTCCTCTCGGGCAGTGAGAAATTGGAGAGCACCGTCCAGAAGGAGTCAGACATGCTAACGGCGGAGCGGACGCGCGACCATCGCTGTGACACGGCGGCGCTCGGCGGAGGATGTGATTAGAAAACAGACGCTGGCTTTTTCCACCTGTCACACCGGCGAGAGAGAGAGAGAGAGAGATGCTGGTGTGTCCTCCCTCTCTCCTCCCTCTCTCTCCTCTCTGATCCTCCCTCTCTCGGCTCAGCAGGGCTCCCCCCTCCCTCCCTGATCCTCTTTTCTTCCTCTCACCCCCCCTCTGTTTTCTGAGTGGAGCTCTTATTGAGCAGCTGCTTATCAGTTTACAGATGTTTGATTCCACCAGTGAACTGAAGCCGTCGTATTTAGACGCTGTGATTGAGAATTTTGTGGTTTCATCGACTGTTTAAAAGATGGATGACACGTCTCTACTTCCTCCTGCTGTACAAAAGTGAAGCTAAAATATCTCGTCTATGGGCGCCGCCATCTTGAGCTAGTGACATCATTTGCAGTAGTTATTTGGGGGAGGAGCCTCAATATCAAGATCCCACCCACACACCCGCCCATCTCAATCAGTAATAATCAATAATTAGGGACTGTTAGCTAACAATCACCTGCTTATATCTCCTCTTAATCTTTCTACTCTACCTACAATTCACAAAGACGTCTGCAGGCGCCTCTACGACTCCTTAACTGTGACTGACAGCTGTCAATTATGATGACGCCCCCTTTTTAATATCATCAAATGACTAATTAAAACAAAACTGATCAGAAAAACAAACACTTGAACGAACATCGGCGTGATAAGAACTACTTAAAATGACACAAACAATCCGTGGGAAACATTTATTTAATGTTTGATTTGTTTAGTTTGTCCCATCTGCTAACATGGGGGGGGCGGGGCTTATGAGCCGCCACCAGGGGGCGATCCAGATTATGATTGATTATAATTTCCATTTAATATCTCTAATGTAGTGTATAGAACAATGTTTCTAACAATGACTATGGTTTTAATAGTTTAATAGTGTCTGAAATTTAAAATGACTCGACTTTTAGGTTATTTTTTGGTTGTCATTACAAAAAAAGTGCAAAAAAAGAAGAAAAAAAAACTGTCACTGCTGGCCTCTTATCTTTTAAAAAAATAGCAACTTGTTTAAAAAGTACCTGTCAAACAATATAATTTTTTTGTCCATTATCAGTATATTTTGAAATAAGAATACATACATTACATAATACAGGTCTGGTGTGCGGCCACCTGTTTTTAACTTCATTTTAACTGTTTTATTTCTTCTACCTTTAATCATTTGAACTGCACTTTTTTTTACACTATATGAACTGTGCAATTATACTTTGCTGTTCTTGAAGTTGAACTTATTTCTGATAATTGTTTGCTTGAAAAGAGCTCTACAAATAAACCTATTAATTTTATATTATCTGGGTAAAGGGACTTTAGTTCCTGATTTAGCTCCTGGAGCTCCTCAGTGTGTTCAACTAATTAGATGAAAAGAGCTTTTGATCAGTAAAAAGTTATAATCGATAGGAGTTATGATGTAAACGAGGAGAATAAGTTGTAAAATAAACTAAATTTTCCTTAAAGGCATCAACTTACACGAGGATGTTTTGAGGCGTCATCAGACAAACGCCGTTCACTCGTGCAGTTTTCTGGTTCCTCTTCCTGAACATGAACGTTGGCCGATAAAACACTGAAGGTCAGGAAACTCAGTGATGGAGGTAAACAGACGACAACACACACACACACACACACACACAAACAAACAGGTGTGTGATGGGGTGACTCGTCTTACCTCCAGAGGAAGGGGTTTCCTCGCTGGTGAACGGGGGCCGACAGAGGGCCGTCAGAGGAACAGAGGGAGGGGGAGGAGGAGGAGGAGGTGAAGGGGGAGAGGGTGACGACGGGGGGCTGGACGACGGAGGGATGAAAAGAAGTGGGGACAGCAGGTGCTGGAGGAGGCTGCTGTTGCCGTGGCAACGCAGCTGAGCCGGCGACCAGATTCTGCCAACAGAGGAGGGAGGAGGGGAGGAAGAAAGGATGAAGAGAGGAGGAAGAGAGCAGGGTGAGGACGGAGGGGTGTGTGACGCTTGACCTTGTGTGTGTGTGTGTGTGCGTGTGTGTGAAGAGACATCGGTGCTCGACTGTATTTAAAAGCTGTTCACACCTCTGAGTGGAAACTTCCATCTGTTGTTGAACATCTGTTCTTTAACTTCTCTCTGCACGTTTGGATTGAAACGATCAGTTTTAGTTAGCAGAGATCAAAGTCACGTCTTTAACTTCTGTTGAACAACAGACACTGTTCAAACACTTCATACAAATTAAAGAAAGTCAAGAAGTCGGTTATGTCAGTTAGAGAGGAGGTTTTGTGGATCAGGTCCTACGAATCTACAGTCACTTTCTTTACAATCATTTTTTTCTGTACACGTGACATCTATTTCCTGTCTGTCCTGGGTTACCTTTTTTCTTTGATATAAAAGGGTGTTTTGAGGAGTTGTTCCTGAGCAGAGTCGAGGCTTTGGGGTCAAAAATACAACAACATGTGTGTAAAGTTCACCAACATCAACAGCTACCGGTCACACCAAGTCAGGCTTTAAAAACTGATCTCCTGAGTGTGCTGAGTTCAGGCTTGTTACACTGCTGATGAATTCAACGTTTCATTTCTGAGAATATAACTGCATTATTTCATCTTTAAAAGTTACACACAGTTGCTTTGAAAAAATATCAGAAGCAGCCGGTGTCCATGAATAATTAATAATTAAAGCCCCAAATGTGGAGCAGAAACCATCTTTAGAAGCATTTATTTGACATTTATTTTTTTAGTTTGTCTCATCTGCTAACATGGGGGGGGTGGAGCTTATGTGCTGTACTGTCATGTCGTCCATCTTTACAAACAGTCTGAGGTCAGGACTCGAGATAAGGCCACGTGTCTGCAGAACGTCGGGACTCAGTCATAATAAAACTTAAAGGAGTAGAAAAGACTAAAATCTTTTAAATCGAGACGTCATAAAACAGATTGTCTCATTCTATCATTTTGTTGCTCTAACTGTCACACCAGTTCAGCCTTAGAAACAGATCTTTTTTGGCTCTGCAGAGTTCAGTTCAGACCTGGAGGGCAGGGGGACCGTATGGTTGTGGTCCCCATGTCCCCTCCCCCCTGCTGGGTGAGACAGAACGGGTGCGACCTCCTGCTGAGGAGTCGGGAGCTGCACACATTTTATGATATGCAGCGTTTCCCCTTCATACTGTAGAGCCATCTGTTGTTTCAGCACAGCCGGCGCAGAAATGACACAGAAACTCAACAAGGAAAAATGTTGAATGAAAGCATAAACCGAGGTCATATAGGGGCAGGATTTATTCACAAAAAGTGCAGAAAAGTGTAGTTTGTGTTGTCTTTATGAATATTAAACAGTGTAAAACCACAGCAGGCGGTTTGATAACACACAACAAGTCAGTTACACACATGCAGCCAATATTCAACGCTGGGGAGAGATTTGAGATTTTTCCTCCTCCAGGTCAACCGAAACTCTTATTTTAAAGCCAATAATAATTTAACCCATTAAAATACAACATTTATGGACAAATTAAAATAAATACCTGAGATGGGACTAAATATCTCCTATCACCTTCTGTCGAGTTTTACTTTTTAAATCTGGTGAAATCTCTTTAATTAAATTCTAAAATTAGAATTATGACTTTATTAAAGCCCCTCACGGCTCGGGGACACGCTGACGTGTGTCGTTAATCCAGGTTTAACCTCTGAGCTGATGCAGGACTTCCTCCTCGATGCCTTCTCGAGTTTCTGTCTCCTCACAGACTCAGCCGGGTGTTTTCGGTGACTCAGTGTGTATGTACACTATGTGTGCGCTGCATTGTGGATGTATGCGCGTCATGTAAGCCCAGCTCTGTTCACACCCGTATTTCTGGTGACGGTGACGTAGTCTTAGAAACAACGCACGCCCTGTCAAACATTTATTTTTGGGGGGGTGGGCTTCTTCTTTATCCCTCTTTATCACACACATCTGTAAAGTCTTTTATTATAATCTGCAGGTATTACAGTTTTATTCGACTAACTCAAAATGGTGCTGTTGAGTGTCTTAATTTGAAAAGATTTCCAAAAGTTCAAGTCAGTTAGTATCATTTAGCTTTGTTATGTTGCTTCATGCCTCACAGGATTAATTATTTTCATTATTTTGTCTAGAATATTTGGACGTAAACAAACATAAAGTAAAGCAGAAGGAGGAAGAAGGAAACACAACCTGTTATGAATCTGATCTACACACACACACACACTCTTACTGGAGGCGGAGGTGTGGGGCTCCTGCTCGCTCCTTCCTCCTCTTCATCTTGTGTCCCGGGACAAAAGGCTCAGCAGTAATCTTTAATAATCCGCCGGACTGCATCGGCTCATCTGCCCGTCAAACACACACCGGACCGACCGACGCCGGCACAACTGTCGGTCCTCCACCAGTCAGAGCCACCGTTTATATAGAAAGGAAGGACCAGAGTGTGTGTGTGTCTGCGTGTGTGTGTGTGTGTCTGCGTGTGTGTGTGTTACGTCAGCACCTGCTTCTTATCTCCACGCAGAGGACACACACACACACACACACAGTTATGTGAGGTATCTGGGGTAGAGTGTTCCTTCAGCAGCAAGCACGGGCATGCTGAGTCACAAACAGTCTGCTTCAAAACACACACACACACACACACACACACACACACAGTCCCGTCTTTGGAGTTACTGCACAACACACATACACATTTACCTGAGCTCAGTAAACAAACTCAGTGTTTATTGCACAACAACTCTTTTGAGATTTCCTCTTTGGCATTTTCTTGTCTTCCGAATAATCCAAAGTGAGAAAGTTTCCTTTTTCTTCTTCTTCTTCTCGTATTAAGAAGAATAATCCAGAGAGAATATCAAGTTCAGAGTATCTCCATGGTGTCAGATATTAAAGAGAAAACCTTCAGCTCCTGTCGTCCATCCATCACAGAGAGAAAGTCCTCTAAGGGACTCTCCCGGCTGCCCGTCCCCAGGAACGGAGCTCCTTCGCTGGGCACGGTCGGCCAGATAATCCTGTGCAGTTCCTGGAAGTCTCAGCTGGTGTGATCCGTGTCAGTCCGCCGTGAGACGAGAGGACCGACTGAGTCCACGACAAACAGCCGACAGAGGGACGGACGGACGGACGAGGGAGGGAGGAGGGTGAGAGAGGGAGGGAGGGGGGAGGAATATAAAGACAGGAGGGAGGCTTCTCCTTCCTGCTTCATTCACTTCAGTTTAGATTTGAACTTTATAAAGAAAAATGAAGCGTAATGAACTTTCAAATGTGGACAAAAAACAAACTACTCAGTGTAGAAACAGGTGAAGCTTTAAGAAACACCTTTATAATGTATAACACGTGTTTATAAGATCATGTAAAACAGGCTGCAGGTCGTCATTGTTGACACTGATTAAAATCCAAAGAAGATCAAGTTTAAAGAGAAATCTTCAAAATGTTTAATCGTTTATTTTTTCATACATTTAAATAATTATTTTTGAATGACGTTACTTTATTGGTCTTTTAAATCACTTCAGGAGACAATTTCATTTCTTAAATTGCATTCAAAATGACAAACTTTGAGTATTTGTGTGTATTTTATGATTTCTAAAATGACTTTTTCAAACTCAAGTTTATCTTTTAAGAAGTTTTAATTGGCATTTTATTACATTTCTTTCGTTATATGACCTTTGTTAAACAAAGCTAGTTTAACTTTTGGCTTTTTTAAATGAGTTTTGTTTTGATTACTTTTTATAGATGATTTTTATTTGAATTTTTAAACAGCGGGTTATTTCTTAAGGACTTTTTCTTTCATTCAGCCAACTTTTTAAATGATTTTTCATCATTGTTTGTTATGACTTCAAACATAAGGTTTAACCAGGTTTTTCCAACAACTTTTTAAAGATGATTTCAAATGAATAATCTTCAGTGAATGAAATCACAATCAGAGGTGAGAAGTCTGCACATTAAACTGCACTGAATCGTACTTTGGTCCATCTCTGTCTGAAAACCTGCAGAAACTGAAAGTTCAAGCGTCGATCGAACATTAAAACCTAAAAAGGAAACTTCCCGTCGTCCCGACATGTTAACAAGGACGACGCGATCACAGAGCTGCAGCTGTCCTCTTTCTGAGAAGCCCGAGGACACGGCCGACCCCGACGAGCTAAATGCAGCTCACATGCCAGATTGTTAATTCATAAACAATGAAGTGGATCAGAGATGACTGCGGCTCGGGTAGAGTCTCACACACACACACACACACACGCACGCGCACACACACACACACACTTATTGTGGAGTGATTACTAAACTGATGCAGGAGCAGCACCAGGACACGAGGATGTCATTACACCAGTCAGGACGTCTGTGTGTGTGTGTGTGTGTGTGTGTGTGTGTGTGTGTCATCTGAGAATCTGATGCCACTTCAAAATAAAAGCCTCGCAGCGGTTATTTCCCTTCAGTTTCCTCCTGAAGGTTGGAGGAGAGCTTCATGTTAGTCGAGTTCGACACTGATTTAGTGACAGAAAACAGAAAAAAAGCCTCTTCTGTGTGTCTGTGACCAAAGTTCACTCTTATTTAGAGCAGAATCATCTTTCTTATGTCGTATAATCTCATATTAATAATCTGTGAGGTTGTTTTTAATCAGCAGCTGACGTTAGCATACATGAACAGCTGTTGTCAATCAATACATAATGACAAAATATAGTCAATTAATGAGCTAATAAGTTTAACTAAACTGATGATATTTTTAATAGAACAGTGTTAAATATTTAAATATGAGGATGGAAGTTAACTCTCATTACTCTTCATTACATTTCAAGAAGAAGAAGAAGAAGAAGAAAGAACTTTTTGCTGAATTAACTTGACAGCTTCAGATGTTCTTATCTATAATATCTAATAACTAATCTATAATATAATATCTATAATATAATTATATAGTCAATTAAACTAAATCTAAATATATGCAGTAGTTAAATGACTGACTTCTTGTCTACGCCAGGATGAGACGTTTTATTTGCAGCTAAATCTGATTTGTGAAATAAATAATAATAATAATAAAAGATTAAATATCAGTTTTTCTGTTTCTGTCATGAAGCGACTGCAGCTTGACTTTTGTTTTATGACTCTTTTGTTGTTTAATGACCAATAAATGAACTTAAAGAGGAGAAAATCACAAACACAGAGTGGTCGGTGTGTGTTTGATTTGACAGACTTTGTTTCGCTGCCATAACTTCCTGATCTGCGTCCATAAAACAAACAAAAAAAAGAGTTGATGAGCAGACAGCAGGACGCCGCCACCGGCCAACTGTCACTTCCACCGAGTGGACTCGGACTCAGAGAGGCTTCAGCAGCACACACACACACACACACACACACACACACACACACACACACACACACACAGAAACACCATCCAACCCCTGCGGCTCTGCTCTGCTATGAAGGATCTGATAAAGCAGCTTTGTAACTTCAAAGAGCTTCCAGGAGATACGAGAGAAATAAAAGTGGCCTGTTTTTAATGGACTGCAGCTCCACAGATCTACACTTTCATTTTATTTATTATTATTATTTCTGCTCTGTGGATATTTAGGCTTCTAAAGGAGTTCAGATATTGAGAAAACAGGATTTTCTCTAAAGCAAATGACCACTTTTGAGGGCAGGAAACTTTTATAATGCGTTTTACGTTTTGTGAAATTGTTCAGGAAACCTCCCTATAAACTGTGTCGAAGGTCTTTTCTCAGAAGTTTCAGCCGTTGAACTCATTGTGCAACCAAAATTTTCTTTACATGCACACCTGATAATAACCGTCTTTGTGGAGCGACCTGGTTCATGTTCACATCATTTCCTGGTTTCGTAACCTGCGTGAGCTGTTATCTGGAGGAGTCACAGTCATTTCTGCATCCTCACTGATGACCAGAAACCAGAATTAGATTATAATCATGTGAACAGGGAGATGAATGTCCACTTATCTTCGTATTTTACATATAAAGTGTGTTCTGGATATGATTAAAATGGAGATAAGAAGCTTCTAAATGTAACACAAACACTTATAAAATGTTAAATATAAGGTTGTATATCAAACATGTGGCCTGAAATCCATCCTCTGACTGAGATGTGGAAACAGGGAAACTCCAGAGTGACTGATGTCCAAAAGTCTCAGATTACTCACAATCAAAACATCACAATGACTTCATGTTTTATCTCACCGGTGCGGCTGACTTTTGTCTCCAAACACGTCGAACTTTTTAAGAGCAGGACAATAAATCAGCTGCCAGCACACACTTACACACACAGAGAGATATAAATAGGTCTTGCATCTATCCACAGTGGGATGCTCAGCTGTTCTGGCACACTCATGCAAACACACACACACGCACAGATAAATGCACTCTGTGGCTTTTTAAATTTGTCCTTTAACCCTTTACTGGAAGCTGCACGACTCGATGAGGATTAACAGCTGAAACCGAACCCACACGGCGTGACGGTAATATTTAAAGGAGGTGAATCTTTTGGCTAAAAAACAGCGTCGAATTTCAAAGATGTTTAAGGTGGAACAGCAGCTTCACCTTATTCCACCTTATCAGATGCACCTCTCTGTGTTTGGTTCATTGTATTGCACCTTTAAAGCTTTCCACTCGTTTCCCAGATAACACAAACAAAACAAAGACTTGCTCTGATTGGACAGAAAGCAGAGAGGATGATGGGTACTTACAAACTGCCTCTTCTGGGAAGGCTCAGCTCCTTCTGAAAGAGAAAGAAAGAGATTTATAATTACTCAGATGATCACAGTAATGTCTAACAGTTGTGTTTTCACAGGTTCAGTACCGCCATTTGACCAACAGGTGTCACTGCAACACAACTTGTACAACGTCACAGCTCATGTTTTTACATCAGTGGTGCGTTCAAAGTCTGCTATTATGCTTAAGAGCTGCAAATATATAATAAAATAAAATATATATTGGAAATCATCTAAAAAGGTACCAGTGGATTAAACACTTTTGGAACATTTTAAGAAGCCAGCTCACCTAAGAGAAGTTTAAAAAACCCTGCTGGGCTTCTTTAATCTGACTCCTTAACGTGATGTTTGTGTTTGAAAAGGTGAGTTTCTTTTCTGCACCTGATCCGAACCTTCAACCAGCGACCACAAGGGGGCGGAGGAGCGTCGTTATAATCTCCACGAGCTCATAAACTCACAGAATAATTTATAGAGACGAATGAGACACTTTTAAAACCGAATGTGTGAACAAACTCTCTTCTTGCTTTAACTACGATTACACACTGATGTTACAAAGACGTTTGAATTTTTACGTGTGTCTGAAATGCTGCGACAACGAAACTCACACGTGTACACGACCTGTAACCTGCCAGCTTCTGGAAACAGTTTGAGAAAACAGACCACCGACATTACAGCCTTCCTGGTGAGAGCACCATCTGGCCAATAGTAGTAATCAGTGTGTGTTATTGTGTGTGTGTGTGCATGGATGTTATAAGTGTGTGTTGCCAGGTTCCCAAAGTAGGTCAACAGCTGGTTTTTACTTTGAAAAACATCATTAACACCTTCATCAGCATCCATCAGTGCGAACACGGCGGCAATACTTCATTCATTCAGACAGAGCAGTGACACACACACACACACTCTTTAGATCACATCTTTAGATTTTGTATTTCTACATCTATTTATTTCAGATTTATTATTAAATCTAAAAACAATGACTTCCTTTCACATGACAGAAAAAGCAAACTGTCTCATTTGATTAGCTGGAAGCAGAAATTAATAGAGATTATTTATTGATTTATTGATTAGTTCATCTTAATCACTAATGTTGCCTTCATTCAAGTCTTAATTTACGCCGCTCTGGGGTTTAATAAGTCGTCGTTCTCTGATAAACTTTTCACTGAGAGTCAGAGAGTTTTTAATCCCTCCATCACACTTTCTGCCCATCTCTCACACACACACACGCTCAGTATTCCTGTGTGGGTCATCCGAGTCAGATAAGCTCGCTCTGTCTCTTCATATCTCGCCTGTGCGGATAAGCTAATGGACATAATGGAGTTCAGCTGAAGCACGGCGAGCGACCGAGTGTGTGTCTGCTTGCTACGATAACATCAATCAAAACGTTTTGTCCTCCCGAGACCAGAACGGCCAGAGATGGACCAATTAGCTGTGTGTTTGCGTGATGCTCCTCTTCCTCTGAACAGATGTCGTCCAGACCACGATGGACGGGAAACGTCTGGAGCATCACGAGAAGAGGAGGCAACGTCTTATAATCCAGCAGGCCGTCTGTCTCTTTTACAATCCGTTTAAAAGTTCTTTGACTCGTTTAAAAAGCAGGTTTTCTTTTTTTTTATGCTCCAGTCGTCCTCCACAACTTTTTCTCTTTAACTTTTTCTGAACTGTGGAGCTCGCTGCCTCTGGACATGAATTTTTAAAAGTAAAATAAAGATTTGTCTGTATAATCTGGATTTCAATTGAGAGTAATGTTCTTGCCTTTGCTGTTCTTAATTATAATCATTTACATAATGGCTAATCTTGATGTTTATTTTATTTTATCAAATTCTAATTGGATTTATTATTTTTTATGTTTGTCTTTCTTAAACTTTAGGCTGCGTGTCTTTGTGAAAGGTGCTTGATAAATAAAGTTTACCCTGCAGGTCTTCATGCCTCGTTACGGTCGAGCAGCGAGCGTCTGTCCACCGGTTAATCTGCTCTGAAAAATATCACCTCCGACTGGACTCAAAACAAAACGAACAAAATGAAACGAACCTTTTAACAAAAAACACACAAACGAGAGGCGATCAGATGAAGTTCTGTTAAAGCTGCAGGGACATGCCGTGATGTTTTCTTTACTGATTTTAAAACGTAACGCTCCTGAATTATCTGAGAAAACAATCGTACGACATCGTTGGAGCTTTGTCTGCAAAAACAGCTCCTGATGATGTCATAGTGATGTCATAATGATGTCATCTGGGCTTGAAGACAACAATATTTTTCTGTTTTAAGTGAATGGAGGAGGAGGAAGTGTCTTATCTCTTTTTATCATGAAAAAGAAAAGTTTAAATATTTATGTTGTGTTAAACTAATGTCTTATATATGTAGGTTTGCAGGATGTGCATTAAAAGATTGTTTAAACACGTTTAAAAAACAAGTATTATCCTAAAGGAAGCATGACCTTTAGAGGTTAACTACACCACTGCATTAAATGTAATAATGAGTTATTATTAGAATTTTTTGGTTTCTAAAAGCTTTTGGATGATTAAACATGTAAATTATTGTTGTCTCTGATAAATGAACAGAACAGGAGAGTTAAAAACTACCAGACAAACTACAGACAGGCGGAATAAAAATGCGTTTCATCCATCGAGTGGAGGAAAAAACACGACTTCAACAGGCTCTTCAGACTCTTTCCTGCGCTCTTCACTTCATCCCTCTCTCCATCCTCTTAACCTCCCCCTCATTACCTCTCTCTCCCCCCTAACTCACCTCCTCACTTTGACTCTCCTGTCTGGCTGCACAACAGGAAGAAAAAAAAAAAAGCTTTTTGCTGTGTTTAAGTACTTTACGCTGGTATCATCCATCCTCCCACACACATCTCTGTAACGTGAAATGATGCTCGTCTGAACTCTTGTCTGACAGTTTATTACATTATACTGTGTGTGGCTGCTGCTATCTAAACCCCGAGGGAGGATGTTCACCCCAAAGCCACCCCGCAAAAATAACCCAAGAGGGAAAAAAAAGCTAATGCCCGACATAAAAACACACATACAGAGCAGCCTGCTGGTATTAAACAAACCAAATGAGGGAGTTGTGATAAAATTATCCCCGGTGATGGCGAGGATAAGAGGAGCAGAACACAAAGCCTGAAGCAATCTGCCCGATGGAGTACAGGCATCGATAATACGCTTTATGGCTGCGAGAGAGGAGGGCTGGGAGGGTAATGTAATTAGAGAGATGCAGTGAGAGAGAGGAGAGGCCGAGAGGAGGTAAAGAGATGTCGACCGGAAAGGAAACAGCTCAGTCTGAACGTGAACAGAAAAGACGCGTGAGCCTCGACTGTGAAGGGTAAAGACTCAGTCAGATAAATAAACCGATAAACAGATAAATAAACTTTCTGCAGTGTCAAAAAAGGAGACCTGGTTTCACTTCAGGTGATCAGATCTGATCTCGATGCCCTTTTCCAGTAAAAACAGATCATTAATCCGCTCTTAATAAATCAGTGGTAGGACAGAAAATCTGATTGGTGTGTTTATTTGTAGATTATTTTTCAGTTTAAATTATAATCTGGAACATTTTCCTTTGAATAAATGTCTATCACTGAATGGTGACTGATGAATGTCTGCAGCATTATGACCTGAATGTCTGTGGAGACTTTACAGAAAAATCACAAGCAGCACAGTTTGACTTTAACACAACAGACTCTTCATCTTGTGTGTGAAATGTGGTTATATGGCTGAACAAAGAAAGAAAAGATCGATGACTACAGACGATGAAACTGAAACAAAAACACTCCTCATATCACCGATTATCTTCAGAGAGGCCATGAAAGAGAACATAATGAAAATCTTGGAGATTAAATATAGATTATAGGTATTTGTCAGACATTTTGCAGCTTTAAAGGCTGAATATTATCTACCAAGAAAACAGATTTCATTTTAGTACTTTCTGAATCATTGAAGCCAAAATACTGATTCGTGTTCATTAAACAAAGACGATCGATACACTTCAGGTCTTCGTAGAAACATTTCACTCAAGCTGCTCAGATTTCTCCAGTAATGTAAAGTTTAAATAGTCAGTTATTCTGAATATTACTGAGTTTTGGCTTGCTTACTGGCACAGTAACACCGCGGTTAACGTCACCCTGGCTTACGGGTGTAAGTGACTCGACTCCGAAGAAACAAAAGCTCAAGAAAAGACTGAAAAAAACATGCCAGAAATATACACCTTTTAATATTAAACTATGAGATGCGATTGTGGCAGCAGTTTGCAGATATTTCACCTGTTTAAATCCCAAATTAAACAGAGTTTGGAGGGATGATCACACACTCGTGCACCACAATCAGAGAACAACTCAGCAGCTTTATCCAAGAAACGAACATGAGAATACATTTTCTTCCCAGTGTGTGTGTTTGTGTGTAAAAGTGTACAAAAAAGTGTGTGTGAGTGTATTTAGCTGTTCCACCCAGGGGCCCGATCATAATAACATGTTTTAGTCGAGCTAAAAACACGCAATTAAGAGGAGGATGCCGGGGAGCCGAGCTCCACCGGAGACAATTAGAGCTGCAGCGGCAGCCAGAATTCATTATCAACACTGTGAATATTGATGAGAGGAAAGTGACAACAAAGAGACTCCAGGATGACACACACACACACACACACACACACACACACACACACACACACACACACACAGGGCAGAGGCTGAGAGACACACTAATGACAAAACACTGATAATTACTGTGAGCATCGTCCAGCACATTACATGATGAGAGAACAAAGTGGCTGATTCTTAAAGGAAAAACTCAACTTTGGTCTCATTTTCAGAGCGTCATTATAACATTTCTAACCAAAAACATTTAAATAAAACTGCTGCAAACAGTAAATTTAACTGTGGAGGCGACTTTATGAAATTCAAACCATCCTGACGATCGATATTTGAAGAGATGGAGAATAAAAACAAAAGCTTATTACCTGCGCTGCAGCGACCGTCTTTATATAACCTGTCAGAAAATAAACTCAGCGACTCGAAAGACGTCTGCAGACACGACTTCATGTACAAACACATTCACAGTAGCTGAGTACACCAACATGTTAACAACACGCCAATGTAAACCATGTTACACGTGCAGTTTATTATAAGTCAGACATGCGACTTTGTAGGGATTTAAACGAATGTGGGAGTTTGTTTCAGTCATCCTGATTATTTTTAAGAAATTATGGTGTTGAGACTAACAACACTTTGCTGCGCTTAAACAATTAAAAGAGTTTGTGTTAATTATAGTAAGATGTAGTAATCTCTGAGTGGGCTGGTGCAGAGTTAAGCAACAGCTAAATATCCTCCTTAATCTGGATTGGTAGAGCAAATGCTAATGATGTGGAGAAACATCTGAATAATACAGAAGAAATCTGTTTCTTATTAAACTACTGTATATTCTCATTAAGTCAGTTTTCCAGTAATGAACGGCACAAACAAATGAAGGCGGGTTGTAAATAAAATCTAAGTGAAAAAAGTATTTTTTATAATGGCAAACAGTGTGTCTCTTAAACAGAAAAACAAGAAAATGGCAATTATGAGATGATATACTGACTGAATCAGTGCTGAGGAAATGTCAACAGCACATTAAAACAGAAAACGATCAGAAAAGAGGAATTCAAATATAATTAGAAACCAAAACAGAGGCTGGTCTCAAATAAAGGCCTGGTTCCTTCTGCAGGTGAGCTAAATGAATTTATATAAATATTTGAGAACAGACAGTGATTTTATTAGTTTAATATGTTTTACAGTGAGTGGATCAGGCTGCTGTGAATGAAAACATGACCAATATTACTTACTGACTGTTAGCAACCATTAAAACACCGATAGTTGGTGAAACAAAGAGTTCTGCGTCGACAGAAAACGAGACGAACGACGCCCGTGACGTTTGAGATTCACATGAGAGCACCAGAAAATAAAATACTAAATGTCACGGGGGTGAAATACGGCCTTTAACGGCGACGTAAAGCTGCTCTAAGTGAATGAGCTAATTGTCTGGTGGCGTTGTGAGGACGCAAGCGGCGTCCTAATGAAAGCTCTGCTGATGCTTAACGGCCGCCATGAGAGGCCCAGCGGGACCTGTGAGGCTCTAATGGGCGTGTGCGTGTGTGTGTTGGGTAAAAGGGGCATAAAGGGTGAGTGTGTTTGTATCCCAGAATAACACACTTTACTATTGAAGAGCATTTATAATTCGCCTGGGCCACACACACGACACATTAACACAACTAATCTCCATTACTGGGTAGAGTGAGTGTGTGTGTGTGTGTGTGTGTGTGTGTGTGTGTGTGTGTGTGTGTGTGTCATCGAGGGGGGGTTGACATCCATTTAGGTTGGCTTTTAATCTTTCAAATGAGTAGATATAACTCTTCTTTCGTTAATGCCACTAACAGCCAATTACCGTGTGTGTTCGCTCAGTAACAATGTGTGTGTGTGTGTGTGTGTGTGTGTGTGTGTGGAAAACGTGTATTTGAAGGAAGACAACGCTCTTTGGATAATTGTTATTGATTGAGTGTGTGTGTTTTCAATCGTTCACAGGTGAAAGTGGGACTCTCAGCTGAGGTAGGAGCAGCTGTGACCTTTGACCTTAAACTTTCAGGTGACATCTTGGTACTTAAAGAAAAGTCTCACAGATCTTTATCGCTGTTTTATTTTGGCTCTCAGACTTTCATCATTAAAGACTTTTTTCTTTTCTTCTTCGTGATCTTGTCTGAAGTCGTCTCAGTGCTCATTAGCCGGCGGACTGAAGCCGACCATCAGAGCCACGTGTGATGACTTTTCATGTTTATTTTTTCATTCATGATGCGGTGATAAGATGTGTGTTGAATTATATGAGAAAATTAAATCAAAACATCAACTTTAACATCAGCTTTTGAGGAATATTTGAAATATTGAAACATTATTCAGGTGAGCGACTAGACTGAGTGATTAATAAGCAGATTAATCAATAATAAAAAAATAATAATTGTTAGTTGCAGCTCTAAGCAGCTTTCAGTCATTAGTTTTTTAATACCAGTTTTATATCTAACTTATACTCTAACCTGATTTACTTGCTTTGTTTACTTAATATATTAATATTTTTTGCATCAACACATCAAGACCAATTCATCATTATGTAAAAAACCTGATTTTGATTCAGTTTTGACACAAACTCGGCGGTCAGAGATGATTTAAAACACCTCTCCTTTCACCTCTCCCTCCATCCACTGTTTCTCCACAGCTGCACTTTTCATTCATCGGATCACTCCACACACACACTTCCTGTGACGCGGCAGGACGTCCAACGTGTGCAGCTGCGAGGTCTTTCCAGCGGACAAACGGAAATCCAAAAGTCTACAATTACCCGGGCAGCGTGTTGGTGTTCGTCCCCTCCGAAGCAGAGACAACCTGCTAATTAGCTTCAGCTACGAAGACACACACACACACACACACACACACTTGGCTGAAAGGAGCTAATCTGGCCTCATCAGCTTGTCTCTCATGAGTTCCAGCAGGCCGACACTTCCTCCAGCACGTCGCTAAAGCTGCTATCAGCGCCGGCAGAGAAAACAAGCTAATCCTAATTGGAATTTACACATTCAAATGAAATCTGCAACGCCTCGCTGAAAGGGTTTTATCTGCAGATAATACAGAGAGGGAGTGGCAGTGTGTGTGTGTGTGTGTGTGTGTGTCAGATTGGCAGGTGGATTTGAAACAAGCTTCCCCACAATAATTAAAACAAAGAGCTTCCTGGTGTCTGTTTCAACACGCGGAGCCGAGCTGGGACTGTTTATTCAGCATCCGGCGTGTGTGTTCAGTAGGGTCATTTAGGCGATGACACACGTATCAATAAAGATATTCCTAATATCTTTACAACCCAGCCTTCAGATAAGCCTCCAATATCTCCCTGTAAGACGCTGAGAGTTCAATGTTCATGTCTGCATCTGGATCTAAACTCTGAAGTGAATCGTTTCATCTCTCCTCGCTGTTTTTTTTATTTATTTTCAATGTGGAAACCGTTCATTTGCTTCTCATTTAGATTAGATTATGATCAACTCAGATTATTTTAAAAAGAAGTGCAGAAGTCAGTCCAGCTTTTTTTTTAATTTCATCAAATTAATCAAAGTTTAGTTAATGTTGGTCACTAAAACCTGTTTCTGAATAATCAGGCGACAAACAAATACAGATCTACACTTTTGTGTGACTTTTGTTTATGTAGAAAGCTGAGTCCAAATGGCTTCAGTGAGGGAACAGATTAAGATTTTCACCGACTATCTGCTGAAATAAGAGTCTTTAAAAAAATGTCTGCTGTTTAACTGTAACATCCTTTTCAGTTTCAAAATAAAAGCACTCACTCAACATGAGTATATCTGCTCGCTATCAGTGAATAAATGAAAGAGAAACATGTCAACTTCGTTAGTCAGTTCATATTTGTCACCTTATTAATTGCTGAAATTAATTGCTGAAGTTAATTAAATGAGAAGCAGGTGATCTACCAGGATCATTATCACACCTGTCACCTGTAAACTACTTTAAATAACAACCTTCAGTAATCTGTTGGGGGGAGAAAAGAGGCGCTGCTGAATAGTTTATATTCAGCCTGGTGCCATGTGGTAATTTGATTTAACGCATTCATTTAAGAAAATGCAACATATAAGCAGAAAACTGAAATAATGAAGGTCTTGAAACAAACATTTTGACAGAGAGACCCTCTAAAGACGAGGCCTCATGTTCGCATTATAAAACTGAGGCCTCATAACGGGTCCTTTAGGGCCTCTGGAGGTCTGGGCCCCTGGGCTGCAGCCTAATTTACACTCTTAATAATCCAGCTTTGGTGTGCTCACACAGTTTTCTAATGCAGCGGCTAATCATGCTTTCAATCAGTGGTTCCCAACCTGAGAAACTCCCAGAGGGTCCTGAGATAATTGTTGGAGGAAATAGAAAGTATTCAAAAGATTTGGGGAGATTTTTTCTCTTGTCTTTGCCTCTTTCTTGTGAAATACTGCGCAGTTATAACTCTTCAGGTCAAATGAACAGTCTGAGAAGGAAATGGCACTATTCAATCGAGACGCTCAGAGATAAAACCATCTGAACTCTCCTGTTGCTGTCGGACTCTGGTGTCTACAAAATAAAACCCAGATTGGATAAAAGTGAAATACTGTGTGAGATCTTAGAGGACAGAAGAGTTGTTTCATCTCTACAACGTGAGCAGGTGTGAAATATCACATCTCATGTACATTTAATACAAATTTAAATGAGTCCATTAGATTAGATGAGTGTCTGCCTGCAGGCGCCGAGCGTCCTGCAGGGTGTTAACGCAGCCTCTGTCTAACGGCCTGATGGGAATTATTTCTGAGTGACAGAGGTGGGATTTCACCTCCCACCCCCCCACACCCTCACCCCCTCCCTGCAAACAGGGTCTAAGATCTGAAGCACTTCAGCGGCTTGTTTGAAGGAGCAGAACAAACAGGAGCGCGCTCACACTGCAGCTTCATAAAAACGTGCAAAGTGGTTTAGAAAAAGAGGTGAAGCTGCTTCGCCGTGACGTGTGACCCAGATTCCTGCAGACTCGCTCCGCTGTTATGAATTCATAAAGGCAGCAGGAGGCTGTGTTCAAGTCATATGCTACAGAAAAAAGGTGATCTATATGTGCGGGAAGAAATTAAGTCATTTTCCATCCCTTTGTGTGCCCCCCCCACCCACCTCGCTCTCGGCTTCAGTTTATTATCAGGAAACCAGAGTTTGCTCAGCTCCCCCCACACTTCAATTGTCTACCTATCTAAGCTGCAACATCCCTGCTGAGTGAACATCATCCCGAACCTGAAACAAAGCAGTCGGAGCTGCAGATGGAAATATTTCCTCTTTCAGGAAAACACCTGAACGAATCTTTTTCTGAATATCAACCTTTTTTTTTTACTGTGCGAAACGAGGAGCACCTCACTAACCTCACAACAAATCCATTGCACTTCGATGAAACGTGACATTAAGAGCGGGGGCGCAACATCACACAGCAAAGGATGCAAACGTAATGAGCCAGGCAAAAAAATATTATTTGCTTTTAAAAGTTGGGAAATGAAGGTGTGAAGAGCTCAGTATTTCACAGAAAACATTTAGAAAATACTGTCGCATCAAAATATAAAACATCATCATCATAATTTTTCATAATTTTAGAAAGAGCTGCGCCATCTGTGCTGTTTAAACGCAGAGCTGTTTCTAATCAATAACCTTTAACCGATCAAAGATGTCGCAGATTTCAGTTTTGCATCGGTCATCCTCGCGCTCATTTTTGTCTGCTGCTTCTGAGATCTGAACATGAACTGAGCTGCTTGAGCAAACTTTTCCAACAACATCTTCATCGCTTTCTACTTTGCAAAAAAAAAAAAAAAATTCAGATTTTCATGAAAATTTCAGCAAGTGAAGTTGAAGAGAGAATAAAAACTGTGATGAAACTCTGAAGCAAGAGAGAGAAGAAGAGAAAAAAAATCATCAGGAATAGATGAATACTTTCTGTAAGGGAAGAAAATGAACAGAGTGAGGAAGAGGAGGAGGAAGATTAATAATTATGGGGGGTGTGAGGAAGAGAGGTGAGACAAAGAGGAGTTTGACAGACAGTACGAGAGGGAGATGATTCCCCAGAGGAGAGAGAGTGACATGTGATCCATCTGGATGCTCTTTCACTGCCTCCCCCTCGCCCTTCCTCCCCCCCACAGCTCGTTTTCGTTGTTAGAGCTGATCTGCTTACAGGCGGCGACGCTTCAGAGACGGGTGGGTAGCCTTGGAAATTACAGCCGAGGGGGGAGATGCGAAGGGAAGTATGTGGGCAGGAGGGGGGCGAACATCACTCCATACTCATCGGGCCACAGAGGACTTCTGTAATTATCGTCATCACCTCGACAAACGCCCTGATTTTAGCTCGTTTAAATCGGGGCAGTTCAAACACATCTGGGAGTAAAAATTCAAATTAACATCTTCTCCGTTTGTCAAATAAATGTTTCCCAAAGATGGTTTCTGTCATTTTACGCAGTTCTTAGCACGCTGATGTTTGTTCAAGTGTTTTAATTAGTTATTTTGTGATGTTAAAGGGGGCGTGGTCTCATGATTGACAGCTGTCACAGTGAAGTAGTCGTGGAGGCGCCTGCAGACGTTTTTTCAGGAATCAAATGTAGAGCAGGAACGTCAAGAGCAGGACGTAGCTTTAACTTTAGCAGGTGAACGTTAAGTAACAGACACTAATTATTGATTACTGATCGAGTCAGGAAGGTGTGTGTGTGGGCGGGGCCTTAATACAGAGGCTCCTCCCTTCAATGACGACTGCACAGATTCTGGCTCCAAATGACGACACCAGAACAAGATGGCGGCACCCGTATCTGAGATATTTTGACATTAGTAGAGTGAGAGGAAGTGAAGTCATCCATCATTATAAAAATTGTTAACTGATATTATGAGCCGACTAGTTAGCATGTTACTGCAAAGCTCACCAGTCAGAGTAACTTTCCAATGTGCCACACAAACGTCATCAAGGCTTTAAAAAATGTGTTTCTTTTCCAAAAAAGAAATTTACAGACACCAAACTAACCGTGACATAACGACAGACCCAGAGTCCAGCTCAGACAAAGAAAAGGTTTGAATCATCCTCATGTTTCTGGGCAGTGAGCTCATAAACACCTGTGATAGCCTGACAGTAAAAATGTGACGTCAAACTGAACTATGAAAGAACTTTACATTTTACAGAACATGCAGATATTTGATATTTTCTGTGATGAAACAACGCCACGAGAGAACGAACAGTTTTTGTTGTTTCCTCTCAAACAAACAAACAAACAGACAGACTGTGTTTGTTTGTTCTTTAGTATAAAGAGCAAGAAAAGAAAATGACCAAAGGAAAAAAGACCGAGGCTGTGAGTGTGTGTGTGTGTGATGAGTGAGGACGGGGTATCGTCTAGACATTCGGTTTCACACTCTTTGAAGTTTGCTGCCCACTGGCCAAACGCAGCCGTGTGGATGAACTCGACATGAAGAGACAACATGAAGGAGGAGGAGGAGGGAGGTTATATTTCCCCTTTTCCTATTTTTCTTCTTTATTAAACCGTGTTTTCATTTCCCCTTTGATATCAGTAAAGCTGGTGTGACAGCAGAGACTCGAGGGTTTAGGAGTGTGAGTGTGTGTGAGTGTGAGTGTGTGGATGAGTGGGTTTAATTCTTTATCTCTCATCATGATTATTCATTATTTATTCATTAAAGGTTTTATTTTTTCTTTTAGATTAGTTTGAAAAGCATTAACTTTGACTCACACTGTGAGATTTTAAAGTGTTGAAGTGCTTCTTCAAGTGATGAAAAAAAAAGTTTATCACACATCATTGTAGTATTTATGAAATACCACAGTGATATTAATACTGCCTTGCTATTTGATGACCTCTTGACCTGATTTAACTATTACAACAGCACATTTATTTTTATTTATATATTTATATATTATTATTTATTATTTTATATATTAATGCGCACAAATAAGGTCGTCCTGACACAAATACTGTAGTGACTGTCCGCTGAATGTCAAATCTCTCTCTCCTTCATGTCTCTAATCTGTAGGAATGAACCGATCAGATCAATCTGTTCTGGTGCTAAAAAGGATCCACATATAAAAACTGTTTCTTTGTCAGTGTTGCAGCAGAAATTATTTTTTTCCAGAAACAGTTACTTCATTCAGTCGTGGCAAAGTGCATAAAATCATGCACGTTGACGTCAGTGATTAGAAATGATCCGATCATTTCGGTTTAGAGCTTTTAAATTTGGTAAAAACGAACACTGATCAGATTGGTGTTCGGTATCTGGAGATACTTCAGGCTGAGTTAACAGGAGGGTGTGAAAGGAGAAAAAAGTTGTACTGAAAAACTCATAACAACGAAAGAACACTTAAATTGTGTGTTTAATGCTGTCTGCTCATGTTTCAGGTCTCAGACTGACACAGTAAATTGTATGGGTGTGTGTGTGTGTGTGTGTGATGTGAAGTGCTTCTATGGTTACAGCTCTCTCTCTCTCTCTCTCTCTCTCTCTCTCTCTCTCTGTTCGGAGGATGAGCTCATATTTTTCTCTCAACGGTCGCCGTGGCTACCGGATGAGCTCATAGCTTCGTTTCTAATTGGCTAATCCAGTCCGCTGGCGGGAGACAGAGAGAGGAGCAGTGTGTGAGTTCACAAAAGACAGAAAAAAGAGTAAGAAAGTGAAATAGCAGGAAAAGTAGAAAAGCACAGGGACTGAGAGAAAGCGAGAGAAGTCCGAGCACAGGAGATGTGGGACAGAAAACAAACAACAGATCTTCTGTTCCCACTCTCCCTCCCTCTTTCTCATTCCCTCAATCCATCCATCCATCCCTCTCTTTTTCTAGAACAAACAACAAGAGACCCAGCCAGCAGCCAAAGTCCAGCTAAGCCCCCTAAGCTGTGTTTAACCTGCTCTCGGGGCTGAATGCGGCTTTACAGTATCGGCTAACTCAACATCTAAACAGGCCCTGACCCCCCCGAGAGGACTCTATTAGAGAGACACCTCACAAACTTTCAGCAAGTCCTCAAGTTTCAGTTCAGACTTCAGGAGATCAGTTTCCTCTGAGAAAGAGAGCAGAGGTGACATCGAATGTTTGTACATCAAAACTGAGACTGTTCCTGGATTTTATCATATTTCCAAGAAAACACTGAAGACTATTATGCTTTTCACTGAAGACTATTATGCTTTTCACTTTCTAAAAAACTTGCTAATATCTTCACCACTTTGCTGAATGCAGCTCTTTAATCTGATCATCAGTAACAGACAAACCGCCTCATAGAGACTGTGCTCATATACGACTTCAGAAAATTCGCTTAGCGCTAACTGGACTTATTTTTCTTACGACTTGAAACTTGAACATCATTTTAGTAATTTATGAATGTCTAAATTGTTTCTTCAGTGAATTGTTTAGTCAGTGAAAAGTTTTATGAGAGCAGCAGTCTATAAATTGAAAAGTTGAACGATAGAAAACAAAGAAAGCAGTAAAACGTCACATTTCAGAAGTTGAATATGAAGAAATATTTGCTGTTTCACCTAATTAATGGCCTCAAATTGCAAAAATGTACTTTTTTAATTTATCTGAATCATTTTTTTGTTCTAACTGCTTCATAGCATTAAGCACTTCATAAAAGCAGTGTTTGTCTCATGATTTCCATTTAGATGGGGGCCAGTAGAGCATGTGGGTAGATCCTAAATCTGTACTTTGGATAAATCATCTCTTTCATCGGGCAACTCAGACCCGTAGACGAGGTCGGACTGACTCCAGGTGTCGGGGCAGGAGACGCTGATGACGGATGATGGGCGGCCTCCTTCAGACAGCGACGTTTGCAGCACACGGTGGACTCGATCTGTCGGCCTCTGTCGCTTTATCGCTCTCCACATGTGAGTCAGTGTCCTCTAAGTGTCAGCGGGGGAGACGTCAGCGTAGCAGCTAATGCAGGAGGAGTGTTTGTTGCTATAGAAAGCCTTGGTGCTTCACACAGTTCGAGCTCAGACCTGCTGTGGCGTGGCCTTTTGTTCGCCGCTCACACTCAAAGGCTGACGATAATAAACAGCAGACTGTTTGACTGACAGTCGAGCAGAAAATGGGTTTAACAATCACACAAACTTCCACCGACTCTCTTTCCGCAGCCTCCCATCCTCACATTCTGCAGGACTTCCTGACAAAGCCCCCCTTTGTGGCGTCACGGCCGTTGTGTCAATCCAAAACTCTCGACAAGAAGAAGAAATGTCTGATTATGTTAGCGATGAGAAAAGCTTCCGCATCAGATATGTAAGTCAGGAAACGTTTCCCCCCTCCCCTCCCCTGATGAGCTGCTGGTGTCTTTCCAGCTGCACTCTCTTTCATCCTGATTGGCCACAAACACCGGCTGCCCCCCCCGGGACGAACCGGGGGTACATCTGCTGGGCTGACGCAATGCGCCATGGGTAATTAATTACCAGATTTGCAGTGCATTCCAAAACAGAGAGGTTACATAAACTGATGTGGGAAAGAGGAACTTTTCATGAAGGTTAAAATGAGCGTGAGCGTCACAGCTGAGTCACAGGATGTTAACGCCAACTGTACATTAAACAAAAGAAACCACAGACACAACATTTCCACTTTTTCTGACTGAAACTTGTTTGTAAGGATGAAAAGAAGTTGATAGCTTTTGATAGCTTCTTATGTAAAGAACTTTTAGACTTTTCTTACTTTTTCTAATATATTTGTGTCTTTAACAAATTAGTTTTTATAGAAACACGTGTTTGTTTCTAAAAGTATATTAAAAAAAAGTACTGTTTGAGTATCAAAACGTCCCAGACGTCTTTAAACCACGACACCTCTGTTTTACTTACTTCAGATCATAACAGATTCATAATCTCAATCTTTTCCAATGTGAGTATAAAAACCTGTCAACAACATAAAGCTAGAATCAAATGTCAGGTCAGTCATGATCCTTTTCACTTATTTTCTGATCAATAATTCCACATATATAAATAATATTGTCAATATTGGATGTATTTATTCACTTTAAAGTTGCTCACGATCAGATGATGAATCTAAAAACTGTATCTGACTTCTATCGTCCAAAAAAACTTCTTAACACTGCTCCAGTTTCTTCATTATATTAAGAAAAGTAGAACATCTCGGCTCCTCATCAGAAGTCAGAAAAAGCTGATTACAGGAAAAAGATGCAGTTTGTTCGCAGTAACGCTCCAAATCAATTAAAGAGTGTCTGGATTTTAATAGACGAGGGAGGCGAACAAAGAGCTGTGCTGTCTGCTCCTTTTTATTCTTTATGCTCCTTCTTTCAGCACTGAGGTTATTGTGGGTGATTACAATAAGTCCGACAGTGCCGTACATCTCTGTCAGCCCCTCGCCTCCCCCATCCTCCCTCCCTCCTTGAGTCTCTCTCACACTTCGACACCAGGATGGCAGCGGGCTCACCACCCTCTGGGCTTTCGCTTTTATCGTGTCAAGAGATGTCTACCCGCAGGACGACAGATAAAAGGGAGGCGAAGGGGATGAGGAGGGAGGAGGAGGGAACCATGCAGGGAAGGATCTGTGGGTTCAACTGAGAAAAGAAGCAGCATGAATGAGAATAAGCCATAAAAAACACACTGTAATTATAATGTGGCGTGAAGGTGTTTGAACTTGAGTTCAGGGCTCCAACTGAGCGAGTTCAATCTCACTACGGGGCCTCAAACTCAGACTGCAGCCGATACTATTCACGTTAGAAATGATCGATTAGTTTGGTCTGAATGTTTAAAAGTATACAAAGTCAGAAAACACAGAAAGCACCCACACCTCAACAGCTTCAACAGCTCGATTTGTCCAAACACTGCTCCAAAATCAAAGATATTAAGTTTATAGATTCACGTCGTCACATTTGAAAAGCTGGATTTTTTTTTTGCTTTTTTCACTTGATAAATAACGATACGACCACTTATCATTTAAGTAGTCAAACACACAGTTTCAACGTCCACTCTAAACAAAATCTCACTTCAAAAGGTCGTATTGTTACTGTAGGAACATTTCTGGAGCTTTCAATCACATAACATAATCTTCTTTGGCAGATTGTCTAGCTGTATCACTAAGGTTTTCTTGTTTTGTCTTATAAGTTGAGTTTCAGAGTTCATTTTCAACCCTGAAAATAACAGTTGACAAAATCTTAAATCTGAAAGCCCCAGAGATGCCAGTAAGTCGAACTTAAGTTGAGATTGTTTTGTCAAATACAGATATTTAGTCAACAACACAGCAGCTGTTTCTGGATAAAAGTGCCAATCAGGTGTTAATTGATTGTCAGTAATTCTCCTTTTCTGTCTATGCAGCAGAACCAGGGTTATTCTGATCATTAGAGATGTCCCAAGCACATATATATTAATAAAAACACGCTTTTTGTGCTGCTGGCAGTCCATTTAACTCGATGACAAGCTTTCTTTATGGTGCTCGATGAAGACAAATCAGCACAAATATTCAGCAAACTCGACTTTATGAGACAAGGTTATTTCAATATGGGAAACTGAAACTTCATCACAGATGATCAATCACCGCCGCAGAGAGGTCGTTCCAGTCGACAGCGTTAAATACTCTTCGTCACGTCTGGTTTACTGATATTGCGTCCATTTTTCTCGGAGCACATGCGGTACATTAATAGCTCTCTCTGCTTTGCCAGAGAGCGCTGAGCGGCTGCAGCAGCTGATTTTCTGGGCTCCTGATGAGCAGCAGCTGCAGTGATTTCTGCCGGACCGGGTCACAAGTTATTGCACCGCTTAACGGGAGCAGAATATCGATCGAGCGCGAGGAGCAGAACAACACCAGGATAAAAGCTCAGGAGACAGAAAAATCAACAACTGGAGGGAACAAGATGTTACTCGGATTTCTGTGAAACTTTACGTGAACTCAGACGACCTAAACTTCTTCTTCAACTCTTTCCCCCTGAGTAATACTGAGGTGGTGGAGAGAAAGTGAGAACATTTGCTCAAGTATCAAAGCCAAAGTGAAATACAACACTTAAAGTTCTTATCCTGAGTCCTAAAGGTTCAGTTACCTCTTGGTTTATGTGATATATGTCACACTCAGACATCAACAAACCTCCCCTTCACATAAAGGTTTTAGCAGCTAGCAGTAATAGTTGGACTTTGTTGAGTCAGATTAACAACAAAAGCACATCAATGAGAAGTACTGTAGGCGAGGATATTATACTATGGGATGTCAAAGATGAGCTGATCATGATTTTTCTGAGTATTTTAACGCGAAAACTTCAAAAGCTGCAGAACAGCCATCATGGCGTTATTTTTCGCCAACTTTATCAACTGGTTTAGGTATAATCTGGGTCATTTCACCACAGTCTGGGCAGAAAAAAAACACAAAAGACAGCAACTTCTGTCTCCTAAAATGATGCTGATCATTTGGTAAACTTACATCCAGGAGCTACAGAGCGAGGAAGATGAGCGAGTAAAAGACGTGAGGAGGTCCTGACTCTTACCTGGCTGAGCTCGGAGGCCATCTCACTGGTCTCCTTGATAATATTCAGCCTCAAACCGTACCAGCTGACCGACCGTCTGCAGGCCAGAGACCTCCGGTCCCTGCCTGCTCCTTCGTTAGCGTGGAGCACCCGCGGACACGCCATCACCAACACAACGCGACACAAACGCTCCCCGAGGAGCTCCGACAGGACGGCGGCCGGTTCCCAGTGAACCCAACACTTTTAACAACTTCTAATCCATAAAGGAGATTTGGTTGTTTGCTTTTAATTGGCTAGATTTTGCCGTCCATTAGCCTTAACTGTGTTTCGTTAAATCTCTCTCTCTCACACTCACCTCTCATGAATTCCTCGCCCCAATTTTTCCTTTGACACTGTTTCTCTGCCAAAAGACAAAATTACCACCAGCTCTGTGAGGAGAAGAGGGGCGTTCAGGGGTTAAAGTCATAGCAGGAAAAGTGAAATTTAGTTTTTTTCCCTCTCTCTCTCAGCCTGGGTACCTCGGGGTTATCAATATTTCACAAGGCTGAGAACGAAGGAGGGAGAGAGGCATGCTCAGTCAACTGTGACGATGAAAGGAAGGAAGGAAGGAGCCGAATCTCTCCATCATCCTGAGAGCTGCTGCATCCACAGGGCACCGTTATAAGTTATGGCCAATATGGTGTATGATTAAAAGAGAGCAGGAAAAAGCATGAGAGTCAATGAAATCAATAAAAAAAAAAGAAACAAGAGCCTGAGAGAAAATGAATGAAGCTAATAAGAACGAAGCAAAGGAGCAAAAGAGGAAAGCTGAGTGTGGAAAAAGAGGGAACATGTGAAGGCCGAACATATTAAAGTACACTGTGGGCAGTCTGGTTTGTTGGTGTATGATTTATGTGAGTCATTAAAGTCCTATAGTGGATATAGAAAAACCCTGAAACACAACGAGGTCACTAAATGACCAGCAGCCTTGACGCCAAAGAAAGAGTTGTAAAATGGGATGAGCTGTTCCAGGTGTCCACGGCTCTGGAGGAAATCAAGTCTTGGATGGACACGAGGCTCTCGAAGTTAAATAACTGATGTGAAATATGAACAACTGTGTAAGAAAATATCTGGTTCATTGATAAAAAAAAAAAAGTCCAAGGTCAAACTCTGGACACAGAAACTGATGGAGAACTACAACTCCCATGGTGCATTTCAGGTCCATCAAATGAAAACCTTAAAACAGGAAGTTACGGTGAAATACGAACCAGCGGCTCGTCCCACTTCAACCAAAGATATTCACAACGACACAAAACCGATTAAAATCTGTGAAGCGACAAATAATCACTTACTCAATGAATAATTCTATAATTATTTAATAAAACACACCACTATTCAAATCATTAAAGTAGAAGTAGAAATACAAGTGATCATGTTAGCTAATATGGTTTCTCAGCGTTTGTCTTTCTTTTTTGTCTTTTTCTTTTTCGACTTGTCTGTTTTTAAAGTCTTTTTAAGGCTGTGGGTCTTTCTGTTTCAGTGTTTAGCAAACAGAAGCTTTCACTCCTGCGTTCAGGTTGATTAACGAGCAGTAAAGACAGAAAGTCTCCCACTCACTCTTTAATTCACTCTGGTTTTACAGCAGCTTTATCTGGAACAATGCCCGAGCTTTGAATAATTATTCAAACCAAGTTTATGGTCATATTTTTGTAGGCAGACAGTTCTGATTTATTTATTTTACGATATCTGTCTCCACCTCAATACAATGCCGGTAAGAGAAAGAAATTGAAGAAATGACATGTATCTTTTTTAAAAACTGTCTCTGTTCCTCTGAATAATCCACAAACACACAGCTGTTCTGTTTTTTTTTTTTACTGGATCTACTTTAGGCAGGAGAAGCTGTCCCTGAGGAGGAAGGAGATCTGGAAACCTGCTTGTGTTTCACTTCCATGAAATCTGAGCGAGAAATGGACTTGAAATCCATCTGACAGCGATTTTGGAAATGGAAGCAGACGCCACCTGATCGGAAGCGTTCGCGTTGGTACCCAGACGGGCTGATGTCAGCGCAGAGCCTCGATAAAGATTCTGGATTTAATACACAGCCGTGAACAGACAGGCTTTTGTTTCTGGAAAAGAAAACGCCTGCTGCCGTTGGAGCTGTGAATGGCAGCACTAATCCTGCTTCTCACACTACGGCAGGACACATGATCTCACACACACACAGTATTTAAACTCTGTCCTTGCTATTAAAGGCCATTTCAATTCCCGTACTGTCTCATTAGATTTGGTATTTTAGAGAAGTCTTGCTGGAGTGAAATAGGAAAATACGTTGGCATACAGGCCGTCCAGCTGTGAGACAACTCTTTTTTGACAACATGCAATCTGAAATGGAAAAATCTGGAGAATAAACTGCGAAACAGATGTGTGCAATAATAAAAGTGCTTTTGCAGATAGGAAGAAGGAAAGGTCAAGCAAACCATATAAAAGGAATTATATTATGTCCAAGGTAAAGACTTAGTCCCTTTGCTTGTTATGATTCATCTGGTTTTCCAGCAACCACAAGCCAAGAAAAAGATGATTTAATGTAAAACTCATGTAGAATAATCTCAAAATCTTAAATGTGTGTCACACTGCTGGTAACGAAAGCTACAGCATCACTTCTGCACGACGTAAATAAAAGAGTCGAAGAAGTTAAAAGGTAAGAAGTTTGATTTTTGGTTTCTCGATTTCTTTCTTTGATCAAAAAATATTCCTAGAGATTAAGATAATCAAGTATTATTACAACAGAACATTTCATGGTACCAAAGAAATATTGAGGTTTGCCAAATTCAGTGGAAGAACAAAACTGGAGGTGCAGTCAATGTCAAGATCCTGCGTTCATTCATGGCGTTGCCAACTTATTTAGAAATTTACAAAATGCATCCACAAGATGTAACAAACACATGACCGGTAGGGGGCGGTATTTAAAGACAAGGAGCGAAATTATTTAAGGAACCACGTAAACAACGTCAAGTAATCGCAGCAGCTCGTATACGTGTACACAGTAAAAATCAAATATATTAAACCTTATACATACTCGCTCATTCTGGAGTTAAAACAGTTAAAAAGCTCAATCACAACGGCCTCTGAAGCATTACAAACTCAGCCAGCACGTACGGTGCAGACACTTAAGCCCACTGTACTAATGACTCTTATCTTGAGCAGAATACTTTTATTGTTTTGCCCTTTGTGTTTCTTAGTCATTCGTACTTCTCTAAGAACATCCTGTGAACAATACCCCCTCCCTCCCTTCATATTTCCCTCTTCGCCTCGACTGCCTGGAATAGAAATAACAGAGAACCACAAATAGAAACCAGGAGAGTGATCCAGAAGCCGAGCACAGTCGCTATCTGTTTGACATTTCACCCCGACCCCCATTTTCCCTTTGCTACCTCTCACAGCAGAGGTCAAGTGGTGGAGTTGTGCTCTCCGTTTGGTCTCTAAACACCTCGCTGTCCCACATCCTCGCCGCTCTCCGGTCCATCAGAGCAGCCTGATAGAGTCCTGATGGAGTGGTGACCTCTGACCTTGGGCTATATGCTATCTGAGCAGGAAGCTAATAAGTGAACGTATGACATGACGGGTCTTTAAGGACACGCAAAGAGCAGCTGCTGCTCACCCACTGAAGTATTGGAGTAGGTAATTATTTTCATTCGCCACTTATCTATTTACATTTCTCTCTAGAAACTGATTTAAAGATAAAAATTCATTGATAATAATAATAATAATAATAATAATAATAATAATAGTCATTGCTCGCTCACATTGGAAAAGATTTGAATTACTTAACTGATTTCTAAGACTGTTGGTCATCAAATCAATTAACTGTGGAACTGATCCATAAATAATCTCAACAACCAGAGGCTTTCATTGCCTTGAAATTTGCCGTGAACCCCAGAAGCTGAGTGGTTTCGCTTTTCAAGACCTCCGCTGACCTTTTCCTCTGGCGGCATCATTGGTTTAAACGCCTGTTTCACCAGCACTCTGATGCATGATAATTCATCTTGAAAACAGCCTGATGTCCGTGAAAAGCTGCTCCGGATGTTTATGGACTCCAGAGGGTGATTTTGTTGAGTGCCTGACCTTTCGGCCATCGAAAAGGCAGAGGAATTTCTGATCCATGGAGGATAAAGCCTTTTGGTTTTAGCAGCATCCAAATGGGACAAACTTTTACATTTTAGCTCGACTGCTGCTAAGAATAACTAAATTACAAGCATGTGGTTAATTCAATTTCCCACCGTGGCCTCTAGGGGTTTCTAGAGGTTTTCAGACTGCTGGTTCAGTTTTTAATCCATCTAGCCGACCGCGCTGGTAGCCAGCTGTGGGAGTCCGGCCACAAAAAGGGATTTACACCAACAAAACGTGGCAGAGGATGGCCACCCCAACCCCCCCAACAAACAAACAAACGAACACACCAAACGCAGACAGAGCTGCTGCATGGAGACAAACAAATACGTGGCTGTCAATCAGTGTCTCAGCTTGTCTGCTTGGCAACGTTCTCACATAATAAAGGGATCATGTGTCTTGTCCACACACATTAACACTGCAAAACTCCCATTTCCTTTTACAAAAGTGTGACAGTTACAGAGCTAATATGTCTTTTGCTTCTAGTTTCAGACTGAAGGCTCAGATAAATAGGCCATGTGTCCTGTTAAACCTCGTTTCTGTGAGCATACATGCACGAAAACACATCGTATAAGAAGCTACATCACACTAGACTGCTCTTAATGGTTGAAAAAGAATTATTATTTTGAGTATAAATGCGTGGTTGTAATAATTCATTATTACAAGCATGCATGTCTACTCATGAAACAAAGTATTGGTCAAGAAAGAGTTGTTGATCACCTTGATGATGTTCAGCTACTATACTGCATGAATAAACTTCTGGTGTACCTCAGGGGTCAATTTTGGGCCCCTTTGCTTCCTTGTTGACATTCATAATAAGTGGAAATAATATATTATAATTTATATGAGAGATACACAATTATATCTTCCTGCCAACCACAGTTACTTATTGTTTAAATTAAATGATGTGAAATAAATGAATCAAAAGCTAAATGATGGCATTTTATGTAAATACAGTATCAGACTCAATCAAGAGAGATCACATTGCAAAACCTCTATCTGGAAATTAAAGCCGGCGATAAAACAGGTGCAGTGAAGTCCTGATATCACAGCGAATTCAGGTCACCTCTCCCTGCCTGGTGTCCTCATTCGAGGCCTACTTTCCTTCCACACAAAGCTATTTAAACGCCGTAAATACTGGATGTAGAACACAGCGTTTGAGCGTCTCTGTACACGGATCCTAGTATCCCGATTTCTCCTGGTGGTCTCAAGAGTGCTGACGGAAAAGAGGTTATCTGAGGCTGAACGCTAAAACTGACTCACACATTTTCTCCCCACCCTCTCTCAGGGGTGGATGAAGGGAGGAGGCTGATGTTTGCTGAGTCAACATTTCTGGAGACTTTCCATCCACAACGCTGAAACCGCCAAACGGCCCTGGCGACCTCTGACACGCAAAAATAAAAACATTCGATAAATGTGACATTTTTCTTCACAGTCTCATTCATTTTGAAGAACCATTTTGAAGCTTTCTGAATGATTTAGCTGTTAGTTCAAACCACATTTTGTTTCTCTGCCGATCATTTCACAAGCTGGTTTAGATTTTAGATCTTCCTTCACGGAAGCAGGTGGTTTCCATGAATTTAAGTCCTCAACATCAGACTTGTTTGAAGATAAAGAAGATAATGAATCCCGGTTATCATCACATTTGCATGATACGGCTGTTTAACTTGGAGTGCAACAGATCACCTGTAATGAGCTAGTTTTAAGGGCCCTTTCTCTATAAATCTGATTATATATTTGGGTTATCAATATTTTTGTGTGTAAAAAATAAAATGAAATGATTAAAAATTTTTTCAAAGCCAGAGGAAACATCTTGAGTCTGATTGTTTTGTCTTATTAACAGTCCACAAACCAAACACATGGATTTGAATGCAGTTTTTGATTAACGATAGATTTTCAAACCACTCCAACTTTTGATTTTTAAAGAACTCAAGGGTCAGAACAACATATTCCTCTAAATGTATTTCTAAAGGTATTTTTCAAAGGTCTGATATAAATACGGGTGTGTTTCTGTCCGTTCTGATACACGATACAGGCTTCTTGTTGCTCACCGAGCTGTGGCGTCATTTACCGATTACAATCAGAGAGAAACTGGATAGGTCTGCTGAAATGCTGAGTTTGTGAGAGAGTGTGAGAGTGTGTGTGTGTGTGTGTGTGTGTGTGTTAACAGTGCTGGTATGCTTTCTCTCTTAATATCAGCTGAAAAACGAGATGGGGTGAATGAGTGTGACTGTGTTTAAACAATGACGAAAAAATCTCAACGTGCAAACAGAAATCTTACAAAACGCTGAATGTGTTTTTTCCTGCCCGCATTCTTTCCTTTAACACTTCACCAAAGCCACTGCTTCGAGTCAAATTCTCCAAGCATGACCTTTGACCCCTGTGAACTACAGAGGAATCCTAAAGCTCCACTCTTTACAAACTGACTCTTACCTGGAGACCTCTGCGCCTCAAAATACTCGAGTCATCCATGATTCTGAGAGCTCAGGTATCTTTTCCTTTTGTTTTTTGGTTTTCTTCTTACAAAGCTACAAAGTTCAGGCACTTTCTAGAGAGTCCATCCACACGAAGGAAGTTACATCACAGCTTCCTCGTGACTCCCGTCTTTGTCTGTCAACTGTCAACAAACGGCCACGACATCCAAGAACAGGTCGAGTCGCCAAGCAAGTTCTCTGATATTCAAGAGGCTCTTTTCAAAAATCAAAGCAGCTCGTCTTACAGGTCCGTGAAAAGGTCCTGTTTTATCTTTTGAGGCTTCTTCAAATCCAGCTGAGCAGACCTGGTTTGGTTTTTTGAAGAGCATTCCTGTGCACGCTTCAAAAGAGAGTTGGTGTTGAAGTGAAAAGTGGATCAAGAGATATTCCACTCAGCCATCTCCTAATCATCCCGACAAAATGATCCAAAAAGACAAATTAAAAGACACCACAGAGAAGAGAATTTAAAGTGGTTTTGGCTCTGTGTCAGAGCATCACTCCTCTGTTTTCCCGTCCTTTTCAACTTTTGTGTACCCCGGCTGGTTGTAGATGAAGGTCGTCCTGGATGAGGACGTTCTCTCCTGTGTCGTCGTCAGAGCACGTGTTGTTCCCAGGCTCGGCCTCCGTCGGCCGCTCTCCCATTCATCCGTTCAGCGCTGGACACACCCCTCCGCCTCACGCTCATGCAGAGGTGGAGAGTCTACGCTTCATCTGTTTTATAACCCACGGCTCTTTTTTTCATCCCCTCTTCCTCCTCCGTCCCCTCCCTCCCTTAAGGCACTACTAGTCCAGAGGAGACTCTGCTGCCTCCATTATTCATGGGCGACTCGCAAAAGAAATTAATGATGACAATGGGGCCTCAGGGGGTGTGTGGAGGGAGGTAAAACATAAAATGGGGAAGGCACCAGCTTGCTACCCTCTGGCTTAATTAGAGCTGAGCTGTCCTGAACGAAGTCCCGAAATCGCTGTAAAAACACACGCAGGGAGCCGGCTTTCAGGAGTTTCTTCCAACAGGAGGGGTGTCAGTCAGACAGACAGATGGAGGCTGATGAGGGAGTCCACAGAGTCTGTTTGGGACGACAGAGAAAGGGAATCCAAAAAAAAAACAACAACACACACCGCCCACGCTTAAAGCTGCTGGACTCGCCCGGCCACGGAGAGACGAGACGGGAAACAAGAGGTTGTTTGTTTGCTAGCAGCGGTCCACTGAGCGAGGAGGCACCTCGCATCCATCGCCATGCCAACCTGACCGACCGGGCCAGATTCCATCTGGTTAAAGCCGGCACACACACACACACACACACACACACACACACACAGAGTGGACTCCTGTCACACACACACACCAGTCATCTCTTCTCCTCCGCCGTCCTCCTCTGCGTCCTCTCCTGCATCTCTTCTCTCTCCCTCTCTTTGGTGTTGCTCCAGAAAGGGCTGCAGGAAGGAGGAGATCCAGTGGAGCTGAGAGTGAAAACACGAGGAGGAGGAGGAGCGAGGGAGGAAGGACGAGTGGAGATTTTTCCTCCTCCCTCTGAGAGAAGTGCAGATGTGGCTTCCTTCCTCTCCTCCTGCTCTTCAAACCTCTCCGGCTCTTCTGTTGTTGCTTTCTTTTGCTCTCTCTTATGTGTCAGTATGCTCACATGCTCCGACTCCTCCCCCCTCCACTCACTCTCTCCCTCGCTCTCCCTCTCTCTCTCTCTCTCTCTGAGGAGGAGGCGGCCAATCGGGCGAGAGCAGAGGACAGAGGCTTCGCTGGCGATGAATGGAGGGAGGATGAGCGCTCCGCCTCCTATCACTCCTCTGCACTGTGTCGGCCGCCGCCACAGCCTCGCTCTAATCAAAACAAGAGGGTGTGTTCACTCGCACTCGCACTCGCACACACACACACACACACACACACACACACACACACAGTGGTTCATGTTTTATTATTGTGTGTGGATGAATTAATCATGAGAGCACTGATCACAGGCTTTGAGTGATTACTTATTCAGTAAGATGAACTCAAACGCAGGCTGTTCGACATCCGCTCGCTCCGTCCTCGCTAACGGGACAATGGCCAAAAGTATGTGGACAGGAGAGCATTATACTTAAATGTAATGGTGGAACATCTTCATTAACGTGCTGCTCCAACAACCTCCACTCTCCTGTTTTCATCACATGTTAGATCTCATTCAGACACATCAGCATCAGTGAGGTCCGGTGAGGTCCGGCTCTGACGTCGGAGACCAGGAGGTGTAGTGAAGTTCTTTTCTTTATTGAGCCGTTTTGTTTTCAGTTGAAACAAAACGTTCATGTTGAAACAGGAAGAGGACACAAAGCTGGAGGAACACTGTTGTGAAAATATTGCTGCATGCTGAAACTGAGGAAATGATCAATGACCATCCATGAGGAAGGTAAACGTTAGCATGTTAGCGGCAGAGCTGTTTTTAGGAAAAGACTTCCATCATTTTAGAGTCGAATGTCGCTAACGAACCATCTGAATAATAAAAACAAGATGACAGATAATGCAGCAGCCTATGATGAAAACCAGGACGCTATTTATAACTGGTGAGCCTCCTCTGCGATAAACAGAGAGAGAGAGAGAGAGAAAAAAGGAGGACAGGGAAACAGATTCAAAAGGAAATGGAGGCAGAGATGTTGAGCTAGAGAAGGAAGGGAAGGCAGAGTGGCTGGTGTCCTCCTACGCTGCGCAGAGAGCGATGCACTGATGACTCACAAAGAAATGAGAGATGGTTAATGAGGACAGACTGGTGGGCTGAATAACAGAAAAAACACCACGACGACAGAAGGAGCGAACGTCTGCCGGACGCTCAGACTGAGACTGTGCAGCGTCTCCGGACGGCTCGGCTGGTTCACCATCTGACTGCTCGCTCTCAGTGATGTTGGTGAAACAGTGCGAGCCCCCCTCCCCTCCCCGTCGGGCCCCCAGCTCCTCTGTGTTAATGAGAGCAAAGGCCAAAGGGGCCACAGAGAGGAATGTTTCACACAGAAACACTGAGACCGACCGACACCAGCTCACAGGCCGACCGACGGATTTCTGACCGTCTGGATCTGCAAACGCACGGCGGCCTGAAGCGGCTCGTTCGTTGACTCTGAAATATCTCTCAGAAATTTATGATCATATCTTGTTTAATGTGTAAGGACATCCTTCAGTTTATATTCACATTTATCAGAAAATCTCATCTAAACACTCTCCTGTTTGTGGCTCATTGGTTCTTATCACAGCTTATAAAGGTGGACGCCATGACTGAAGCTAAAAACATCTGGATCGCCCCCTGGTGGCTGGTTGCAGTAGAGCTCATAAGCCCCACCCTCTCCATGTTAGCAGATGGGACAAACTAAAGAAACAAACCTATATATATAAATGTTTCCCAAAGATGGTTTCTGTCATTTTATGTAGTTCTTATCACACTGATGTTTGTTCATTTTTCTGATCAGTTTGATTTTAATTGTATATATGGATAGGGCGTAATTGGCCTCATGACTGACAGCTGTCAATCACAGTAAAGTAGCCGTGGAGATACCTGTAGATGCCTGAGTGTAGAGAAGAAACGCAGAGAGGAGACATAACTTTAACTTTGGCAGGTGATCGTCAGCTAACAGTTGCCAGTCATTGATTGCTGATCAAGTCAGGTGGTTGTGTGGGCGGGACCTCGATACAGAGGCTCCTCCCCAATCACTACTGCAGAACAAAATGGCGGCGCCCGTATCTGATATTTTAGTCATTTGTTCCCACTGATGACGTAAACCTTCAAAAAATACAAATATATAGTTTAATTTCTAAAAAAGTTCTCTAAATCAGCTGTAGTTTTTATCAAACAAACATGAGGAAATAGAGCATTTGTTGGGGACTAGTTTCAGCGTCAGCGGCGGAGGAATCCACATTTAAGGCAGCAGCATGGTGTGTGTGTGTGTGTGTTCATGCCCATGAAGGAGTGAGGCTCATTGATGAATTTTAATATTTTTTATGGCTCAGAGGAAGAAGAAATACCAGGCTGTGATATAAACACTTGTTAGAAAGATCTTTTCACGGGATGTGCTGGAAGCAAAAAAATCTCAGCTATTATCAAACTTAATCTTTAAATCTAAATATTCACTCCAGAGGAAAACATTTTCTTCAGTAGAAGCGAAGAATAAAATACATTCATCATTTGACTTAAAATATAGGAATAACTTATAAGAGCGAGAGCTACTTGTTTAGAAGAAAGTCATAAAAAAACAATAAAAGATTAAAAAATGTGATTCATTCATGAGTTCAGACAATCAAGCTGTGAGGCTGCTCTTAAAGCTCAGCAGTGCTTTAAATGTGAGCATATTTATAAGTCAGAAGAAAAATTATTCAAAAAAAGCTTTTATTTTCAAGCTGCAGTAAAAGTGAAGTGTTTTGTTTTTCACTCATGTAAACAAATTCACTTTTACCGACTGATAAAAACAGCCGTGATCTTCACCGCTGTTAATTGCGGTACGTAAACCCCGAACAAAGGCAGTGCTGGATTATGTTTCTTTTCTGTGAAAGTGCAGAAAGAGATACCGTGAAAGACAAGACGCTCTGAAACCTGAGAAAAAAGGAAGAAAGAGTGACGAGAAGAAGAAGAAGGTCTGTTTTCCTCTCTGCTTCACATGCAGCTAATTAAAGCAGAAGCTCTGTTTTATGTCTCTGCTGTGTTGGAGGTTAATTGAAACGGCGGCCTCGGCGGTCCCTGTCAAAGATGAACTGCTAAGAACAGCGTTTTCTCTCTCTCTTCTTTCTCAAACCTCATAAATAAAAAAAAATAGAGGAAGAAAAAACAACAGCTCTTGTTTCTTTTGTTTCTCTGACCTCCCACCCTTCACGTTTGAGCAGAGAAGGAGCGCTCAGATAGCGGCGGGTCCGTTTTTAGCTGACGGCGTCAGGCTTGTTGAGCCCTGTCAAATCCAGAGACGCAGTTCACCGACCTTCTGCACGTCTTTACGAGAGACCGAGACTCAGTGGAGAGAGAGAAACTCCGTCTGTACCACCAATCTGCATCCACACCTTTCATTTTTAATTTTTTTGGTCCGTTGCATCTAAAAAATCCTGTTAGAAAGCTTCAACATTTACATCTTTAAATCAAAACTGCAAAGAAGCTGCAGGAACATTCAAACATAAGAAGCTACAAGAAACCAGTTTAATGTCCCCAAACACAACAAGATGGAAAAAAAACAATTATAAAACCACAAAACCTCTTTAGAACAAGAAATTCATGATCAGCATCACCTGCAATATCACTGCAATATCATTGCCAATAATCCAGTTCAATATAATGTGAATTACTTTTCATGTTCCTCTCTTGGTTTATTTGTTTAATTTGTCTTATTTATCTTATTTTTATTCTATTTTATTCCAGTATCTACTTCTTACACATTTGTTTCTCTGTTGTTTCTCATTTTTAATTCTTACGTTGTTCGAATTTTGAGTGAAGTCTGGTACAGGAATTTCCTTTTTTTATTTTATCGTATCTTTATAATCTGATTATCAACTAGATTTGAACATTTTCATATATTTGTAAAAGTGGTCACACCAGATTTATTTTGTTTTAATCTCTGAATATGGAGACAAAATGGAGGCAGTCGAACATTTTGGACACACGCCCGCTCAAACCTCGTAAAGACATCTCAAGCGATTTATCGAGGCTGCTGAAGGTTTGCAAAGTCAGATGTTTGTGAGGTGAGAGGTCAAGGGGGACAAAGGCTTGACACACACACACACACACACACACACAGTCATTTGTGAGCTCACACACTTTGGTGTGTTGTTATCGTTCCACATTCCTGAGTGAAATTCGCTCTAACATGACGATATGGAAACAAGTGACCTCTGACAGGAAGAGGCTGAAGACAATAATAATATCTCTGACCACAGAAACACACACACACACGCACACACACACACACACACAGCTGACAAATGCGTCATAAACAATATCCAAATCTTGATTAAGACCAACGTAAAGTCAAAGTTTGCATTTGGTTGCTGCCTCACAATAAAACTCCTGCGATCAGGACGTTTTTTATATTTAAATTTACAGTTTGATTAAAAAATTCTCTTTGTGTTGGACTTACATCATTTCTACTTTCTGACAATCAAAATTGGAGCAGGTTTTTGTGTCTTTGTGACCTTCGGCTGTAACACAGAAGTTCATTAATGTTTTTAACATCCTCCTCCTGTAAAATATTCATTTCATTTTCTCCTGTGAGCATTCAAGTTTGAATTGTTTCAGCCTGTGACTGCAAAACACTTTGCAAAATCAATTATTCAGCAGAAACTACTTTGATTATTCAGTGATTAAAGTCACTTTTTAAGCAAAAACATCAAAATAATTAACTAAATTCTGAATATATGTTGCGTTATTGAACAGTAAACTGAATGTCATCAGGTTTTGTAGGCAGGTCATCATAAATGACTTTTGCTGTGCCATATGAAAAAAGAGAGTTAAGTTAAGACTTCATTGACTACAGCAGCTCAATACTGAGACAAAGATGGAAAGCAGTACTAAAAGTTTAGATAGACATAGGAGATTAAAAATATGGAAGGTAAAAATGGCATAAAAACGATATAAACATCAATAAATACACTTTTTACATCCTCCAGATGTACAGATTGTTATTACACTGGATAATGATTAAAGTGATTTAGTGATTAAAGTAACAGATAGTGACAATAACAGTAGTGTTATATTAGGTCGAATTAAAGAAAAAACATGTTATTATTATCATATTGTTATAAATTGCACTGAAGAAATGATTGAATATGACTGAAGTGTGTTTTCAGTATGCTTTAATGATGCAGGTTTCTTATAAAAGCTTCATGAAAGTGGATTTATGTTCAGTAAGTGGAGCTTCATTTTTCTGCCCGGCTCTTCGTCCACAGAGGGTCGTATTCATTTATTTTACTTTTTTTTTTTTTTTTTAATGGAAGCTTCCTTTTATTTACAGTATTTACAGTTGGTCGCTTAATTAGAAAGTATTGACGAGGACCCAAACAGGCGACGTGCACGACCATGTCACACACACACACACACACAGAGGCCGGCGTCCACGTTGGGTAATAACGCAGCGAACAGAAAGAGCTCCTGTTCGTGTTGCTTCATTCATCAGCCTGATGAGTCGGTGTACTGTTCGTCTGACTGTCCTGTAGCCAGCTGGACGTCTGTCCGGACAACAAACTCTGAAGTGGAGCACACAACGGGGGGAAATGAGCTTTAGGGCGAGAAGGTAGCAGCAGTTAAATAAACACAAAAGGAGCCAATGAGACGTCTGTCCACTGCGAAGATGGACGAGAAAAGTCAGCGATGAAAGGAATGAAAGAGATAAACTCAGCAAACAGAGCGATGCTGAAAATGAAAAACAGGAGGAGTGTGTGTGTGTGTGTGTAGATGACAGCTGGGTGTGTTATGCTGACAGGTTGCTGTCTGAGCATTGTGCTGACGGTGTGTTTGAACGTGTGTGTGTGTGCCTCCTCAGACGGGGCAGCAAGAGGAAACTCGGCCTGAATAAATTAAAGACGACGGTGTTCGTCTCAGTCTGAAGGAGCTCTGATGGGAACTCTTCAGGACGAAGTAAAATCAATCTGTGGACACTGTCTCTCTCTCACTCTCTCTCTCACTCACACACACACACACACACACACACACACACACACACACACACACCAGAAAGCGATGTGACCTTATGTAATCACAAGAAATGATCTCCCAGTAAGACTCTTCTTCATCATGCAGGCAGATGATAACAGACTTGGTTGGTTTAATGAGGCCGCATACGCACAAAGGAGGACGTTTTTGAACGCTTGTGTAAAAAGCAAAGTGCAACAAAAACTGGTGAAAAGTAAGTGAAAATGAAGTTTCAGGTCACATTGACATGCAACTTTTTTTAAATATATTTTTATATTGTACTGAAATGTAACTGAAAAACAAATTGAAAAATTCACTTTTAGCTGTTTTGATGTCGATCTAAAACTACAAGAGATGAAGCTTTCATCTTTCACAGCGACCTTCACGACTTACTCAAATTTTCACTTAACACTCGCTTTCTTATTCTGCATTAGTGAAATATCTGAGACGGGAAAAGAAACGGAATAAATCACAGTGAAAGAACATCTTACAGCTACCTGAAGACATAAAACACACACTTCAGTCTTCGCACATCACAAACGGGGTTCGATTTTCTCCTCTTTTGCTTCGCCCCTAATAAAGACACGTTATCGCAGGACTCTCTCGCTCTGCTGCTAAAAGCCGAGTGCTCCCATTTTTAGTAACGTGGAGACGTCCTGTGATGGAGCTCAGACCGGATCAAAGCTTGAGAGAAGAAGAGAGGGGAAAGTGGGAGGAAGAGGAGGAGGAGGGGATGAAAAGGACACAGCAGCGTTGCATTAAGCTTTCTCCCCCCATCGGAGGGGGGTTGATAAGAAAATGCTGAGTAAGCTGGGGAGAGCTTTAACACAGCGAAAGGGGAGAGAGAGAGGGCTGATGAGAGAGAGAGAGAGGGGTGAGGAAGAGGAGGCCGACAGAAACAAACAAAGGACAAACCGGAGACAGAGACTGATGCTGCGTCCCATTTTCCTCCCTTCACCCTCCACTTCATCCTCACTTTTATGTGAAATCTAACGGCGTCCTCACACCGAGCAGCTCCCTGTCTGAGCTGAACTTCAGCAGAAACACGAGGCCGCGCAGAGAGGTCAAGAAAAGGTCAAACAGTAAAAAAACAGTGAGGTTTAAAGAGCCGGATCCATTAAGGAAACTTGCACTGAATATTTTAACAATCTGAGCTCTTTTTATTGGCTTTTTGTCTGCTGCTTCACTGGTTAAAACGACAAACATCACTGACAGCGGATTATTTGAGATGCAGGAACTGATATTAAACTGTGAGTGACTTTCCTAAAGGACAGACTGCAGCAGAGATCATTTATTAAAGGAAGATGCTTCACTCTGCAGCAGCTTTAGACGACCGTGGAGAAATTAAAACAGGCTGATAGACTCAAAGTTGCCTCGCTGTTAAACTTCATTTCATATCTCCTGCTGCTCTTGTCATTCTGATATTGGAAGTTACAGGTTGTAAATGTTTATTAGGATGACACTTAAATCTGAATTCTGGCTTCTCAGACAAAAGACGACGACAGATCTCAATCACGTGTTTGATTTTTAATAAGTGACTTTGGTTATATAACTCATACAGTTTCTTATTTGATAAAATCGTCAAATATAGATCCGTGGTTTTGTCTCCAGCATGTGGACAAAGAGAAGTTACTTTAACCAATTTGTCAATTACTTTTTTATTCTATGGTAAGCTATCATCTTTCCTTTCAACCAGCTACATGACCGTCACAGCGATTATTTATTAGAAACGCACAAGAAATCTATATCTTCTTAAATCTGAAAGACAATTAAAGGTAAAGTTAGACAGATTCAGATATTTTTCTCAGAATTTGGTGGTGGAGACCAAAAAAAGGAGCAAAAAAGAGATTAAATTCATCAGGTGGAAACAAACGGCATTCAAGCCAGTTTTCAGATCATAACAATCGACTGGTTCACCAGCACTTTGAAACCTACCTTACCTAATCAAAACTGATTAATAGTTGATTATAGAGTTGTGATTAGTCAGGGAATAATGCCGGACATGAGGGTGATAAGAAATACGTCACACATACTTGGAATATTTCTACTGTCGGAGAGAAAAGTCTTTATCTTTTTATATGTCTGTTGGATTTGCTGTTTAACTAGCTGGTGTGTGAAGTGTAAAATGTGTGTTTCTGTGTGTGTGTGTGAGTTCAGACTGAGTTCAACACATGTCTGGCGATGCTGTTGGCTCTGGTCAGTGCATTTCTGTGTTGTTTCTGTGTTGTGTGTGTGTGTTTATTGTCCGTTCGGCGGAGCCACGCTGGAAACTTTTCAGTGGCAACAACAAACAAAGCAGCCTGTTTGAAAGTGAGGACGAGCTCCTACAGACGGACGGACAGACGGACTGTTGTTCCTTCCTCAGTCCAAACAGTCGGCTTTGTTTTTTATCAGGCAACAGGCGGACACGCAAAGACCTGAAGACCACAACCCGAACAAAAGAACCAGAAACACACGCAGGAAACAGCTGACACACAACTGTCCTCACACTGTGATTGGATAAATAAAACACTTACAAATATTATAATAAAACTTATCACAGTCTGAGGACGTTTAACGAAACCAGACTGACTCTTTGCACATTTGAATATAATTAAAAACAACACTGTCAACTTTTGCACATCTATGGAAAACATTTCTGCACATCCCTGCAGCTATTTCACTTAAATAACATACTGAGTTTCTTTAATAATATTTTATCATAATACTGTCTACTTTATATTATCTTCTATTTTGTATTTATACAAGGTTTTGACTTTAAGTCTTTGCTTTTTCCATTTCTTATATTCTTCTACATGCTGTGTTGTATTTTTGCACAAAAATATGAAAATAAACCTGGAAATAAACCTGATTCTGATATACAGTATATTATAATATTATTTCAGATCTTAATATATTTTGAGGTTACATCATCAATAATGATAATTATTGATGCCAACGACAGTACTTTTAGTTCTCGTAGAAATACTATAAAATGTAAAAGTGTCACTAAGTTTTCTTGTTGCTTTACTACAAATAAACTAACTCAAAATAAAACTTGAGCTCCTGCAGTAGAAAGCCATGAAAAACAGATCAATAACTTTTAAAGTTGCAGTGCGACCGTTCAGAAGATTAGCGACTTTCATAAAATCAGAAATTCGTATTTATATTATTAAGGTCAAACTACTGTACCCGTCCACTCTTCAGGTGTTTCTTTGTTTTTAAAATCTTTGGCCTCAATAGTGAAACTGAAAAAATGTGTTTCACTGCAACTGGCTAAAAAACCACAGAAGAAGAGTTTGGCTCAGGTGGACGATGAGATTACTGACGACATTACCGAGAACATGCAGGCAGATTCACCTCAGACTTTTCGAGGAGGAGAAGCTCGGTCCATTAAAGGGAACTTTCATTTACGCCCAGTAAGTGTTGGAAAGAGGTTTCATTGCTTTTATGACGAGACGTAAGCGAGGCCATAAAACCTGAGAGAAGTAACGCGATCGATTTTCACTCCCGTCATCATCTCTGGCATCTGTAACGGACCAAAAAAAAACCTGGAAAAATCCATCATATCTTTTATTTGGGGAGAATCAGGCGTGAGCGTGACCTCGGCTTCACCGCACAGGAGACGTGAAGAGAGAAAACGTTGATAAAACACATGTGGAAGGAGGACAGTTTGCTAAAGACTGAGAACGACACAGTCCCAGGAGGCCGTAAACAAAACCAGATTATTCACACAGAATTAAAATTACACTGGGGACATAATCCTACATATAATCTGAAAATCAGAAACAACTCAACCCAATATTTAGGGAGATAATGACTCACACTTCTTACATATCAGACCATGTGTGTTCGCTGTATAAAAGGATATAATGGCAGCTAATAATACGTAAACAGAGAGAACCATGTGCAAACAGGCCACAGCGTTTTGTTGGAGGATGATTTTCTTTGGCTCACAGTCACAAAGGAGACGAGACGAGAAAAGACAGAGAGACGGAGAGGGTGGGGGAGCGCCGGCGAGATGCAAAGACAATTCAATTTCCTTCCCTTCAGAGATACAGTCAGAACTGGATTAACTGGATTAGCTCAGCCCAAACAGAACAGGACGAGGTTTATGTTTATATGAGGAGGGAAAGTATTAAAAAAATCCACTGAAGTCAAGGTGATTTCTAATAAATGAGTCGGATGATCTGTCTGAAACCTGAAGTCATCAAGATGCAGAAACATAATCAGCTGTTTTATTGGTGATGGCTAAAATATTTTTCATTAAATCAGAGCATCTTCTTTAATCAGCACTACGATCACAGCTGATCGACAAAGTTAGAGACTAGCTGAAGCTAAAGAGTCAGATATTTTCCTCAGGATTTGGTGGTGGAGACCAAAACAAAGCTAAAAGGAGAGTTAATATTAGACATGCATTCATCAGGTGGAAAAAAAACACAAATCATAAAACACCAATATGTCGATGATGTTGCTCTGTCTGCTGGAGGCAAACCATCACGTCCACCAAAAACAACTTTATGAGGTGATAATGTGCCAGATTTTGTGATTTCCGACCATTAATGGGTCACCAAAGCAAGCACTTAATAAAAAAAATAATAGAAATTGATGGACAACTGAAACTGAGACGAATCGAGAATCGTTTAATAATCAAATCAAGACCCTGTGAGTCTGACCCGGAGTTGTACGGTTCATAAAAACTATGTCAAACGTGGAATCTGAGAATTGGCGCCCCCATCTGGATGCCTTTAAAACACTCTAAAATTGAACATGTCAAGCTTGAAATAAATTTCACTTCTCTGCTTCAGTGGCAACCTGAAGAAAAAAGCAGCAGTGTTAATAGAGCATTGATGAGTAAGCTGTTAGCAGACAATAATGTGCAGCCTCTATCCAATCTGAGTCTTGTACTCTCTGAGGAAATTGTGTATGATTAATTGTGTAGCTGTTCCTCACATTAGCGAAAATCTATGTAGTCAGGTTGAGTCCATTGTTACGTTCTCCATCAACTTTCAGATTTTTCATTTTCTAAGGAAACGAATGAGCTGAAGGGAGAGAGTTCAGTATCGATGTGGCTGATCAATCCATTTCCCTGAGCGGATTTAAGAAACACACAGCGTGGACTCACTACTTAACGCTCAATAACAATCCCTCTGTAGCTGCGAGCTGAACAGATCCTCTCTGCCTCCGTCAGTGCATCCTGATCTCTCATTTTTCTTTTCTCGGGCTCGTTCTCTTAACTCTTCGATGATGAAGTGTTGAGAAACGGTCCTGTTTGTAAGGAGGAAGCTCACCGCAGGAAGAAGTCTTTTGAGGTGATGAATCGTCTCATTTTTATCAAAGCTTATCCTGCTGCTGCCGAAGCTTTTTCATTATTATTTCTGTTTGTTGACGAGAATCCAGTTTCGTTTTAAGTTTTTAAGAAAATGTCTTTGGTTTTAATCAAACTCTCATGGGAGAATTAATGGTGTTTGCCACCCAGCTGCCAAAAAATTATTAAAAATGATTTGTTTGTTTGTATTTTCACCCTCCTTTGTACATTTTTTGGCTTGTGGAAAAAAGAAAAAAAGCTGTTAGCAAATGATGAAAAATGCTATTAGGAGTGAAGTGAGAGAAAAACTGTGAGGAGCAAATAGAAGCTGACAAACAGCATCAACAAAGAAACAAGCGTCATTGAAAAGTCTCTTAACAGCAGGAAAACAAAAACATTTTAATTGCTTTATGTGAACAAACCTGCAGTTTGTTGTTGACAGACATGTCAAGGTTTTCTAGCGCAACGACTGTAACTCCATAAAGTGAATTATAATGGCTTCAGGACAGTTTTTAAACATTACAGAGAGGAAGTGGTGAATGAAATCAACACTGTGCTGATCTGAACTGTTGCAGGCGACATTTAAACCATCTGCCATCACCTTTAATAGATTACTGACATTCATTGGGAGACACAGAAAGAAAAAAAACAAGAGATTAAAATGCTGTGTGATTTTGAGTAAATAAAAACACACTCTGAGTGATAATTTTAATAAAGATAAGATAAGATAAACCTATTAACTATTACTATTAATCCCATCGGGGAAATTCACATGTTATAGCAGCTCAATATTGAGACAAATATGAAAAGAAGTATAAAAATACATAAGGTAAAAATGGTGCTATACATATATATGGTGATATACAGACTGATAAATAAATTGCACATTATGAGTAAAGTGATCAAAGTGTCAGTATTATATTACGTTGAATTAAAGAGTCTTATTGTGGTTGGGATGCACGATGATGATCATCTAAAATAAAATCCAAATCAGAGAAAGAAGAAGCTACAGTACCTGCTAACAGCTAATTCAGCATACTGCTAACGATGCCAACTTCCCAAAACAAATACAGGCGACAAAAGTGAGTGCTGCTAACTTACCTTCACCTTTAAAATAAAAAAGCTGCTGCACATCAAATGAAAAGAGGAATAACAGTGTAGTAAAGCGACACAGGCCGTATCAGACTGATGTGAACTTCGATTTTCTGCCCTGCTGATTTGCTCTGCAGTCGCTCTGTGATCTGAATCCTGCTCTCTGAGAGTTAAACTGCTCTGATTTTCTACCTCTTGCCCGAACACGAACGCAGCCTCACCTCACACTTATCTCATCTGATGCAGGGAGGGAGTCCATCGGCTCTCTGTCTCAGATTTGATCACTGCAGATCTCTGAGAACGTAAAAAACATCTTAACCCACAGAGGAATTTGTAACTGCTATTTACATGTCTGCTGATATTGTGTTTTTATCACCTTTGTCCTGCTGCAACAACAACAACACCTCTTTTTAAGCTGTGAATAAGACTGGAAATCGAACATTAGTATGTCTTTGTACCAAAATAAAAGCACCAAATAGTGAAACTACTAGGAAGCAAAAGATGGAGTCTACTTTTATATGTACTTTGATCAGAACCTTTAAAGTTGACTTCATTTTTCAGATTGCAAGTAATAAAATAAGAAAGCTGAAGTGAATTAGTGGAGTAAAGTTAAATCAAACTGAGTAACTAATCACTGAGGTCAAAGTTGGGTTGAGTACTAAGTCTTAAAATGAAGTTAAATACAGTTAATTTACTGAGAACTTAAAGGAAGTGAACTAAAAACTAATGATTCAACAACGTGGTGAGATTCAAGACAGAGTCAAATTTCCATCAGTGATATTTGTTTCTGTGACCTCCACATGTGGCTTCATATGTTCTGTGGTTACTCAGCCGACGACGTCCTCGGATGCTGGGAACTGATCCGTATATAGGCCGTGATTGATTAGGAAAAGGACTGATCGATGCTGGGTGGAGTACTCGAGTTGGGGAGTGGGTGAAAATATGACATTAGCACTGTGTCACCGGCCAGAAAGACGAAGAAGACAACACCGCGGTTCAAACACGGGCCGAGTAACGATACAGCTGTTTTTTATATACGAGTGTGAACAACGCCATGTTCATAGAGCTCTTTTTCTATTTTTTTGCACCTTTTATTATTTGCACCCTACTGATTAACAGTAGTACGTTTCTATTGTATTATATTTCTCTCAACAGTATTATATTTTTACTTTTATCGCATTTCTAACTATATTTTATTTTATATTTTTATTCATTTTAGTGTTATATTCCAAGCTGAGGGGTCAGTAAAGGATTTTTTATATTTTTATGTTTTATTTTAGCTTTATACAGCATATTCTATTTATATATTTTTAACTTTTAGTCATTTTTACTTGTGTGGTTTTTCTTTCAACATATTTTTTGAGCGTTGCTGTGACTGTAGAGTTTCATTGCCAGCGATTGCTCACTGTGATTGTCGTGCAAAAGACAAATAAAAATTTTCAATATTGAATTCATCACAAAAGCTACAATTCACATTAATGTCTCTCTAAAAGCAGTATTATATTCATATTTATATATATTTGTTTAGATTTCTTTGTATGCTAAAGTTTGCACTGAAATCCAGACAAAATGTGGCGTGGTAAAGGTGGTAAGGTAAAATGAAATGTTTACTACAAAATAAATGTTGGATTTCCTTTCAGAAGAAGCAGGAAGTTTGCTCCTAAACTGCTCAGAAATGCCTTAAAATTGTTTCAGCACTTCACAAATTTTACTGTGTTAACTTGCAGCTCCTTCATGTTAATAGTCTGAAAACATTTTATTTTAGACACAAGACAAAAAAAAGAAAATGTTCGTCTGTCCTTAATTCCTCCTCTCATTCAGACACCCGTCACTCTTTAAAGACTCGCAGCTCTGAGAGATGAATACTTTACCTTCCGAGCGTCCTCAGAGTGGCATTTAAATGACTACTTGTGGATTCAGGACACTTTCTTTGTGTCTGCTGTGTGAGCGGGTCGAGGCTGAAAGCATTAGAGACACAGAGAGAGACAGGAAAACAAGCCAGGAGAGAGTCGATTCACAAATCTCACAAAGAAGCATTTCTACAGCGAGGTGGGTCACAGGAAGAAATGACCCTCATCTCTACCTGATATTCAGCTAGAAATGAAGGGCGTCTCAGATAAAAGCGCTCATTTTTACCCCCCTAAAATTTAAAATCTGTGCATCTCGTGGTCATCCTCTCTGTGAGATAAAGGACATAACTTCAGATCCCTCTGAGTCACTGTGTATCTGGTGACATTAGCTCACAGCACAACGCGACTGCAGCAGATCAGAAAACGACGAGCGTCCCGCTGTGAAGACGCTCAAATAACAACCGCTGGCAAATGATAAATAAGGAACGATTACACTCGTGGGACTGCTGAGACCCGATACGACTGAATTAATGTGGAATCGCTGAATTTTATGACACCACTGGCAAAAATTTAAGGTGGATCAAATATGTGAGTGATACCTTAAGATCCAAATAATAATAAAATCAGCGACGGTGCAGACGCTGATCTGCTGAATCAGAAACTGTCGGGTCAGGTGAGCTTTTAATTTGTGTTTTTGTTGCTTGAAGCCTGTGAAAAAGTATTTCTCTATACCTTTAAAAATTCATGAATAAATGTGCTCATTGTTTGGGAAAAAATGTGTCCATAAAGTAGTTTTACAGTAAAATCCTCCTACAGTTTCTCCATTTTACTGAGATATAAGATGATGAGAGTGGTATATCTATATAAATAAGCTGTAACTCATAAAAGTTTGGTATATTTGCTTGAAAAATGCTTTAAATTATCACTAAGCTTGTTTATTTCTCTAATAACTAATTGATTAATGGGAAGATTTGTGAAATATTTGCTTTTTTGTTGAGATGTTGACTAAAGACTTTATGTCTTTTTCGAGATTTCAGCGATACAAAAACACGGTCTTCTAATAATTAATACCTCCAGAGCGGATCAATACGTTCGCAGAAAGATAGATGGCTCAGACATAATGCACAGAGAACAAAAACCAGATACTCAGAGAAGGAGGAAAGGAACGAAGTAGGGATAGGTGGAGAAAGAGGCAGTAACGGGATCTCCTCCTGAACCCGGCGGTCGACAGAGATCACATATCTGCTGAATCTGACTGACCCCAGATCTGTGGCTGAAAATGGAGACCGGCTCTTAATGACTCGTTACGCTGCAGGACTACAACGATGGACGGTTCCTGGACCAACTGAGGCCAAACCCTGGCCGGCGTTCAGGAGAGACAAAGAAGAAGCGATAGGGAGTGTCGGCGAGCTGTAACCACATTAGCATGATTGATGTTGGACATTATGTTTGAGACCAGAAGAGACCGAAACCATACATCAGCTCGGTGCAGAGCGCCCCCGCCCTGCTCCATTAGAGAGGCAGCAGCTCACTCCGCTAATTAACCGCCATTTTTGTGTGTGTGTGTGTGCGCTTACAGGACAAAAAGCTTAAAGGGCTGCTAATAAAATGCAAAGTAAAGCCACCGAGCTGTCAATAATCCCCCCGCAGAGCTCACTGTGGTGAAAATCAACAAGAAAACACTTTATTATTATTGATCTTCCTGAGTATTCATGATTTATGTTAACATACTGAATATCTGAATAAAAGCTCAATTTCTAAATCAGTTCATCGTTTAGAGATAAACTACACACGTTTAATGTTGTTCAGTGTGACTGTGAATTAAACGTGATGCTTTCCTCCATGTTCAGTGTGTTTTTATTTATCTATGAGCCACATTTAAGACAAGTTTCAGTCTCTTTATGAAAACAACACAGTTCTTTTAATCTGAAAGTGTTTACATTTAACACTTAAAATAATGAATGAATAAACAATTAGCTAATTATCAAATGTACATAATATAATAATGATCATTATTAGGTTTAGAGATTAAGAAACTGAAAAAAAATCAGTCGTAAAAACAAGTGTAGAATAAAACAAGACAGTTTAATCAGGAATTTATTCACGATTTCTCAGATTTTTGCTCATTTTCCGCCACGTCTGCAAAATGTTGTTGTGATTTTTGTAGTTTACGACAGACTTGTGAGGAGAAGAGCTGCCGATCGTCCTGTCAGACTACAAAATGTTTAAAAATCCAGTAAAACCCCAAAACGTCTTTTTGAAAAATAAAATAATAAGCTTCAATAATGAGTCCTGTTAACGAGCTGCATTAATAATGTAAGTTAACCAGAGGCAGCGAAAAGGCCAGAACAAGACTCAGACCTCCTTACTGAGTGTGTGTGTGTGTGTGTGTGTGTGTAGTTACGCCCCAACACCATCGCCTCATGCAGCGTGATTGTCACACACTGTGTAAGATACCACACACAAGTCTCAAAGTGCAAATGAGAAAACCACACTGTGTTCAAAACATCATTAACCTAGAGCTCCCAGGGTGTGAGGGCGACACACACACACACACACACACAGAGTATGTAGTTCCATCTTTAAGTCATTGTTATTATTCACATGTTGTTGTTGTCTCTCTGTGGTTTTAATTTAAAGCAACTAAACTTACTGTGTGCTGCTGATGATCAGCATTAGCAATAATCAACTTGTGAATATGATCTTTATTGATCAGCTGTGAGGGTCAGTTAAGAACAAATCTCTTCATAAAAGGTGCGTTATGTAACTTCATGCACTGATCTGAGCGCGTGTTGTGTTTACATTGATGAGCTGGCATGTATGACACCCACGATATCTTACTGAGACATGAGCCCAGCACACACTGAACTCACACACACACACACACACACGTCGCCTCACCGTCATGGATCTCATTCAAATTAAGCGTTTCACTTCTAATTAACTCGGTTCGTGGTTTTATTTCAGCTCTCTAAAAAGCCTGTAAAATACAAGAAACCCCCCACACACACACACACATTGTATACACACACACACACACACACACACACACACTCTCTGACATGTCGAGGCAAAAAGCCAATGAAATCCAGGATAATTACAGCTGACACGTTCCACTTCCTGTTCTGATTGACAGGAGGAAGTTCCGCCTCACTAGACCGTACTAATCAATCCCTGCACGCAATCAGTCCACCTGTCAATCAAACGGCTCAGCCACAGTGTCAGGCCAGAGACGAGTGTGTGTGTGTGTGTGTGTGTGTGTACTATACAGTCTAATAAATAAAACACTAACCACTGAGAGCTGTCTGAGTGCGTCTGGACTGAAAGACGGGATTTGTGTGTGAGATCAATAGGAAGTGTGTGCTCTGTAAATAAGTGTGTGTGTGTGTGTGTGTGTCCTGCCGTTTGCACTTGTGCTCATTCTGAGATTCAATTACCTGGGAAGAAGGGAAATAAATAGAAAGACTTGGATGGACAGAGAGAAGCTGAGGCTGATGGGAAGAGGAGGAGCTGCAGACAGAAAGAAAGATGAGTTTTTGTTTTCACTCTGCAGGGCAGCAGAATTCATCGTGAACAAACAGACGCACAGACGGAGACAGATTCGAGTCACGAGACACCTTCCAGACAGACAAAAGAATTGTGTGACCGCGAGAAATTTGTCCTGAGAGCTGAACACTGATCTGAGAGAGAGCAGAGACACAAACCAGCTGATGGAAAATAAACAGGGAGTGTGTGTTCACAGAGGAAACATCCAACATCAGATCACAATAACCTCAAAAGAGTACGAGAGAACATCTGTCGTCATGAAAATATTGTCTTCATGTGTTGACAGACATGTACTGTGTTTGAAATACAGATTTAAGGTATTTTACACAGTATATTTAAGAACCAGGGTGGCTGGAAGGTCTGCAGACGAGAGTGAGCGTCACAATATGTCAAGATTTATAAAAAAAAAAAAAAGTGAAATATTTAGTTAAATCTGACATAAAGAGCAAATCACGCCACTCAGAGCTGAAATTACGGGCGATATGTGATGGTCAATGGAAACACACAACAATCTGATGATAAACTGTTAAACTCAATGATCAAGAGGAACATCAAACATCTCAAACATCACTTTAAACACATCATCTTAGTTGTTTGGACTAAATAAAACATGTAAAGGTGACGCTCTGAACTCTTATTGACATTTCATTTTACAGACTAAATGTCCTGTTTATTCTCTGTAAAAAATTTTAAAAAATCCTCGGCTGCTTTACTGATGAAATGAAAGTTGCAATCTTTATCAAACAAGAAATTCAGCCCATTTGAAGATTTATAATTTGAGAAACATCCGTTATGCTCCATGTTTGCACTCGGAGGGTAACAGCACATGAATCTGAACCAAAAGTTTTTCTGTATGGGCCTTTCGCACGTGTACCAAACAAATCCAGCTACATGGAGAACGTTTGGTGTGTGACTCAAATAATGAAGGACGACTTCAGCGACGGACCGGATGTTGTTCATTCAGTCATGGATGTATGAAACTCGGCGCAAGAGGTTCGTGGTCACAGCGACCGCAAACAAACACGACTTTCAAGAACATACCGTACGCCGACAACATGCTAACTTATTTTAAACAGCATCATCTGAGTGTTACCATCAGTATCTGTGGGGAAAGGAAAAAAAAAAAAAAAGTACAGCACCGAAAACGTGCGGAAACATGATTTTTGTACCTTTACACTTCTAGTTTTCACTGCACAGCACCGTCATGGCTTCACAGTTTGGAGGAACTGTGGTGGTGTGTGAAAACAACGACTCCTTCGTTTGAATAAAACAAACCTGCTCTTAAAAACTCTGAATAAGGCGTGAGATGTCCTTAAGCAAAACGTCGCCACTAATCAAACCCACACAGACCTTCTGGGCTCTCAGACGGCTGCGAACGCGCTGAAGACGCGTTCGTACGGCTGCGCTCGCTCTTCTTTGACGGTGAATAAACAGGCGAGACCAAAGCAGAGGCCTGCAGGGACTCAGAGCCACACTTTATCTCCACGCTGCTTTTATCTGCTGCACGGGAATAAATAAAGGCTGCGTTATTCCCAAACATCAGCCCGCTGGACACACACACACAAACATAAACACTGTTCGGGGTGAAATAAAGCGCCTCGATGAACACAAACACTCCCAGTTAATCAGTTAAAAAGTTAATCAAAACAAGCATCCGGTCGATCTGCTGAGGAGGCTCGACAAAGAGACAGAAACAGGAAGAGAGAGGAGAGACGACGAACCACGTCCACAACATCTCTGAACTCGTGACAGCTGCCACGGTGACAAGGACACTGTGTTCCTGCAAAGTTTATGCGTGGGCATTATGTATTAGTATGTTTGTGTGTGTGTGTGTGTGTGTGAGATCTCTGAATCATAAACATCCACTGACCTTACCAATATACCATTTCTATAAACAATAAATATATATTTAAATACATACTGTATATACTGTATACATACTGTATATACTGTACATTAGCTATCTGTTCTTAAGCCGTACAAATGCATCATTGCACTCACTCTACTGCACTCCATAGTTCACACTTTAAGTTATGTCATGTGTATGTTACGTAATGTTATGTTTAGTTTATTATGTTATGTTTATTTATTTATTTCTATTTGCTTGACCTTTTAAGTATGAGAGGGTACTATAAAAAACATCAAATTCCTTGTATGTGCACACATACTTGGCCAATAAAGGTGATTCTGATTCTATTTCTGATCTCTGCAGCACAAAGTGAAGGATAACACATCGCTGTACATCTCGGACAACAGACAGACACACTATCGGAGTTTCCAGCTCAAGAAAGATGACGTCTGTCTGAATGTCTCAAATACAGAAATTTAATTTTCACATGTTGATGTTCAGCTTCCAGTTTCTTTTATAATCATGATGGTGTCTTATATTTCTATTTATCTGCTGCTTTCAGCCCTTTTAGTCGTAGCCCTGTGTTATTATTACCGAGGTGTTCTTATCTTTTATTGCTGTGTTTATCTGATTTAATCGTCCTCAGTCTTGTCATGTTTTAATCCCGTCTCAAACACGTAAAGCACTTTGTACCTCTGTTTTGAAAAGTGCTGTACGAATAAAGTTTATTATTCATCATCTAAAGAAAATAGAAAGACATCTTTCTGCAACGTAAAAGCATAAAAAATGTTCAGATACAGTCGTCCTTTCTGCCATCTGACAAACCTTTAAACATACAGGAGCCGTCTGCTTATTAACTAAGTCAACAAGTGACAGAAAACCCATTTAATGTCAGCACACACCTGCATGAAGGTTAGAGAAGCTCCATCACATATGAACTGAAGCTTAATGGCCCTGAACTGTGTTTCTGAACAGGTTTTCTGTCCATTAGCAGCCTCTCACATTCTGAAAATGAAAAGCTGAGCGTGCTGTGGCATCTTGAAAGGTCGTGATATGAAGGCAGGAGCGTCGAGTTACCAAACATGGACGACATAAAGCTTTTACACACACAGAAAGGCGTAAAGATACAGAACATTTCATCATTTCTCTCATTTCTCTATGAAGCCGCCCACCGACTCTGCATTTTAATTTATGTTCCATTTTTCTTTGCAGGATCTCCTTCTTGTCCCCACTGACATCATTAATTTGTCATCTTGTTTCCAAGAAGATCTGAAATGAGTCGGATAGGAAGACGAAGCGCGAGTAAGAGACAGATTCACAGAAAAAGAAAAAAGACTTGATCCATCTCAACAGGTCACCTCATGAGAGCGTGATTCAGCTTCATGTAAACATAGAGGCTGAGACACAGAAAAGCAGAGAGATTTTCTTTTGTAAAGGTGAATTCTCGTAAAACGCAGAAAATAAGAACCAGATAAACTTACTTTTTAATTTGAATCACTTCAACTTCTTCAACGTCTTTTTTTTCTGGGTGGTGTTAATATAGAATGACTAAAACTTAGTACTTCCTTTGGTATCAGCAAGTGGTATTAAAAGCATTATTCTTTAGCAAAAAGAAACTGACAGAAGTAGCAACTCTTGATTGTTTACCGATGACATATTTGCAAACACACCCTTCACACATTCGTTCTCATTTAAATGCACGTCTGCCGTCTTCAGGAGGCAAAAGGGCAGAACAAATGGAATAAGTTTTCCTTGAAAGATCTCATTTCCACTTGAAGTAAGTCTCTTTCCTCAGCCAATGAAAAGACCGAAAATAAAAACCTCTTTATGCCGCCTAATTATTTCAGAGAAATTAGCTGCCTGGAGGCCGGGCTGATGTTGTGCTTTGTTTTCCGTCTGTGCATTCCCAATGTGCACCGATCGCACGCAGACACTTAATTTTTCATGGTCTGCCCCTAATTGCTGTCTGCAGTCAGTCATGCTGGATCTCACAGCAGGAGGTGACTTTTTTTTTTTCCATGGAAGAAGAAAGTGTGTGTGTGTGTGTGTGTGTGTAATGGCAGGTAATTAACTCAATATAGTCAAAAATCAAGTGGAAGCAAATTAAGCTGATTCTGGAGAGAGAGACTGTGTGAGTGTGTGTTTCTGTGGATGACTGTCGTGTGAAGGCAGGGGGTAATTAGCCAAATATGGTCCAACTGAAAGGGTGAAAAAAAAACAAAAAAAAAGAAAAAATGAACATCTGACTTCGTCCCATTAGCTGTAAAGTACATCTGCAGGGCTGCAAATGGAGTCAGGTTAATATTTCTGTACACACACACATCCACTATTTTTCCATGCTTGGCTGGAAAGCTCGAGGCCCTTTGCTGCTAATAAGGTAGGAGGTGAAACCCAAAGTGTGAAATAAAAAGAAAACGATGAATACAGAAAGAAAGAAAGAAAGAAAGAAAGAAAGAAAGAAAGAAAGAAGAAGCACATTTGTTTTTAAAAAAAAGGTACCAGAGAGGGCAGAAATAAAGAAAAGAGATTCAGGAGACGTAATGAAGATGTGCAGGCAGATATGCAGAAGAGGCTGCTGGTAATTACAGGTTCAGCGGCGGCTGACCGGTGCACTGTTGAATACACTCCTCACATTTTCGCCCAATTAAAGTATGTCACCGCATGAGGAAAAAAAACTGCAAAAGGTTGCGGCGATGACAAACGAGGAGAGAGGACATGAGCAGACAGAGCCCGGGGGCTGCACAGCTAACAGCACACAAAGCTGCGAAAATGAGAGCGTTTGTTATGAAATCAATCCCCCCGAAACTCCTGCTGCGGTGCATAAAGAGCTGTTATTATGTGAGACCAGTTGCACGCTTCAATTATTTATTAGCCTCTTTAAATCTTGTAATTAAGGCCTTCATTAGAAGCAAGATCATAAAAAAAAAATAGGATTTTATAGCTTCTCCAACTTTTCGAGTTACTGCGCTGACTAAAGTTTAAAAGTGAAAGTAATTTGTAATAAAGGGCTCCAGGAGACCTTTGGATACTGACTGCTGGTCACAGTGACATATTCACTCACAAACCCACATCCAGAGTTATTTTGATTATTTTTCTCTTTCTTCACCACACAATGAATTAAATCACAAACTAGCTAACTAAGATCACAAACCTGAGCAGAAATTCAACATTTGGCAGCTTTTTCTGATGTTAGTGACAGATTTTGATTGTTAACAGAAAAAAAATTGAGTTTGCATTACAGGGACATTCCTGTATTTTGCATTATGAGGACTGGATATTTACATATTCATGACACATGTTCTCTGTTAACGAAGCACGTGTGGACCCTGAGTCATGTCGCTAGGCTAACAAATTAATCATGTTCAGGAAGCCCAAAGTTTAACACTCAAGACTTTTATGCCGACTTGTGTGACATGTTTTTCTGCCACGAATTATTCAAATTTTCTCCAAACATCTTAACCGAAGCAACCGAAGGAGGAAGCTGCATGAAAACATTTTGGTACTCGTCTTTCGGATGTGACGGTTCATGGTTCAGTTTTACTGGAGAAGAGCCTTCGACGATGAAGACGATCACATCCCTGGACCGAGAGAAGTTGTCCGATTTTGTCTTGCTCATCATCAAAAATGTGTCAAAAGAAAATAAACTTGAATAAAGTTGAGATACGCGAGAAAAACATATTCAAATGAAGTGTGTTTGTGCGATGTTTATCAGCGAACATTTCCTCTGACAGAGCAGACAGGGCTGCCCACTTCACCTCCACCTCCAGTTTCATCCATCTTCTTCCCCCCGAGTGAGTTTTGTTATTACACTCCGACCTAATTTATTTATTCTGTCCATCACAGCCTTGTTTTTCTGCCCTCCATCCCTCCCTCTGCATAATATTTTCCATCTCATCACGGGATGCGCGGCTGGAGTTGTCGAATCTCTTGTCTTGCCGAGGTGTGAGATGTAAGATGGGGGAGTCAGACCTGTAACCCCCCCGGCTTCCTCTCTGCCTATCAGGTTTGATGGAGGAAACAAACAAAACGAAAGCCTGCTCACATTCACAAACAGGCACTTTTCTTTTTTAGTCCAACAAACAGATGGGACTAAAGATTTTTAACAGACTGATCATCACTTATTTCAGCAGATGTCACATCAAAGACACGTCCCTGTCTCATCCTTTTTTTAAGCATGTTTAAGCTTCTTATGGACTATTTGGTCACAATGATGAACCTTAAATTAAAGATTACAGTTTAAGAAATATACAGAGATGCTCACAAAACATGAGAGAAGCTGAAACAAAAATAATATGATTATATGTGAATCTTAAACCATGTTGTTATTATAGTTCTGTAAAATGTCTGATCTTCTCACAGACTCACAAATTATTCCAGATCTTTTACAACCCGCTGGGAAATCTGGGTGAATTTTTATGGCAGCAGCTGAAGTGGTTCATTACTAAAAAGGCTTCTCTGCCGCGCCTCCTTTTCTACTGCGGAGTCCAAGTTCAGACAAGGACACTGCAGAGCCGAGCCGAGCCGACTCGTCTCTCACCTGGACCTCCGTTACTGTTTCGCCTACCAGCTCCGAGCTTTTCCTCCGCCGACACAAACCAGCAACTCTCCCTCTGCTAACGCCTCTCTCTCAACTTAAAGAGGATCAGGAAATGAAAGCAGAGAGAAACTGAAAAAAGACGATGAGAAAAGGAAAACACATGCTCATAATATCAGGCAGTTTCAATATTTCAATATACATTTCTTAAAGCACGCTCGAATGCATGCATATGGGAAATGAGCTTCTGTGTTTTATAGATTAATGCATTGAACACACTTTGAGTTAATCTGAGCATGAAGGAGGCTTAGCTGCGCTCACATATACGAGACCACAGAGGACACACAACGAGGGACGATACGAACCAACGGGCTCTGTTCGAAAAGCTATTTTAAAAGAACACCATAGCAACATCAGTATGTAAAGGGCTGCTTCACGCAGACGACTAGAAACTGTGTCCCTGCAGCGTCAGAGGATTTTATAGGGACTATTTTATCAGCAGAGAGTAAAAAAAGTATGCAGATTATCCACAAAGCTGTCGACTATTTTCAGTTTTAGTGTCCTTAGCAACATGAACAACATCTTATTTGTGTCTACAGTACTCAGGTAGATCTCACAATATGGACAAACTAAAACAAAGCTATCTGCATGCACGGACGTAAACCTGGAGGTTTAAGAGAAAATGTGTTTTTTGATCATTTGGACCAAAACTTTAGCAAAAACTGAGGAAAATCCTGGAGACGAAGCTTTGGCCTTCCTTCAAACACCAAATTTCTCCACATCTACATATGAAGGTCAGGTTTTATCACATATCTAAACAACCTGCTTTCAGATTGGAGGGTTTTAAGATGTCGCATTACCATCAGGTTTCGCAGCATAAATCCACAGAGGAACTGACATATTTCAGAGAACAAACAGCCCCAAGGAGGTGCAGCTTTGTGCTCTCAAGAATGTCAAATATATGAGTGTGTGTGTACAATGTGTGTGTGTACATCTATATATGCTCTGAGTGTGTGTGTTGGAAAGAGGTGGGAATGTGTGTCCTGCTGTTTCTCAGCAGGTGAAGTCAGAACAGTGCAGTACAGTTTCCTCCTTTAGCTATGAATCATGCTCATGACAAGGACAACTGACAGCCTGCGGCAAGATAAAGAGGTAGATGTGTGTGTGTGTGATGTGTGTGTGTGTGTGTGTGTGTGTGTGTGTGTGTGTGTGTGAGAGAGTCAAGTGAATGTGAAAATAAGCAGGAGAGACATCATGTAGATATGCAGGGGGGAGATAAGCTGCGCGAACACACACCCCCACCCTGTGCTCCTCTGAGAGTCCAGCCTTCAGCGTGAGTCATCGCAGCGTCTGGCCTTGCTGCGCTTTTCACCAGGAAACATCTCACCATCACAAAGAAACACGTGAGGCCGTTCGCCGCTCTCACTCGCGCCGATCGTTCCTGAATAAATGAAGGCACAGGAGCGTTTGCTGCAGATTGAGGAAGAGACTGACGTCAGATGTGGAGGTGGGAATCATCAGTCACCTCACAATTCGATTATTAAACGATTCTCTCATCTCAGTTTCAGATTTCTATCCATGGTTTTGGATTTCTGTCCATCAATGTGTGTCCAAACATCTGCTTTCAAAAAAAGGCAGCCGTGGTTTGATTTCTTTTGTCTCTTGTCAAACGGAAACACTATGGCGACACACGTTCTACGTAGCAGCAGCACCAAACTCCAGAAATCTGATGGAAACCTGATCTGATAATCGATTATAGACTTTACTGCATCGATGCAGAATCAAATCATTATTTCGTCCACTCCTATTAGTTTCTGTGTGCAAAAACAACCACCAGGAGGCATCATTGGAGCCAATGAAAACACAATCATGCTCTTCATAAAATAAGCTGTTTACATTAAACTGCCGCACAAATTGTACATCAATTAAAACCAACATGTTGAACATTTGACCATGCACACTGAAATACCTCAACTACTACTGGATGGATTTCCATGAAACTCACATTCATGTTCCCCAGAGGATGAAACCTCCTCTGACTCTTCCTCTAGCGCCACCATGAGGCTGAGCGAAAGGTCACTCTGCACAGCTTCATATCACATCATCATATCTTTTCTTTCCCACCATGATCATTTATATTCGTCTTTCCAGTCAGAGGTGAAACCAGCGTGGCGTTTCTATCCATCTCTTATCTGTGACGGCGGAGGAGTCGAGGTAAGAGCGCAGTAATTATTCAACATGTTCTCATGTATATTTAAGCGGCAGCTGCATCAGCAGCTTCCCCCGCAGCTCCGGCCCCCCTACGACGGGCGGTGAGGTCACTGAGGCCGCGGCCCGACGTCTGCAGACAGCAGGTGTGCTGCACAAAGAACTGCCTACGTGCTGTAAGTCTGAACGCTGCTCAGCTTTATTTATCCTCCTCTTTGCATTAAACAACATCTCGCAGTTTGTCTCATGTTCCTCGGATGAAAGCAGCGCACAGGTGAAACAACATGTCACAACTTTTCTTAAGTCTGAACAGAGGCAGGGCGGACTTTTCCACCTGCTCACTGTCTTCCTTATTCTTTTTTTTTTTTTTTACATTTAACAACACAGATTATGAGAATAAGATGTCCAAAAACTACTGTTTACTAAAACATTACCAAAAATATACACACGAAATGAACATACATATCTAATATTTTAGAATTTATCCCGCAAAAAGAAGATTCAGGTAGATTTACGCAAGAAAGAAATGAGGACAATATGTGAATAAATATGATAAAACTTTGTTCTGCATAATTTGTATCCATCTTCTCAACTCAAAAAGAAGGTAAAAAGTCATAATTCCCACATGACTAAACTATTTCTTTAACATACAAACACGGTTTAAAGCAACTGTTGCTCTCTCAGTCTGACAGTGAGGACAGATTTTATGTGTCGAGGTAAACAGATAAACAGGTAAACAAGACGAGGGCTTCTTTTTATTTATTCACCTGAATCTGGTTGTGATCTCTTTGTTTCAAACTCTCGTGTGCTCTCTCTCCCTCCCTGCAGACTCTCACCCCGTTTAATGACGACGTGCCAAAAAACACGAGCTGCAACAACACACCATCGCTCCGCTTTTATCTTCACTCCTGTATTCCCCTTCCAGCACAGTCTTTCATTTCTCTCTCCCTCCAAAACAAATGCTAATGCTATGCTAATCTGATTGTGTGTTATTGCAAAGTTTCACCTCCTCAGCAAATGAAGCTGCTCCGTCAAAGAAAGAGACCTCACACACACTCAGGACAAAAAGTCTCTTACAAATTCAGAGTGTGTGTGTTCAGATACTGTCCAGGTGCTTCACATTCAGGCACTTTTATAGGAAACACAAAACACACACACACACACACACACACTAACTGTGCGGGCAGCGTTCGGTTGTTATCCTGGGAACACACACACATGCACTTAAAGTGTGTGAGAGAGGAAGCAGGAGCGAGCGTCCATTAGTCAAGAGGTAAACACCATCTGGACCTCCACAAATGTTTTCCCCAGCACACACACACACTTCATGAGCTCCATTCATTTTCACTTAATAACACACACACACACACACACACACACAGGGGGACACCTTAACAACACAGGTGCTAACTACACAAACACAGAGACCCTGAGGGACGACGTTTTCTGTCCATTAACATCCACAGTGGCACCACACTCGCTTTAATCTGCAGCCCAGAGGGGAAATCGATTCTTTAACACTTCCTGGAGCCGCGTTAAAGACGTTGTCACGTCTTTGTCACGTCACCTGGGACAGGTAATACATCAACATTTAATACAGTATATCTTTATTATACAAAAGGCACAGCTACATACAATCAACATATATCATTACTGCCTTTATCACTGATGTATATGATCCCTAATTAACATTATAAACAGTAAGGACAAAGAAAGCAGTCGAGAAAACAGTCAAAGTGTGACTTTCTCTTTAAACAGCATGACAGATAAGAACAATTAATTAAGCACCAAAAGGGCTAAAATGGCAAAATTATGAGAAAAAAACAGACTCTACTAAAATCATCCCCTATAAATAATGTGATATATGATACATGATGATACTGTATGACGTAAAATGAAACACAAAAGGTGAAAGGAAAAGCTGAGAGAAAAACATGAGATGTGAGCTGCAGGGGCTCAGGTGTTCTTCCTAAATCCTAATGAAAGTCAATTCAAACTATGAGATGGAGCTTTAAGCCTCGAAATATAAAAACTCTGACAGCCGTGACCCCGAGGAACAACGCCGGGCTGGAATATGACGTGTTTACTAAGACACGGAGAGAGAAACAGAGTACAGGAGAGAGTCTGCCAAGAAAAAGGAAAATATTAATAAAGCTGCCCTTGAGAAATATAATAACCTGCGATTATTCGCTCAACAAGAATAACTGCAGATTTTCCGTTTTAAATCCAGGCTACGGTTTCCTGCGTGGGCCGAGCTCTCACAGAATCACAGAGAAGAAAAAGGTAATTATGAACCATCCAGAACAAACAGCAGACACAATTCATATTTCAGATTAATGGATTCCTGTAAAACTCACACGCAGCACAGACGCCGGACACACTGAAGAAGCATCTTCATCCCAGGTTCAGTATTTACAGGCTTAATGTGCCACATGTGTTGAAATCTGCTTCACACGCAGCTCATTTTTATGTGTTTTGTTAAAGTTTATGAGCTGTGCAGGCTGGAAGACGGTAGAAACACAAAAACATTTAAAGTGTGTATTTGTGAGATGAATTATAACAAATGATAAAATCTTTTATTATACATACACTGCACACACACTTGGAGCTATAACAAACAACACAGAGAAGATATGAGACACTGAACTGTTCCTCACATTAAACACTGACGCCATCTGCTGGTGGATTCACACTTTGTGTTTTAAAAAGGTTCATAATCTCCTGTCAGGTTATACAGATGATTGTTTACATACGTAATACAATGTACCATCTTATGTGTCTGACTTTGACACCTTTTGTTCCCTTTCTTTATAACACTGCTTTCTATAAACAGACTATACATTATATTTACACATTTATGTATATTACATTGATCTTGATCCAGACGGTAAAATTCACACTGGAATCTAATTTAGTTTTTTTCCATGTGCTTCATCAATTTGGGTTTTCACTCTTTATTGTTATGTTTGTATCTAGATGTCTTATTAATGACATCATATACTGATATTTTCAGGAAACCTTTAGGACAATTTTCTTCTTCGTTCTGATTTTTACACGGTTATTTTTGTTGGTTTTCATATGTTCGTATAGATATCTGTATACGAATGAACGGAGGAAAATCTGTGTGTGCACTAAGAGAAGAGAAAAGCTGATTGGACACTCTGAATGTGTGTAAAAATAATGATATGAGTAAAACAAGAACAAATCATTTTCTTTTGAACACTCTGGGATGAAATTGATTTGAGTTTTATCCCTCAGTGCTCCCGTCATGTTTCGGTGATGTAAACATTTATTTATCAGCACGTCTCATTACAGCTGAACTGACAGGTGAGCAGATCTGCTCCTAAACCCTAACCCTAAAGACAGTGCAGTCTAAATACTGAAAACTACTCTGTAAATAATAATAAATCAGAAAAAAAGGGAAACCTTAAAAGTCTGAACAATACAGAAGGAGCCTGAAAAACAAACGTCTGTTTGTGCAAACGTAACTGAACATGAAAAGGTAAAATATTCCTGTTCTTCCAGTAATCCTCTCAACAACCAGCAGGGGTCAGATAAGAGTAAACACACATATGCACACACACTGCAGAGCTGCATGTACTGCACTGTGCTGCATCTTGACCCATTACACACTACACACACTGTCACTTCTGCTCCATTTCTTCCTCTCAGCGGTGAGCAAACAAGTGTGTCTGTGGACTTTAAGTGCCCCTGAGTGTGTGTGTGTGTGTATATATGCGTGTGTGTATATATGCGTGTGTGTGTGGCTGAAGCACTGAGTCATCCTCGGTCTGTCTCTCTGCATTCAGCTGGCAGAGCTTCAGTCCAGCAGATAGATCCATACGGAGCCACACTGACTCACTGTGAGTCTGCAGATATCGGACTATCACAGCACATCGACGCCTCTAAACAACGAGGCCGGAAGCTCATTTAACACTTTGCATAATCATTTCCAGATCATGCAAAGAGGAAATCCAGGATGCAGGATGCCTTCATAAACTTCAATCTGTTTAAATACGTCTTCGAGATTGAACCTAAGAGTAAAAACTTTGTGAGGAGTTTGAGCACTGACCAGTCCGGTGAGCGAGGGCGCAGACTGTCCCAGGGCTTGGCTCCTCATACGGACCAGGTTGTTCGCCTCCCCTCCTCCTGCGGACGCTCCCCCCGCGGCCCCAGTCCCTCCGACCCTCCGAATCCCCCCGAGGCCCCTGCCCCAGGTGCCAGGCCAGCTGACTCACACACCGGCGTGCAGACTGCTGGACAGAGGTAACAGCTGCTTACCTGAAGAAGTGAAGAAGAAGAAGAAGAAGAAGAAGAAGTGAGATCAGACGCACAGATCAATCCCACATGGATCCGTCTGCATCTTCAGTTCAGTGATTCATAGTCGGACCTGATTATAATATTATTGGTCTCCACCCTGAATAACTGGATGAGATTCAACCTGGCTCGAACTCAATCTCAGCTCACATTAATCATCCCCGCCGCAGCCGCCAGTTTGAACCCGAAACACAAAAGAAACACAAAAAACCCGAACAGGCGCTCATGAAAAACAAAAAATTAAATAATTTCTGTGCTACTGTTGGATTAACATCATCACATGACCTCTGTTTGGTGAGTCATGGCAGTTATTCTGTGGTCCAACTTGCAGATTATGGATACAGCAGATTGGCGCAGGATTAGGAACACGAGTGATCACGAATCAGAGGATGACCTCAGGTAACGTTGGCCCCGCAGCTTAACAGCCAAACTGTGTCATTCGTTCAGGCTGGTGGGGGGGGGGTCACGTTTATATGTCACGCTAAAATAAAACATTTTAAAATCCAGACTTCAGAAGTGTGTGTTCGTGTGTGTGTTCGTGTGTGTGTGTGTGTGTGTTACCAGTCATGGCCAAGCTGCTGCGTCGCGCCCAGCTCTCGTCCTGACTCAGCTGTCGGTGCAGTTTGGATTTCGTGACGGCGGTCGCTGCGGGCGACAGGTCCGGGTTACTCAGCTTCCTGAAGAGGAGAGGAGGGGGGGCAGCGAACTCCCTCTGGAAGGATGAAGAGGACGAAGACTCGTTAGACTCGGATAACACATGTTCATAAAGGATCTGACATAAAAATTATCTTCTCTGTGACAAAAAGCTTAAAGATGGTCTGAGATGCGTGATTTTATCATGCAAAGCTCGTTAGGTTGAAGCTTGAGAATTAAAAACAGAAACTGGAAATTTTGTTATCAAACTCCTCGACATCGTCTGGAGATTTTGTTCATGAAAATACAAACTCAATCTGCAGCAAAGAAGAATTCTGAAGAAGGAGAATTTTTCTTTTGATAATTTTAAATAAAACATACAGAGCACCTTCTTGCTGTGGTCCAAGTTAACTATTGTTAAATGTTTGATAAATGTCTCCATATTTTCCTGCTCTGACGTGCGGTGAACGTGCCACAGATCCTCAGCCTGGTTTCGAATAAAGAATCAGACAGTGTGGGGTCCCTGTGAGGGCCGAGAGCCAAAACAAAGACATAAAACGTGACACTAACCACTCGCTGACACCACATCTCCTCCTCACACAGCCACAACACACTCTTTAATGGTTAAACACACACACACACCTGTTTTTCTCAGTACACAGCAGCAGCAGTTAGAAGTGTTAAGAGGCGCTCAGCGGGGCGACGCCAGCTCTCCGTCATTAACCGACACCTTCAACCGTGAAAAAAAACAACAAACATCTGCGGAGCGAGCTGATTTATAATTCACTGTGTCAGTGTTAGAAAGGAAAAGTTACTCTGCACTTCCTCCACACCCCCAAGACACACTGCAGAGAAAAGACACACACACACACACAGACGGTCTGTGTGTGGTTGAAAAGATTTTGGAAACATCTGCTGTTGCCGTGGAAACAAGGCCTGCCTGGGCTCATATCTTCCTCTCTCTCTCTCTCGCGGGTGGACCAGCCCCTGACGAGGCTTTTCCAGAAACATCTGGACGGCCCATGTTAAAACACACACAGACACACACACGCACACACACCAAACACACAGACACACACACACAGCTCCCAGATGGCTGCACTTATGAATAAGCTTTAGTGAAAGCTTCCGTTATTCTCTGCCAGTAAAACCTGAACCAACCGCTCCCCTCAGGATGACAAAAAAAAACACACCGATGAACACACACACACACACACACACACACAGACACACAAAGAGTTATCATGTGCAACCTGTATCTATTAACATACTGGAGTAAATGACCTGCAGAGAGACAGTTTCACACTTCAGCTGGAGTCGTGCAGGAGTATTCAGAGGGTAAGATGGGAAAAAAAGGAAAAATCAGTGGTATACTCGATATTCAAACATTAAATCAATAACAGAGACTAGAAAGGTCGCACACAACAGGAAATATTAAACACAAAAATACCCTCAATCACATTTTTGCTCTGGAGAGACACCCAGAGAGCAGTACATTGAGATATTTCCAAAAAACTACAAAACAGACAACCAAATAGTGGGTATGAATCCATTTATACACAGTGTAAATAATAAATCATTTACAGTCTGGGAGGTTGATTTATTTAATGTTGAATATTAAATGAAGCTACTGGACTGTCCACAGCAGAAAAGCTGCTACTATTCAGTTATTTCAGTTATGGATTACATAAATATATATGGTTTTATAAGTTTTTAATTATAGTTAAGAAACTTTTTCACATTTTTTATGTTTTTCTGACTGTTTAAGCGGATTAGATGCTGTTGTCAGGGATCAGGACTCAGATATGTGCCGTGTTACAACAGGAATATTGATCTTGTTGGTCTTTATCCATCAACATATAAAGACATAAAGGACAACACTGCCTTCTTTCTTCTTCCCTGTGAATTCTCATTTAAACTACAACACAGAGCAGATTTCTACCTGTCCAACGTGCGACTGATTGTCACATTATTGTACACTGACAGCTCAGGTTTTTCCAGGCGAGTCTGTGCAGCGAGGAGGTTCGGTGTAAAACACGCCGAGAGCTGCAGCACATTTAAATCCATCGTCACAACCCGGCAGCCTGCTGCAGCTCCTCACTTCACCAGCAGGTGGCACACAGGGGGAGTGAGCGTGTGATTACAGGCTGAGAGACGATGAAAGAAGACAGCTAAGAAGCCAGTGTGTGTGTGATGTACCACAGCTGTCACACACACACACTTTGCTTTACAAGACTTCTATCAACACACACTGCACAACTCGAAGTATAAAAGCAGAGAAGTGACACAGTGAAGTAAACGCTCATATTTCAAACACCGAACAGAGGATGTTTCTTCACGAATCCACATGCAAACATCCGCCCGGGCGACGGAGGCAGATAAGACACATTATCTGCAACCGCAGTGTGTGTGTGTGTGTTTGGCCAGCCATTAGTGCTGCAGGTTAGCTCCACCTGCTCCACCACCTGAGGAAGGCGGAGGAGGAGGAGGAAGGAAAAGCAAACACACCCGGCAGTCCGGCAGTCCGAGCGACACGTCAAACGTCCTACAACCTCCACAGAGCTGATAAGGTTAGCATGTGAGGGGGCTGGAGGGGCAGGATGGGGTGTGTTTCATTTACCCTGCAGGGCAACATCGACCCGAGACGCCCACGTTAATCCACACCAGCTCCCCTGACACGGTTTCCCAACTATATGTACAGCGAATATTGATTTTAGAGGTAATATTACAGCCTGTGTCAACTCAAAAAACACACAGAGACACTTTGCTCTCGATGAACTGCTGCCTCGGTACACTGGCAGGTAATTTGTTCACATACGAAGGCCAGCATGAAGTCGCACCCTCCTCACTTATTTTTAACCTGCCTGTAAAGCTTTGAGTGATCAATTAACCTGCTAATTATTTGTTAAATATCAGAAAACTGTGAAATACTCTAATAATGTCATCATGTGTCTTGTCTGGCTCTGTCATATAAGCATCAAATTCTTAAATCTGAGAGGCCAAAACCATCAACTTGTTGGCGTTCTGTTCTTGAAAACTCACCTTGAACATTAATCAATTATCAAAGCAGCTGCAGATTATTCCCTGTTCCCGAAGTTAATAATGGCAGCTGAAACAATAAAACAACGGGTGTTTGATTTCAAACAGAAGTGTTGGTTCCTCTAAAGCGACAGTTTATTTTTTGGCTGCAGCTAATTAACTTCTTGAGTTAGTTGACAGACTTTTTTTAATGTTTCCCACAGAGACGCCTGGAAAAGAGTTGTAACGAATGTCTGCAGTCTCGCTATGCTTCTGTTCCTGTTCACACCACGAGTGCCGCTTACATTCGATGAAGCAGCGTCACATCACAGCTCGTGTGGTTTAGAGGAGATCAAACCTCGTCAGATTTACTTTCCAACCCACAAAGGTCGGAGCTGAGCTTTTTCCTCCACACAAACTTCTTCAAACTTCTTATTGGTGGCTTACTGATGTGCATTTAAAGCTCTTTTACTCATATGTGATTAAAAAACAGGCACTTATCGACTGCACGCCGGCCTTCCCGAAATCCTAATTAGATCATTTAATCAAATTTCTGCTTTCTCTTCTGTGATTGAAGATGTAAAAGCCAAACAAACTGCAGCTATGGAGATAAACAGCAGAGTTTAAAATAAGGACATGAGCAGCTTCGTCTCTCAGATGAAAAAAAGGTTCAGTTTGTGATCCAGAAAAATAGATTAGGCTGCATCAACTTTCAGTAAGGGATTTAAGAGTGAGAAAGAGTTTTCAGAGTGATTTAAAAGTTAACATGGATGACAAAAACAACATGTTTAATGGATTCAGACTCATGTAAAAGTGTATTTGTACTCTTCCCTCACACGTAGAGGGAAGTGAAACCAGGATTTCATAACCTCCTTCTTCTTTCCTCCCTTCTCTCTTCCTTTGTGCTGCGGCTGCGTCACATTTGGGCTGACATTCATCTTTTGTAATGCAACACGTGCAGCTACAATCCATCACGTCTGTCAGCTCCTACGGGGGCTGAAAAAACGAGCTCCCAGCCGAGGTCGTCTCTCACAAACACGCACAGAGCGATGAAGAAGATGCAGTTCATAGAGGCGGATAGTTTGGTAGGTAAAGTGTGTGTACAGACAGACAGACAGACAGACAGACAGACAGGCAGGCAGGGGGTGGACAGACGGTTTTTGCTCGTCAGCAGAGTGCTTCACCCACAGCCTCGTACTTTCCCTGCAGCACAGGCCCACGCAGCAAAAAAAAAAAAAAAAAGGCTCAATCAATCTTGTGTATTGTTTTTCTGGCAGCGAAAGAGGCCAGACGATCCAGAAACGTGATTTAAAAACTCTCTTGGCTCCGGAGTGTGTTGACGGTTGATTCAATGAGCTGAAGAAGCACTGCACAATCACCCCGAGTGGGATTTTAATGCAGCGGCTGCAGACGAGGGTCGGCATTACGCAGCAGAGTACAGCGTGAGGGATGAAGCATTAAGCGGCCGGTGTGCTGTTTGACTCGTCTGCTGGCTGGTTTTTCAGGTTGTTTTTCACAAACTTGGCGTGTGTGGGCGTGCAGGATGACCACCCGGCATCACAGCACACCACAGTGGAAGCCACAAATTAACATTCAGCACATTTTTTTTGTATTTCTGTTTTCTGTAGACATGCCAAAACATATTGAAAAGTGATGACGGAAACTCCAGGTTCAAACTCCTTGTACTGCACCAGTGCAATAACCTCTAAGTATGGAGGATGTATAAAGTTTACTTATGTTTATGGTATATTTATGTCATTTTTACCTTCTATATTTTATATTTTATATCTATTTTTTGTACTTCTTTTCATATTTGCCTATCTATCGAGCTGCTTCAACGTGTGAATTTCCAAAATGTGGCATTAATAAAGCTCTTTGTCTTTTGATTATTTGATAAGTTTTTATAAACAGTTTAGTATTTATTTTATAAGTGAGGTGATCAGTTCTCTATGTCCAACAAGGGAGGAGACATTAGAGGTTGATGACAAACTAATATATTAGTATAAGTAACACAACACCATACAAATATTTATTTTATTCTTACATTACCATCACATAGCACTGTTTCATGCGAACAAGCAGTCACATTCACATTATCCTTTGTTATTTTACATGCATGACGGCTCGCCGTTTGTCTTTCAGGTTTAATTATCATTCTTTGGCTGGACTGGGCTCCACACTAAGAGTATCTGGTGTGTATGTGTCAGATGTAATTTGCACTTTGGTGGCAGCAGCTTCTCCTCGGGGAACGGACATAATTCATTCCCTCGGGCCTCTTTAGCTGTGTCTAATGTCTCAGCAGAGTAAAGGCACATAATGTACTTATAAGCCTGTTTACCTCGCTGCGTCTCCACAAACCATCTCTACTCTAACTCTGCTGCTGTTTGCTCTCCGGCGACGGGGACGGGCAGCGTTTGCTGTCAGCACATTCATACGTTCACAGTACAGCCTGTTAGTACAAACCTTAAAAGAGCTGAAAGTACCTGAGCAGACAAACTGAGGGACGACAGAAACTCATCACCTGTCCCTAAAGAAGTGTAAATCTGAATCAGTTTGATGTGATCCAAACAGCTTCCTATAGTCAAGTTTAAAATGATAAAATTGTGATTTAAATAAGAAAAAATGTGTATAAAAGAACATTTTTACAATTCTAGCAAGAGTTTTTGATCACTGGTGTTATAATTGTTATAAATGTGTTATAAGTGTTATAAATGTTCACATTTTGGTCACATTTGTTCAGTCAACACTGACCAACTTTCATAACTAACTGACTATCTAAGAAATTAATCGAGCTAAAAGTGCTTTACATTCAGTGATCCTGCATTTCAGAGTCCACCTGCTCAGACAAAAATCGAGCCTGATGAAGCAGAGAAGATAAATGAAAATATCTTTAGTTCTAGTTTCTCTTTTAGTGGAGACAACAAAAAAAAGTATGTACTTTTTGTGCTTCAGCAGGCTCACTTATGCTTGTTTTTTCTGATCAGATAAAAGCCATTTTAAGACACCATCTGGGGAAAACTCTGGAGCATTTTTATGTGCTAAATGAACCAATCAAACAATCAAGGTACAAATCCATCTTGACATGGTGCCACATCTCATAAGCACACAACTTTTCTTTTTCCACATAGAGAAAACAAACATCGGAGCATCACTTCACTTTTTCATTTGTCCAAATAAGTTCTCAAATGTCACACAAACAACTGTAAAGGAACTTCACCTACATAACACAGAGAAAAATACCTATTAGAAAGCTACTCAATCAAGGAAATGACAGTCAAAGACACGAAGAGGTCGACACAAGTCTGGGCCCGACCCCGCTGAGTCTGTTTGCCGTCCGAGGTGAACGGGTTGACAGCCTGCCTTGTGTTGCCGGGCGAACAGACAGAATTCAGCCTGTTACATCATGAGATTAATCACACGTGTGTCTGAGCGGGGCTGCGTTGCATCATACGTGCTTCCAGTCTGTCGGTCGGGGCGCGGCTGCATTGCTGCGTCAGTGCGAAACGTGTGCGAACGTATACACGGTTCGGTAATTGGAGCCGGTACGAGCTGCTGATATGTTCCAGCTGTGTTTGAGGTGGGAACGAGGTACAAGAGAGAGGAAGGGAGGAGGAAATATGACAGAAAAATGTAAGGAAAGGAAGCAGAAAAATTAAATCTAACAGGATGGATGTGAATGATGCAGAGAATAAAAAGCTGGAGTGTGAAGTGAGCCGGGACAAACGCTGCTTGTGCTCAGCTGTGGTTTGGAGAAAACTGTTTGTCCACATGCAAAGAAAGAAACTACAAACGCCAAAAAGGAAAAAACAAAACAAAAAAAAAAACAACCCCTCACTTTGCACCAGAGAATAACACGATTTAATGAGCCACAATCAAAAGACTTGGTGTGGTAAAAAATCTCGTTCACGTCCTGACATGAAAGCGAGCTGTGAGCAATGTTATTGTGATTTTTCTGTTTCCATAAAACAACAGCAGGTCAGAATTGAGTCCGTCGAAAGAAAGAAAGCTCGGCTCTCGGCTTTACTAACACAATGCCAACCGTGTCGACTCCAATATAAGCAGCTCCTTCTTCTTAATGACACTTTAAGTGGGCTAAATGTTCCCTCAAATTCCTTCAAGAAGTGCATGTAAATGAGCTTACACATGGTTTTGTTTGGTGAAGCACAAACGTTTCCCCGCACCGCTCCCACTTCAACCATAAAAAAGCGTTCCAGGTTTCAGATGATAGATCGATTATTTGATTTTTTTTCTTACTGATTTGGATCTGGAACCAGGACTCGAGGCAAATTTATGTTTTCTGTGTTCGCATTGTTCCCGGTGAGATCAGTATCTGTGCAAAGGAGCAGCGTTTTATGGTTAATCAGTAACAGCACAGCATCCCCTCTGCCTCCCGGTGCTGTTGTTAATGGCAACCGTACCAACACAGCACCGACTGAAAGTATCAGTCTCTGAAGTGGCTGCAGGTTATTTAGTTTTTTTATAACAGAATTGCAGAAAAGCAATAAAAATCACCCCACACAGAGGCTTTGCACTGCAGACTACACCCACACCTCAGACAGCATGAACTTAGTTTCCTCGTGTGTTTTTTCTTTTAAGAAACGGTCAGTCAGACACAAACAGACAGAGGAGCCATTCACTGGACGGAGTATCAGCCACTCTTTGCCGCTCATATCCTGAATCAATAACCATGTTCGGACCCAAAGTACATGAACTTTTATTCCCATTAATCTTCTTCATGAAGTAAAACGCTTCCTGCAGCCCATTGTTGTCTGCGTCTCCACCGTGGTCTAAAGACCCGTGAAGATCAGGCAGATTAGTCCGCTGACGTTTGAGAAAGCGACGGCTGTTTTTACACGTCAGTTCTGCTTTTCGGGGGGTAAAATAACATCCCTGAACTTCATTTAGACCCTGGTCCCTGTGGTCCTTGTGGTCCCTGTGGTTCCTCCAAACGTTCCTCATCCCTGAGGAAAGTTCCTGACGTCGAACCGCCGCTTTAATGAGTCCGACTTCACAAGGTCTCACATCGAATCGATTTCTAATTCAGTTTGATTCAATATTAACTTGGTTCGGGATATTTTACTTAAAATACCAATGTTCCTCAGATATAACAAGAGATTCTCAGAGAACAAATGCTGTAAATTGTACAAAGACTGACCTGGTGCATTATTAAACATACTAATGTTTATATTTACATTTCCGACTCTGGTGCAGTGACATGAACGTACTTTAACATGACCAACAAACCACAGTCAACACAATGAAGTTCATCTCTACAGTCAGTCGATCAATCCAAAATGCAACCAGACATCCGGCTTCAGGCTTATTTCCTGATTCATCTGAGGTTCACTCATATCTCACGGGCGAAAAACCAAAGGCTCACCGCACGAGACAAACAGGGTTACAGCTTCACGCATTCAGTGGCAATGACATCGGTATTGCAGCTTTTGAAAGATAAGATTTAATTGGCAGTAAAATATTAGTTAAAATGTAACTTTCAGCACAGTAATCCAGAGTGCACCGTTGGTTTTCAAACTAAAAGAACTAAGTACAAGAAAATACACTAAATCATTTATGTTGAAGTTATTAAAGTCAGAAGTCAGTATGTCATCTTTGTTTACTTAAAGTGTATTTGAAATATCTCAACTTACTCTATGTTAGAAAGCATTTTGTATGAAAAAAAGGCATCTTGGGAGTTTCAGGTTTGCAGCTTTGGACTTTACTAAAGATTTAATTTACACTTCATTGCAGTTTTTTTAATTCAGGTTAAATGTAAAGCCTTACATATCCAGCCAGAATCTCACAAGCTCAGTTTTTACTACAAGATTTTAGCCTAAAGAAATATCCCAATCCATAAATCCAGACCAGTTTGCAAAATATGCTGAGTGCTTATATAATGACGTGAACTGCTCTAAAAATCTCTTTTAATAAAATACGATTTAATAAAAGAGAGATGCTAAAACTGCACGGCCTGAATGTTCTTCAACATGTTCGGCTGGATGGATAGTTGAGGAGAAATCAAGCTTTTCCAGAGCAGCTGCCAGTTTTTCTTTTTCTTTTTTGAAAACCTGAAACGACTGACCAGAAAAATCCTTAATGAGCCATGAACCACAGTGACCACGGCGCAATTTGTCAGCTGGCTCTGTGAGGTGTTAAAACGCAGCTAAAATCTTGCCGTGTACATTGTTTCTTTTTCATTTTGTAGTTTAATGCAGCTAATATTCTTCCTCTATCTGTCCTGCAGCTGTCAGAGATGATCACATCACTGCACAGAGGAAGGTCACCTTAAAGTAAAAGCCTAAAAGGGTTCAAAGGCTCCACGTCTGCAGGCATTTAAACAGCCAATGGGAGCTCAACCACCTCCGAGTGCCTCTTCAATCGCTCCAAAATGTACAAAACGGCTACATGAAACAGCTGCTTCACTGTGAAGTCAGTGTGAAGTACGCCACAATCAGCCCACACCAAGTCGAGGCTGGCAGAGATAAGAGACCTTCAGCAGAGACTCCGCCAGCCGGGTCGTCGTGAGGTCACGTCCCCCCTCCCAAAAACACACAACGCCATCAAGTGTGAGGTCAAAAAAAAAAAGGCAACTCAGCCGGAGGAAGAGTGTTTGCCGGGTTGGTCATTTCTGGCTGCAAACTGCCAAACTTTCCGTGTAAACAACTTTTCAAAGTCGTGTAGAGCTGGTTTCTGTTATCTGACTACATCGTGTTTTAAAACCCACAATGAGGCTCGATTAGAGAGCGCTGCTTCCAACAACGCTGTGGTCCGAGGCCAACACATGCTGGTCGAATCAGAAAAACAGCGTCCACCACGTCAGTTTTGTTGGTTTTCTTCTGGTGCCCCTGCAGGATCAGCAACCATCGATTTCACTGACAGAAATGTGAACCTCTGCTTGTTTTATCAGCTGTAGCTACTTCAGGTTAATTCGTTGGCTTGTTAGTTCCGGCGATCCCTACCTCGTCTAGCTCCACCTCTCTGGACGTTTGTCTCTGCAGCCTCTCAACACTTCACCATTTTATGTTTACTGACCTTCCTAAAAGAAAGATGTCGGGGTACTTTCCATGCTTTCTGAAACATTTTGCAAGAAAAACTTTGACATGATTTGAAAGGTTTGCACTTTTTGCCAATGCATCTGCAGTTTGAGTATGAACAGAGAGGAGTGTCAGCGTTCAGCGGGACATAAAACTTACGCTGATGGGACACTCCTTACTGCTGTCACTGACTGATAGTGTAAAACAGAGAGCAAAGGAAGAAAAATATTAACTCATCACATCTTTATTAACTTTTCTTTAGTTTAGTAATTAATATTTTGAGCTCTGGGATATATATATACCTAAGCCCTTTTTCTTTAAGTTGTTTATGTTTATATTACAATGAATTTGAAAGCCTGCTATATTTAATGGAAAACACATAAATGTGTTTCTATTTTTTTTGGTTATGACCAATAAACTAGTCCCCTCCGGTCAGTCTTTGAAGCTCAAACAGCTACAAGTTGGTATCTGGTACATGAAGAAAGGTAAGAACAAAACAAAAACAAGACAGATACGCTGACCCAGCAAAGAAGGACAGACAGAAATAAAGACAAATGAGAGAATGAAAAAAGAAAAACAGCAGTGATAGATGAGGTGTGTGTTAATAAGAGGTCAAACTCAGCAGGTGACCTCCAGCCTGTCACCTTTAACGCCCCCCTCCCACTGTGAGGTGACCTTCACCGGCCGGCACGGTCCCACCGGGGGAGCCGAGGTAAATAAACCTCTGCTGAACTGGTCCGGATAACGAGACGGTTGCTGTGGATCTCTTCATTAAAAAAGGGGAAAAGGTTCAGAGGGGGACGAGACAGAAACGAGGAGTGAAAATGTGAAAATGCTACACGACTGAGGTTTCTTTGTGGGAAAAGGTCACGCTGGAAAATGTCATCTTCATCTTCGTCCTCCTGTCTGTCTGAGCCAGGAAGACCTGAAGACACAAAGCTTGTTTTTGTCTTTGTCTTTCCTCAAACAAACTCACAGTGTTTGTTTGAGGGGAAGACACAGACCAGATTAAAAAAACAAAAAAAAACAAAGACGATTTTAGCTGGAAAGACGCAGATCTGTCATTTTGGTCTTCATGTGTCAGTTTACTTGAGCACTTTCATCATTTTTGCAGCGAGCGGATTCCAACGATGAGAAGTGAAATAAACTGAGAGGGATTATGTGGATTGTGGATGTAATAAAACTATTCCTTGTTGGCCACCAGCTAAACATGAGCTGATTTGCTTTGTCATGGATAATATGAAGCAGATGGAGGGGCTCAGTTTTCTAAAAGGTCACAAAGAGCTGTCGAGGACTGAAAAACATTGATTTTTTTCAGCTCCGCGATCAAATATCAGTCCTTAAAATACACATGTGCTCTTTGCATCGGTGCCTTTTTCTCTGTGAATGTGTACGTTTGCTTTTAAATGTCACGAATTGGCTTTTATTTCCAAAGGTTGTGAGCAGGTAAATAAAAGGAACTTTGTGCTATTTCAACAATAATTTGCTCTTAAAGCCATTTTATCCTCCTTACTTATGGAATAAAAAGAAAAACAAGCCCCAAGGATAAATTCTCAAGTGCACTTTCATAACTGTAGTACATTGGTGTTAATATCTGACGTTAAAGAGAGAGGAGGCTAAATCTACAGTTTAAATGAAATCAAACTCAACTAAATCAAAGTGTGTGCCAGTCAATAAACAGCTCTATTATGGACTATACTTATAGAAGGTAATCGCAATGATTATATAAAAACAATTTTTAACAAATAAAATGTCAGAAATTGTGAAAAAGTCCAGAACCCAAAGGCTTTAGGTTTCACAATGTAAAACCGAGAAAAAAAGCAAATCTGAGATTAGAATTTGCAAATATTTGTTTTTTTGCCATGATGACAAAAATCACTGCTTTGTATTTTGTTTCAGCCTTCAACATTTTGTTGAACTGCTGCAGTTTGAGCTGAGCTTCATTTGCATTTCAGCAATTTTAAAAATGAGGAAAATCTGGAAACGTCAGCTACAGCACAGAAAAAAAAAGTGTTTTAGTTATAAAGTAGGCTTCAAAATCCACCAGTTACTCGTGAATAAATGATGGCAGGAACACTTAAACAGCCTAACCCAAAGCACACACACTACATCCATTAGCATTTAGAAGAGCCTTTGCAAAGCAATGAGAATAATAAAGAGGGCTGAGGAGTTAAATGGCTTTTCATACAGCTGCTCTGCCACAGTGATAAAGCTCATTAAATGTTTGGCTTTGACCCAGCCACACAAAGAGGACCAGGAAATGAGTGTGTAATTCCCTGTGTGTGTGTTAGTGTGTGTTGAAAGTGTGTGTGCAGCAGATCTTCCCCAGAGGGACGCGGTGACTCCGTAGACAGCAGGACACCGTCTTAATGTGGAGACACCTGGTCAGCCCGTCTACCTGTCTGAGACTCGCCGCCGGAGGAAAAAAATGTCTGGAATTTTCTTCAGATTGTAAAATACTGTTTGTCAGGTGTGACTTCACCTGCTGAACTTCACAGGCCCAATCAACTTGTCTGTCGTCGTCTGAAATATTTTTCTTAATAACTGGAGTTTAAGATGGAAAAAATCTGCTTATAAAGACACCAAACTCTAAAAGCTTCAGTAACGTGTGATTTTCTAAATGAAGAAAAAGATGAGGAAGAAGAGCTGCAAGAGACAAAAGAAATAAAACCACAGCTGTCATTTTAAAAGCAGATGTTTGGGAACATTTGTTTGTACTGATGGGTGAGAAGAATTGTTTAATAATCAAATTGTGACATAATCGATACTGAATTATGAGGTGTGTGACGATTCCCACCACTCGTATATACTATACTGTCATACCTGCTGCAATAATCATATTTATTTATTGTCTCACTGTTTACATGTTACTGTTATTATCACATCTTTTTCTTCTATATATGTATATTTACAGTATATATACTTTTATATACATTCATATTTGTACATAGTAGTTTATTTTAATGTTTATTTTTACTTTGTTTTGTATTTCAGTGTTCGTACAGGAGGAAGGAGGTCGTCTGATCGTTTCTCTTAATAATAACAATACAGCACACATGTAGTTCTTTAAGGAAGGAACCATTTTAAAGACGCGCTCTGTGTTTCGTGTTTTGTCTTCCCACCAGCCGACACCACCTGACTCTGTGTCCGTCTATAGAAAACAAAATCAACCTTGTCAGTAAATATTAGCATGGCCTCGCCGTGCAGCGCTGCAGCCATCACACACCCCCCACCCTCGGCGGCTCCTCGTTTAGAGGTTGAGGAACCGGCAAATTGGATTTCCACAGCTCCACTCCACTTAGCATAAACTCCATGCTCTTCCTATTCATGATGTAATTTGTCTGCTTGCAGTTTCAAAAGACACACAACTGGGGCAGAGGGTGCTTTAATGGCCCCGGGCGGCGTCCTCGTTAAGGCTCTCTGCAGCAGATAAAAAGGGGGTTTGGAGGAAGCGTGAATACAGTTCACTGTTTATTTACACGTTTTAAAAAAGGGGCAGATTGCACCATTATGGCACCATCAAAAACCTGCACAACTTTGAAATTACAGCTTGGAAAATGTTTGGGTTTGTTTCTCCTGGTAACTCATGTCAGAAATATTTTAACCACTTAACTAAACTATTTGAAGATTCCATTGATTTTATTCATTGCATGTTAACAACATTTTACAACCAAATCAAAGTCATTCCCTCTCCGAAAAAGGTTTTTAAATGTATATTCTTGCACAATTTTAAAATAAATACGATGCAAAACTGCTTTCAAAAAGAAGATGGAGGCCAATATACTTAATAGATTATAAATCTTACAAATTTGTAAGATAAAATACATTTGTTAGTTCAATTTTGGGGTGTGTGAAATATTAGATTCATTTCATACTATTTTAGCTGATTTACTGTGTTCTAATGCATGTCTTTTCTCTGTGCATATCTGTGTTTGAAGCAAATAATATTATAATTTCTATTTTATGTTTATCCTCGTAAATGTTGTACAGTTTATTGTTCCTACACGCCTGCCCGCTGTGACGTGTTGGCAGCTGGATGTGAGACACATCATTTGATCCCAATAAAATAACATTTTTTTATATCGAGCAGAAACACAGAATAACCTCTGGAGATCTGGTTTGCTGTGAAATGTGAACTTGAGGAACAGAAACAACATGGCAGCACAGCCAGCGACAGCAGGACAGAGAAAAAAAAAAATGTGCAGGTACAAAGGGAGCTGCAGCTTGGACGAGAGCAAGCGGCTCATTCAGGGAAGATTTCCAGCCCCGTTAATTCAGGTTTTCATTTGCCAGGACTCTGAGGATTACACAGCATTATATCAGGCGACATAAAACCTCTGATTCGAACAGAGAGAGGAGGAGGAGGAGGAGGAGGAGGAGGGCTGGTGTCTGGAGCTCCACATGTTTCACCTCCATCAGGAGTCAGTGATCAGTTATTTGAACCTGCTGAGGTGCAGCTGAACGAGGACAAAGAGGAGTTGATGTGTCGATGATGAGATGAGATCAGTGAATCGTTCCACATGTTTTAATCGTCGTCTTCAGACACTTATGCAACACTTCTGGCTCTGGGTCTGATGACGCCGTCCTCACAACAATCGGGCGCTTTCATAAAAACTCCTCTCCTGTGTCCAACCCACCGCTGGCGTGGAATCCGTCTTCATAATTCACCATGGCAAGCCGTAACTTTTCCAAAGCGCAGTCAGCCTCTCTCTCTCTCTCTGCGGATACGTAACACAAAGCTAGCACGCTGCATTATTCCCACAGGGGTCCCACCGCGCTGACTGCCAGGATAAATGTGTGGTTTGGCCGCTGGGTTAGCGCGGTTAACCAAGCGCTCTGTTTTCATTCTTGGCCCGAACTGTCTGTCAAAGATCAGCGAACATGGAGACTAATGGAGACTTTTCACAGGTCTCCATGTTGGTGCTGATGTGACGTGATGCTCCAGCATCATTACCTCCAAAATAGAGGTCAGCGAGGGTCAAAAAACAAGAAAATCCTGATTTAACTGTACATACATACATTATGTATGTAGCAAACTGCTCTACAAATAAAGATTATTATTATCATACTACCCTGATTAGCATGTAAGCAACCTAATACCAGAAATAAAATGACAAATGTGTGAACTTTCTGGTTCAGTTTCTACCATGATGCACGTTTTAAAGAATAAAAAACGAAGTCTGGTGACATCCTACATCTTTTTTATTGTAAAAAATCCATTAAAGGATGTTTTGATCCTGCTAACAAGTATTGTTTGTGTATTCAAAGCCTGATGTGGTTTATTCCTCTGCGCCAAAAACCAAGAAGTCTGTTGTCCAAAGACTATAAAACACAGACAGAACTGAGAGACGCATTAACACACTGTTGGTTTTTTTGTTCTTTTTATGTGATTTCCTCACAATACGGGCCGCAAGTGAAAATGTTAATGAAAACCTTTACGTGTGTGGAGACCTTACATGTACTTTTCATACATTATGCAGCAGTAACAGTGAATTTTAATAGTCTGGCTGAAGACAAAGCGACGCTGCACAGAACTCAGACACTGTCTGGTTATTGGCTTCTTTCTTAATTGAAATTCCCTCGTTTTCAGTCGTCAATGCATGAAATCAAACTGGTTAATCTCAACAGGCCCTACAGATAAAGCTCAAATTAAAAACTACTTTTTTATGTGTGGTCTACAGCTTTTTAATTCAATCGCAGCCTGCTGAGAAAAGTGTTTACTGCCACACATATTGAGTTTGGCTGCAGTTTATCAGTCAGCCCAAACAGCTCTGCTATGACTCAGGATAAACAGATGGACAGACGGAGGGATGGTGAGGAGAAGGAGGAGGAGGAGAAGGAGGAGGAGGAGGTTGGCAGGAGGCGAGCCAACAAAACGATGGAGAGCGAAGCCAGAATACAAACATGGAGTTCATTAGCATAAACCGTAACAGTGTCAGCAAAGTCGGAAAACATTCACACACACAAACACACACACACAAACACATCATTATTATTATTATCATTATTATTACGGGCATTCGGTACAAATACAGAGAGGCTGTAATTAAAGTAGAATAAAAAGTGTAATGATCCCTGAGGGGACATTTATAATGAAACTATTTTACATCAGTAATTTTGTTTTGGATACGTAAAGCTGCTGCAGTTCGTTTTTGTTTTTAGTTGGATGTTCCTTCACTAAACGCTCGTAAAAACGATAGTATGGTTACATTTAGGAAATTAAAACCTTTATTTTAATCTTGGAGAGAGACACTGTGGTTAATAAAAATGAATCTCTGTCAAACATTGTGAGACCTGCAGAGCTCGTTAAGTCAGGGAAAATAATTATTCCACGGTTTTCCCCCCAGGAAAGTGTTTAACTGAGGTGATAAGCCTCCCACATCCTCACAGATCAGACTCATGATCTATTTAGTGAGCTGAAGACAGTCTGAACAATACGCTCATTAAATATACAGCAAGGCATGCTGGGTGAAATGACGCCTTTTCCCTTTTCCCCTGAAGGTTTAATTACAACCTGTTTTTACTAACGTGAGAGGAGATGGTCCTCGTTTCAGGTGAAGTGGTCCCCTATAAAACCCTGAATTTGGGCTTTAAAATCTGTTAATTTGTGCTCTCAAACTCACTTAAACGTTCATGTTAACATTTCAACATGTGATTAAGGGACATCTGAGATAACACGTCATTGTTCAACAGTCAAAACAAGACGTACATCAGTGACCTACAAAAAGAAAACTGCAATAAACCAAAGCAGCTCTTTGAGAACAGATTGTCTGTAATAAAACAACTGTCACTGTGAATTTTGCAGCTGAACTAGCATCGGATGTAGACACATGAGTGTATAAAAGAGACTCAGAGGGATAATGCAGTAAACTAATATGAAGGAACAGAGTATTTATCGGCACCTCAGCAGTAAAACACAGCTGTAAAGATTCAAAGTGCTCCTGCCTGACGTTCGAGAACACAAATTAATAAACTGAGCACACGAGCTGAGGAAATAAAGGATCCGTCGGCTGCTGGGCTCTGGAGAGAGAGACATGCTGTGTTTACCCGTGTGGAAGTTAAATGCCTGTTAGCCCGTCCACCCACCTGACGTCCACACACGTCTCGCTTCACGCAGGCCGACTCGCCGCTTTACTTCATGAGCTCTGAATCACCAAGACTACGATGAAACAAGTCAAATAAACACAGAGCAAACAGAGTTTCTCTGATCCTGAAACAAGTTTTTTGGCACACGTATCTGCTGGTATAAAGTCATACAAACACAAACAACACACACTCTCACACACACACATTAGCAGCAGTGCCAAAACCTCCATCCACCTGAGTCCTGGGACAAACTCCAACAATGTGTGTGTGGGGCCATGTGTGGGGACATTGTTTCTGTGTGTGTGTGTGTGTGTGTGTGTGTGTGTGTGTGTGTGTGCTCATGTACATGTGGGCCGTTTGTATGGCAGGAAGAGAAAACGGGCTGCACCAGTTTCTTTTGATTCTCCTGAACAGCAGCAGAGTCTCTAAGAAAACAAAGACTCTCTGTGATCTTTCTCCACAATGAAGACCTTTACACAAGCTGAATTTAATTCAAACTACAAAGTTAATGCTCTCTCAGCTGCAGCCTGTTTGATATTAAACGCACTTTTATGAGATAATAACACTAAATTAATAAAGTCATGTTTCTCCTGCAGCACTGACAGGACATATGAAGAAGTAAACACACTGCTGCTGTATAAAATACATCTAAACACCTCTAAAGTTTCTTTATGTATGTTTGTATATTAGCAGCGTCTCAACATGTCTTATCAGGTGCGTAATTTTTAAGATGATGTCCACTCTAAGCCAGCTAAATTTGGTAAAAAGGTCGATGACGCACAGCCATTATCGCCCATCTGATGTTTTCCTTTATTATTTAGAACAACATATACAGGCTGCGTGATTTTTCGTCTTAACATCAATATGTGACGGTCACACTGACAATGTCAAATACAGAAAATTGATCGAATGTGTCGTGCTGCAACTTTTTGGCTGCGTGATACAAAAAAACTTGCATGGCTCTTATTTTCCCAACAAAAGACGTGAAGTGACGTAATGTTTTATTAAAAAACAACCAACACAGACCACACCTTCACCTTCACCACAGACCAAACTCATTTCCTGTATTTTTTCTTCTCATACACAAAAAATAAAGATACCACAAGCCCGACAATGCGTCTAACTTTTTAAAGTCGGCGGCTCTGTTCAGCCTCTGTGGGACTTTTCTGTGGGATCAGTGAGTTTACAGGATTTTTGCATGCATATTTTTCTCACCTGAAAACTACTTTTTTTAACAATAACAGTCTCTGTTAGTCTTCTCAGGATGAAGCTGAAAAACCTGTCTGTCGGGAGAGTTCAGAAGCCAACTTTCTGTCTGTGATCACTCATTTCAAATGTCAATATAACTTACTTAAACCAGTGTTTCTGTTTATTTTGTTGACATCTCAATAAATCAGCGCAGCAATTATTGTTCACCTCGATAACAGGCGGCTTTTACGAGCTGCAATCAAACCACAGCGGCAGTATTTTATGTATTTGTAGACAACAAAGTGGAGGGTGAGCATGTTTAAAAAGCTAACATGAGTCTTTTTTATCATATTTAGGTACTTTTACTGTGGAGACCTTTGAGAAGCTTTAAATTGTGTGGACGTACATCTTTTCTGACAGATTTAACAAGCTTACCGTAGACATACTGGCACAGTGAAGCCGACACACACACATACCTCCAACATACCTCGACATTTTAACTACACTGAGACTCTTTGATTTCTGCAGCTACACCTGCCATCCATCTAACACAGCGACATGTCAGCGACAGGCTTTAGCATGTGGCGTCTGAGTGGAAAACCTCTTAGAGCGCCGCATTATAACTCACTGGCCCGCTCCTCGCTGCTCGCCTCTTTTAATTCCCAGAGGATTAAACCGATATCCGAACTTGAATGCTTTAATCCCGGGCGTGTCGATGCCGTGTGTGGGCGTGTGAGAGTGTGGCATAATCACACGTTCCAGCTACGTCACATCTGCAGGCCCAGATTGCTTCTGGTGAAAGAGATGATAATCGCAAGAGAGGAGGTTTATGTCGGTCGAGTCAAATCTGCGAAATTCTCATTAGTGTCTGAGTGAGCTGAAAGGGAAACTCAAAGATGGCAAGTTTATGCAGCGAGCTTCAGCATCACACCTTGCAAACCATGCACTTCTCTTTCTGGAGTTTGGATCTCAGGGTGTTTACGTTCGAATCATATCTTCAAACTGCAGATCACAATGTGAGCACAGTGACATATCTGATGAGTCTGTTCAATACTGTGATAGTTGAGGAGATTAAAGTGTTTAAAAATGACGACCATATCATGTAATTTTAAGATGGTGCCGTAGCGTCGTAGCTGCTCCTGTTTTTCCATCACTTTACTGTGTTTTTGTTGTATTTTCTATTACGCCCACTGCACGTTATCTATGTTCCACCTCTGTAGTTTATCATATTTTATTGTACCTGACTGCTATGACAACTTCATTTCCCCTCCAGGGGATCAATAAAGTAATCTAATTATCTATGTATCTATTATCTATAATTATCTATCATACTGTTCATGCTGTATTTGTTGTGTAATCATGACAAGATGCTCATTTAGCATTCGGTGCTTATTCAAACACTTCAGGACTCGTCTCATTTAAGCAGCTCCTTCAAAGTAAAATCTCTCCACTGACATCACTGCTCTGTGCCCTGATGGGCTTTTATTGTGAAACAGCTGCAGGCAAACAAGTTATACAAAAGTGTTTTAGCTTCCTCACTGCTCAATAAATGTTTTTGTAAATCTATTTTCTTAAATGTTGACTCAGATTGGGCTGTATGATGTGTGCTGTATGATCATATGTACAACAACAGCTTTGGTGCAGCATGGTGAGCATTACTGTCTTTATGAATCACTTTCACTTTTATATTGTGTTTACTGACACACTAACACATATTTAAACAACACTAACTGTCCACAGCTTATTAATTGAAACTCGGTTAATGAATGTGGTAAAAACACCTGTGAATGCTTCATTAAAGCAGATAATGAAGTTTCTCTGAAGCCTGTAACTGATAAAGTGCTGCTCTGAAACATTCAAAGTGACGAGGCGGTGTGTTGTGAGTGTGTTTTGGAGAATAAGCCTCTATGTTCTGTGGCTGTCGGGCTCTGAGGGGTGTGTTTGTGCTCCTATAGTTAGCTGCTGAGCTGGAGGAAGCAGGATGTTTTGTTGGAAGCTCCTTTGCTGGCCACTGCCCAAAGGTTAATAACCCCCAATCAGGACAGGGAGGGACGGCCGCCGTGACTTCCTTCCACACACACACACCAGACGGTTCGAGCGTGTTGTTTGATTTATACCACAACACAGTGCAAAAACATGCCGTAAAAACCTGCTGTCACGCCCGCTCAAACGACTCCCCGAGACGTGTATTGACACAGTTTGTGTGTGTAAACAGTGAGCGCGACATGAAACAGGGCAGAGGTACAGCGACGCCTCCTCCATCACGTGTCCTTGGCCTCATTTTTTTTTCAGTAACACGAGGACGACCTGCAGTGAAGGAAGTCAGCCGAGCAGCAAGCACCTGCTAGAAAGCGAGCGGTTTGGACTCCGGCTGCCGTTTAGTCGACCCCGTTTCACCGACGGAGAGAAAAACAGTGAAAGTGCCTGATGGAGGATTTTACAAACGTGCTTCTTCCTCACAGTTAGAGAAGGCTTAAGCTTTACATGAGGGTTTGTTTTCAGCTGAGTGGAGTTAAAATGGATTAAATCTGTCACATGTAAGAGGTCAAACAGGAACCAAATCTGATAGCTTATCTCCAACAATCTTTTCGTCTCTCCGTGAACAACAAAGTGCTCCTCGTTGGTTTACTCTAAATCAGCTGAGCATCCAATATTGTGGGAAACTTCAGTAACGCGTCATTTTAGTGGTCTGCAAATTTTATGGTACATAGGAGATAATTACAAATATTTGTAATGTCTTTAAATTGACCCCATTATTTACCCCAAATGCACCAGAAATTGCCCCAACATACTTTAATAATTATATTTCCTAACAAGGAGGCAATAAATAGGTCATCATTTCTTTTATAAATTACCAGGAAGTGCTACGAATTTAACACTTTAGTCTACTACTGAGTGAGTAAATGAATGAATGAAATTATTCATATGGCACCTTTCAGACACAAAACTCGGCTAAAATTAGCAGCAACATCTTTGAAATGTACTTGAAAAGTTCATTCATTCACTTTGAGCTGTATTTTGTGACTGAGAGCTGTCATATAAATGAAGTTCATTCATTCATTCACTCACTCGTTAAGTTACCATGTAGTGTACTTTCTAGGAAACATAAGAGTAAAGTATTAAATTCATATTACTTTCCTAGTAATGTATAAAAGAAATCAGCAGATATTTGTTGACTCCTTGTTGGGAAATTACAGAATATAATTATGAAATAATGTTGGGGTAATTTCCAATAAATTTGAATCCAATTAAATAATGGGGTAATTCCAAGAAATTATAAATACTTTACTTGTTAATTATCATCAACACTCTCCTGTGTGAGATCACCTGATATGCAGAAGGACTAACAGGAAATAACGGGGTCACAAGATTCAATTTAAACATGTTTTTTCATGTTTGCATAACTGCACGACTCATCACATCTTCATTAATGTCAGTTTTGAAACCTTTTCACTGTACTGAACATTTTTTATTTACAGTGATTTTTCTGTCCTAAATTCTGGTTTAACCGTGGGTGACTTTGTAAACCTGTTGCTCTCTCGCCGTGCTCTCTGGATATAATTCATAGCTGCTATATTTAACAGCATGATTGAACCACCATCTGTGCTGTAGTCACAACACTTCCAGCACCCCGGTGATGCTGACCTTGTTTTTCTGATCAGGTGATGTGATTTTCCTTCCCCAATCAGGAGGGAAACCGTAAACCTGCACCGAGACCAGCAAAGGAGGGAGGTTAAACTTCATACAGCCTCCGTGACAAACTGTGCATCCACACTAAGATCAAATCTAAAACCAGGCTCAATATCAGGTCAATATTAGTCAAAAAAAAAAAAAAGTACATTGATTTTATCTTTATATTGTATTGACAGTAGATGTCTAAATTAACATTTTTCTGGGCATTTTAAAGACCGTTTGTCAAAACTGACTCGAAGTTGAGATTCAAATTTAATTACTTTTGACTTTGGAAACCATAGTTGAAGAAACAATCTCACTTTAAGGTCCAGCCGTTCTGTTCTTTGGATCTCTATCTCCATTTGTTCATATAACAAATTGAGACCTGACGCTAAAAGAAAACACTAAAGATGGAGCATTAGTTCCATCAGTTCAACAGCAGAGATCATTCAATCACAAATTCATCTCAATTTACTCGTCATACTTTACTTCTTTTGTTTTTCAGTCAATGAAAAGTTTCACATTCAAAGCCTGTCAGGAAAAGGAGGGATTATACCGTTTGATCACCAATAACAGTAAAAGATAAAAAAACAGTGATGTAGAAGGAACTGGTGAGTGAGGAGAAGCTCTAATCGTGATAAATGTTGTTGTACTGACAGGACTATGATCTTTTGATCTTGAATTTGTCGAGAAAACAGGTGAAGATCGACCGATAACAAAATTAGCTCTGGTTGTAGCTGTACGCTTCGTCTCTTGTCGATGTGCAGAGCGTGTTTTTGCTCAAACGGCAGCAGCTGATAAATCTGCAGGTTTCTGCTTGTTGCATTCCTGCTTCCCCCCCGATCCGTCCTGACGTCCACGCTGACAGCTAAAACACAACCGATCACACCCGGAGAGACCCGATCACCCGGCAAACACACTGAGGTCACACAATGAGTCACAAACAAACAAGCCTGAGGGGACACAACAAGCAGTTTAACACACTAATGCAACACACACACACACACCTCGGTTCACCATCGGGTCATAAAACTTACAGGACAGTTTCATCTTCATTAGTTTAATCTCAGAGCAGAAATGAGCTTAAAAAACATCAAACAGGAGGATCTGTGACACATTTTTATGGTGTCATGATATATTTTCATATCAGCCAACTTTGTGTGTATCATCGTGTTCAATCAGGGGAAATGCAGCTGTCTATGAAGAAAATGTGGCCCCGTATCTGAGGAAAAGACTCTCCTGACTTTCCTGTTCCTGTTATTCACCTTTATCTCACGACTTGTTGGTTTTAACTGTGCCTTTAGTCTTTGGTGATAAAAAGTCACAAAATATGAAGCAGACAGAGCAGCTTGAGAAGCTCGTACTGTCGCCTCATCCCTGATCTCATCACGTCGTTAATGTGAACGAATCGATTAGACACTAAATTTCTGGCAGCAAAGGTTTAAAGAAGCAAAAGCAGCTGATTAGTTTTGTGCGAATGCCTCCCGCATGAATTTAACACAGTTGTTCTGGCTTTTGTTTGAGTTCCCGAGTTCTCCAAAGGGAACGTTGGAAGTGTTTTACAAACTATTACAACTCATTCTGAGTCCATTATTTTTCGTCTCAGTGCAGCACAGGTTGGCCGCAACGCTCATTAACTCCATTTGGTGTTTACCAGAATTAAATTTTGATTAAAGGACATTTGTCAAAATAATTAGCTTCACATGAGGGTGTGCAGGGAAGAAAGGGAGACAATGCACCAGGAAAGGAGGGGAGAGAGGGGGATATAAAGACAATAGAGAGGGGGGAGGACGAGGAGCATCTAGCAAAGGTTCGCTCAGCACATCACTCAGTCACAATGACCGAGGGAGGGGGAGGGAGAGCTGAGACAGAGAGGCATAATACGGCACTAAGCAGGGACAGAGTGATGGATTTTCTTCATTGAGGATGTTGTGCTGGAAGCCGAACACCCCCGGCTCTGAATATCGCCTTTTTCAGGATTTAACAGACCAAAGCTGCTGTGAGCAAAAAGACACGATGGGGGGGCCTCAGTTATATCTAAAAGTTTTTCACAGACAAAGAAAAGGTAAGAAAGTGGGCAGAAAAACTCAAAAAGATTTACTGATTTAAAATGCTTTGTCTCGTCTCTTTCGCCACTCAGTAATAAATATTTATGTGCTGACGTATAGGACGCTCCCAGCTTATAATTCTGGTTAATGAGGGTTTTATAATTAATGCCATTCCCCCTCCTGCGTCTGTGCCTCCCCATTAGCACCTTTCTCTGCGCCCTAAAATGGCACACATTGGCCATGCGGGCTCCATCAATCAGTCCCAGAGGTCGTTCAGGCTCGACGGCTCGTCAGCTGCAGCCCCGAGCTGGTTAAAGGCCGAGAGAGGGAAATAGCTCTGCCGTATCACTGCACGGGAGGGAGGGGGGGCAGGTTTAATGGTTAATCCAAGAGAAGCCTAATGAACAGGAAAGAGTAAAGGGCCGAGGCTACTGTCGGAAACAAGTAAGGCTGGGAAGAGTTCATAAAACAAGAAGACAGCTGACAATGCCTGATAGTCAGCACAAATAAAACCAAACTTACCAAAATAAACCACTTGAAAGACAATATGTGTGTTCAAACAACGAGTAAAAAGGCTGCACGTCTGACTAAATATTTGATGCCAACTTTCAGTTACTGACAGTTTTCAAAGCTCAGCAAATAAAGAGCTGGTTCCACCTAAATAAATGGATTTTGCCAGAAAGAAAGGAGCAAATATTGAAAGTCAGAGTAAATAAGAGGACAACAGTCCTGTCGTGAGGTTTGTCTGGCTAAAGGTGATTCGCAGGTGAAAGGCAAAGAAACTGAGATAAGAGCCTTCATCAAAAGGAGCTAGCTTATTCCACATGCTCAGGGCTTTTCTTATAGTTCTTCCCATTATCATTTTAACTTATTACTGTATTTACTGCTCACCTACGTAATTTTGTTAATGCAGAGTCCAGCAGTCGAAATCAAACATGTTTAACAAAGATTTTTTTTTTTTAATCACAATCCTCCCACAGCCAAAGATTAATTGGAGTTTAAAGTCTCCTACTTCTTTCTTAAGATGTGACGTCTCATTTTTGTACTTTGGTTTGGTTAATAAAGAGGTTTAAAATAATCATACTGACATATAAAGGAGGATTTGATTGGAGGCAAACAATAAGAACACTATAACATGTATGAAACCGCATGAATTTCACTTTCCAATCAGTCGTGATGTTTGATTTGATGACTAAAAGCTACTCAAATGTAATGAGTAATGAATTAAATCCAGTTTTCAATGTCAAACCAACCTTAAGAAGAAAACCAAACCGTGTCTGTGTTATCTGTATTATAATTGCTTGGGGAAAACACACACACACACACACACACACACACACACACACACACACACACACACGAGCCGAGGTAGAAAATATGAAGTGTTTGGACAACGCCGCTCGGCTCGAGCCACGTCCGAGCCATCTGGTCTTTCAGTGTGTGTGTGTGTGTGAGAGTTACAGAAGCTTCGTCAACTGATGAAGCAACCTTTCTCAGACAGGAATGTCCACGGCGAGAGAGAAAAATAAAAGATTTCAGTTCCTGTCTGATCTTTTTTTCATCCACTCAGCTGTTTTCCTCTTTTTGTTTATCACACTCAGAGATACGCTGATCAGGGAGAAGAAGATCAATCAATCAAAACACACAAGTTAAATAGTGAAGTCATTTTACTCTTCATGACTTTTCTACACTAACGTAAGACGATGCAGAGTGTTTAACACAACACCTCCATGAACACTCCTCTGTACAGTACATTGTTAATTTCACCGGAGGTTTCAGTCTACTTCAGTCTTTTCTTCGAGGATCCAACCAGGAACAACAACCACATCTCTCTCCTGAGCGCTGCAGTGTGACAGATTATCCTCCCATCGCTACGAAGAAATCAATACATGATTATCTTTTTATTAGTTTGGGGTTTGTAGTTCATCCACAGATTCACCTGCTCATATTCAGGCTGCAGGCGAGACGCCGACCTGTGTCACCTCCAGGTAAAAATATCTAAACCACCAGACAAACGAGAGTAATGTTGTTCGCTTTAAAACAGGTGGTGGAGCATTTAACCGTTTTACCACCAAACATTCATCTTCTTCTAACCTCCAGAGGACAGCAAAACTGCATTTATATTTATATTTTATGTTTCTCTAAATCAGTGTGCACAATATAAGGTCAGACTGGAAGTGAAAGTCTGAACCTGCTGCAGCTCTGCGGTCGGATGCTATCGAGGCCGGGGCAGCTCTGCACCAAATGACACAGAGGGTCCTCGTTAATATAGAGCACTGATGCTTATTGCAGCCAGCAAATACAGCAAAAGCCAGACGGTATGAGGCCGTATTACATCAGTTCAGTGTTTGATTGCAAGCAAGACAAGATCAAGAGCAGAAGAAAAGGAGGGGAGGGAAGAGTTCGGTCAAAATGACAAAAATACAATTACTCATGGAGAGAAATTTGATTTGCAGCTGGTAATAACACGAAACAGACGTGGGAACACTTAAATTGTGCACATTTAAAAACAGAAGAGGGAAAATATTTAAAAGGTTTCTCCAAGTGCTGACAGGTCGTACATCAGAGGCCAAATTCAGGAAGTTTGTGCTTGAACTACAGCTGGGTATGACTCCAACCGTTTCTGCAGTAGTGCCATTACTGTACCGCACAATCACTGATTAAAAAACTGGAGAGGTTAAACACCAAACCCTAACCCGAAGGAAGCAGCCTCTCACATGGAAGAAAGAAGGGAAGGACCGAGAAAGAATACAAAAGTCAAAATGAAAAATAAGCTTACAATGAGTTCGGCTAAAAAGCAGGAAGATGCAAATTAATATCCAAATAAGTCCAACAAAGAAAGAGCACTTTTAGTCAAATTTAAGACGTGACGGTGATGGAGCCGCCTTTTCTAAAGCGAACTCTCGTAGCTGGAGTGAACAATGACGGGATAGGAAGCAGGCGGCTGCAATAAATGCCAGCCGGGCCGCTGAACATTGTCTGACAGTGTTTATTGTGTGTGGGGGGATTGCATGGCTGTTACTGCTCCCATTTAACCGTGTCAGAGAAAACACGTGACCAGTAAAACGGGCCGGGTCGCGACCACGGAGGACTGAAAACGTCCTGGGAGCACCGAAAGATCAACTCCATCAGCCAATCAGCTGGCGGGGCGAACCTGCACGAGGCCCAGCGAAGGGAAGATGAGACGATTTGAGAGTTTCCTTCAGGAGGTTTTAAGATCCTGGTTTGTTTTTACACAGTCACACAGTGTTTAAGGTTCATATTACTCAGTTTGTTCTCAGTAAAAGAGACACACAAAACCATTAGAGTAATAAACGTTAGTCTACGGTGATTTCACTGCAGCAAGTCCAGGGAGTGTCAAACCAAACCGAGACACTGCGACCGAACACTTTTATGATAAAGGAAAAAGCAGAGTGTGACATTTTAGTGCAAAACATTTCTTCATATAAACTCTTTTAAACATTTTTGTAATCTGTTCAGGCTGTGGGCTATGATGACAACTTCACTGAAAAAACAAGAACGATATTTTAAAATTTACTGTTATTTGTACATTTTTGAATGAATTTCAGTGCCAAAAATAGTCAATGTGTTAAACAAATACAAACATTTCTGGTGATATCTTATGAATAATAAAACCAAATTGAAAAAAATATATATTTTGACATTTTTTAATAAATCTGTCATGGCAAAAACTTTATTGTGTGAAATGACAATGACATCACATTTCCCAACGCTGTAACTGCAACCGTGATGAGAATGAGCATCTGAGTGTGTGTGTGTGAGAATCGATTTTCTATAATATCAATATTCATCAATATCCTGATTAGTGCCAATGACATAACAGATATCATCAACCAATAGCTATGTCATCATTGTCTGTTTCTAAATAAAGAGGATTTGTTGCTTTTCTCTGTCTTCTTTCATTAGTTGGACAATGTGAGATGTCTCCTTGGACTATTTAATCAAAAACACGATCAATAGATTCATCAATAATGAAAATAATAGTTAGCTGTGGACCTAATCCTTGTTGTTACACAGTTCTTAGGAAACTCTGTTGAACGAATTTATAGAAAAAGCCAAGCAGATAAATCCTGCGAGCATTTCAGCGCCACAACAGGGACGTGATTCATTACCCAGCATTCCACAGTGTAAGCGATCGAGGAGGATAAGTCGCGGCGGATGAAAACACCCTCGTCTGCTCCTCCATCTCATAACAGCAGCAACTCAACAAAAACATCTGTCGGACTTCCCACGATACAACGCATCCCCCCTCAGACTCAACACCCCTCCCCCGACTCGAACCGGGCCGAGAAATTAAACGTTAAGATGCTGGAAATAAGTGAAGGAGGTTATGAAACATGACCGTTGAGGGGCAAATCCTATTAATGAGACTGTATTTCACCTCGTTATTATTCACGATTTCCCAAATGGCAGGGTGGTGCTAAAATATCACACGACAGGAGGAGGATATCCAACGTCTGGAGGAACATGACTTCATGTAGAAATGTGAAAGTACACACTTCAGCCATGACTTCATCTCTGGAAGCAGCTCTGGTCATTAAAGGACAACATCCACGTTTTTTGCTCGCTATGACTAACAACATCTCCATCTTTATAATAAAACAGAAGTGAGCAGTTTCTACAAAACATAACTTCGGCCTGTTTGATTCTTTTCAGTCCAGCATGAAAATCAACTTAAACAACTTAAATCAGGGTAATATTTTAAAAATCTGCAACACATCAATGAGTTACCTTGGACTGAATGCCAAAACAGACGTCAGCTTTCACTGTGATGGATGAACTCGAGTTTGAAGTCTCGGCAAATTGATTTTCATACCAAAAGTGAAATGAATTAATGAAACCAAATGCTGAAAGATGGAACAGACAGATGAAAATAAAAAGGACGCAGTAAAAATAATGTACATCCACCGAGGCTGAAATATGTCGTTTATGTAGCTGAAGTGTTTTTAAACCTTCAAAAGATTAAATACGTGTTCTTAACGTGCTGAAATAATCCATCTGATTAAATTTCAATGGTTTCAGGTTGTTCTCAAAGAGTGTGTAAATATGTTGGAAGTAGACAGACGCAGATAAAGCAACATGGTGTAATTATCCCTGTTTGTCTCTCTTATTTTCCTGTGGTTAGTGATAATTCAACTGTAAATGTCAGCGATATTTGTCTTAATACAGTTGTTTTTATGTCATCAATTTCAGAGCTGCGGTGATCCCTACAGAGCTGAATAAGTCTGCTCATGAACAGACGATTAAATTAAGGTGAAGCTCACGTTCAAGTGAACTATGAGAGTATGAGCACAAATATATCAAAGCCATCAGTATCCTGAATTATTAGTCACAGAAATATTTTTTAAGAAAATAAAAAGGTTCTTGATCTAAAGACCCGTGAAGATCAGATAGTCCGCTGACATTTGAGAAAGCGATGGCTGTTTTTACACGTCATTTCTGCACACGACTACCCAACAAACCGTTCCACTCCAGTCCAACAGGTAAATAAATACTCAGTAAGGAGTGTGGACTTCATCATCGCTCTGTCTGTGTCGTAGACCTTCTTCTGCTCGATGTCCAACAGAAACAAACCATAAATACAGTTTGTTTAAGGATAAAGTAAAATGCTGGGAATTCAGCGCTGCAAGGCCCACCCCCAAAGTTCCTGTACTTTTGAAAAGTACCACCTCCCAAGCAGGGACTTTTTGGGGAGGTAAAATAATGTCCCTGAACTTCATTTAGACCCTGGTCCCTGTGGAGGAAAAGCACTGAGTTCCTCCAAAGGCTTCCCCCTTCTTCTTCTTCTTCCACTAATGATTAACTCACTGCAAACACATCACCTCAGCTCACTGTCAAAGATTAGCTCACACACACACACACACACACACACACACACACCTGTCTACGGTATCCATCAGTCAGACCAAGCAAAAAAAAAAAAAATCACATCTTCATTTGATGTATTCAGTCTGCAGCATTAATGTCCTAGTCGACGCTGCAGGAACAGAGAGGTGTGGTGTGGGGGGCGGACAATTTCCAGCAGCACCTGAATATATTTCAGATATTTTACAACGACCAATGTCTTTCAAACAGACGGGCAGTATCCAGGCAGGCTGCAGAAACACTCTCTCACCGCTGAATGAATAATGAACCAGAATCATCAGATTTTTAATATTTCACTACAGAGGACTCACAAACATGCAGATGCAGACAAATGTCACTTAACACACTCTTAAATCTCACCGGTGTGTATTCATGGTGTTTTTCGTGGCAGATGTATTGTTAATATCAGTGTTGTTTTATGTCACAAAATGTTCTGATTTGTTATAAAATAGCCAAAAAAAATAAGAAAACAGCAGGTTGATGAGCAGACTGTGCACAATAGCAAAGCTTATTTCTGCATGGTTTATTATAATTTTCAGCTATGCATGAACACACACTTCCTGCACATTATGGGGTGTGTGTGTGTAGGTCTCATCCAGTGTGTGTCTGCAGACTCACCGCATCTTTGTCCTCTCCTCCACTGTGCTGCTGCTCCATGTTGCAGAGTTTCCTCTTGTTCTTATTCTCGGTCCTCTTCATCCTCCCCTCTTTGTGTGTTTGTTTGTGTGTTTGTTTGTTGAATCCTCTCTCAGTTATGATCTGTGCTGACCTTCAGTGCCACCTCGCAGCCAAGATGAAACTCTTGTTGATGCAGGAGTTTGACCCATTATCTCTCCCCCCACCACCTCCTCCTCTCTTCTTCCTGCAGCAGCCAGTCCTGCAGCTGTGTTGAAACTAACACCCTCTTAAATCCAGCTGCTACACGATGCACATCTGGAAAAACCAGCTGTGACAAGCTGTCAATCAACCAAGTTTCTCCTTGAAAACACTTAAAAATATATATAATGTCCTCTTCTTTTCACAGTTTATAATCTGCAGAGTGAAATCGATCCATCCAAGCCAACTTAGTTCGCTGCTAGGCCGGCTCGATGCTCCGGGACTAGCTGAGCGGCTAGGCGGGCTACCTGCTAACGTCTACCTGGCCGAGGCGCGCCGTCACGGGCATGACGAGGTCCGCCCGCGCCGCTAACTGCTCCGGAGGTCCCGCGCCTGCCGCCACCCGCAGAGTTTTTTATTTTTAAACCCGCCGCGGAGGTTTATCCGACGGTCAAAGCGTCGAGGAGTCGTCCCATCGTCAGGTGAAGGTCGAGCTGTCTGCGTGGAGGCGCCGGGTGGAGGTCTGAGCTGCTGCCCGGCTCGGCGCGGCGCGGCTCGGCTCGTTTCCTGACTCCGGCCCGGGCGTCAAGCCGGAAACAAGCACCGCGCCACATCCGGCTTGGCTGCTACAAAATAAAAGTCTCTGCAAATTAAACGTGTGACTGAAAACTTCTGATGATGTTTGTGTGGGAAGATGCAGGCGTGTTTCAGTGATACTGATGTGTGTGAGATATGTTAAATGTTTAACAAGCCTTTAGATCAAAGCTGGAATGAACTGTGTACTGTCTTTACTGTCATGTAGGGCTTCAAGGCTCATTTATTTGTCTTTATTCAACACAGGGCTGCACAAAGAACAATACTTAATAAGTAAAATAATAGAAAAATAAAAATGTTAAATACAATAACAACACATAGAGATTACTTATATGTGTATATACCGAGACAAATGACCTTGTACAGGTCCTGCAGTGCGTCTTCTAATTGATTAATTGATTAATTTGCTTAATTTGTGTTTTCATTTTGTGGACAGTGTTGTAGATGACACTTCTTTTAATGCTGTAAATTATTTCACACAAACAGTTCACAGAGCCGGCTGGCCCATTAGGCAATATAAAAAAGGCAAGTGCAAGGGGGCCGTGGCCTCCAGGGAACGCCACAAAATCCGGAAAAATTCACCTTCAATATAAAAACTAGTTATTACTATTAACTCCTTAAAATGGAAAAGCTCACATAGATTCAAATGTAAAGCAATGCCCAATATTACTACAAATGATAATACCAAATAAATAGAAGATTTCTGTAGCTGGGCGGCATGGAGGCTCTTTACTGTTATGGATCATTTGTAAAGATTAAACCTGCTCAGCAGGTGTCTACATTGACCTAATCTACACTTTTATTATTAGTTTTATTTACATCTGGCTAGCTAAAGTTTTTCCTGCTTTTAATAGTCAATTCAAAATGCTTTTCCCTTTTCACCCCTTTATATATCAGATTTTTAACCCTAGTTGTTCGTTGTGTTACAGTTCATATTGTCTAAAGCATGTTAATTGTTTTAAACTTTACATCAGTGTTAAAGTACAGATGATGATTATTATTATTACATATTATATATTATATCATATTATTATGGAGGCGCCACAGTGGGCAGGGCCGGCTCTGACAGTTCAATATTAGAAATATATATTGTGGTGATATTTTATTTTGCTCTAGAGCTTTCGTTTAAGCGTTTTATTTTGAAGGCAGACTGATGTACTTCCTTCGTCTGGTTTCAGCACATGTGATGATTTCTACATGTGAACTCACCACATGAAGAAATGTGTAAAAACATGAGATGGGATTCATTTTTAAAACATTTCTTTCTTGTATTTTGAACACCTTCGTCGTGTCTGTACGAGTGTGTGTGTGTGTGTGTGTGTGTGTTTCTGTGAAGGTGTCAATGACAGTTATATCAGTTTTGTTGGAGTGTGCTGCCCCCTGCTGAAAGACAATAAAACTTATCTCAATATGTGTTTTTACTCCATGTGTACTCTACAGTGGTGGAAAAAAGTTTCTTAAAATTTTACACAATCTCAAATAACTATTTGAAAAATAAATATTTTTTGTGTTTCAAAAGGTGTGGCTGCATTAGACCGACACAAACAAATACAAATAATATTTTTTTTGTTTATTGTTTACAAGAAAAACTAACAAAACTAAATTCTTGACAGTTTCAACATGTCAGTTCTCAACATTGTCGGTATCAGAGTCGACAAATAACAGAGAACGTGTTCAAAACTGAACAAAAAATAAATAAACTATCACATCATCAGATTAATATTTAGTAATCCAGCCATTAGCACGCAGTAGAGCTCGATTCCTGGCCGGCATGTTCCCCACGAGCCTATTCACACTGTTGAGGGGTAATCTTGTCCCATTCTTCTTGAATTACTGCTTTTAATTCTTCTAAATTCTTTGGTTTACGCTTTGAAACAGACCCTTGATACAGACCTTTTGATAATCCACCACAGATTTTCAACGGGGCTCATGTCCGGGGATTGAGCTGGTCACTCTAAGACCTGCATACTGTGCTCCTGCAGCCAAGCTGGCCCTGGATGTGTGGCAAGGGGCATTATCTTGTTGAAACATCCAGTTTTGACCTCGACGACGGGACAGTGCACGTGCAGAAGGGAGCATGTGGGTTTCGAGAATGGCACAGTACTGCAGAGTTCAATGTGCCATCAACAGACAGTGAGATGAGCAACACCAGCAGCACTCATGCATCCCCAAACCATGACACTGCCTCCACCAGGGTTGACAGCAGGTACTGTACATGCTGGAGATGATGCTTCATGCCTGGCCTTTTGTGTACCCTCACGTTAGCAGGAGGAAGATAAAGCTGGAAACTGGACTCATCTGACCACAGGATCTTCTTCCAGTTCCTGGCTGTCCAGTTCTTGTGTGATTGGGCCCAACGACGCCTGGGCTAACCTCTGTCTCTCATTGATCAGGGGCTTCTTGACAGCCGTGTAGGACTTTAAGCCATGACCTAAAAGTCGGCCACGTACAGTGCAGGTGGAAAACTGGACATCAGTTTGGTTTGACCACTGCTGCTGAAGCTCCTGTGATGTCATTCGGTGGTTTTCCCTGCACGTGCGGATCAGGGCGCGGTCATGTCTTGCTGAAGAAACCCTTGGACGCCCAGATCTTGGTTTGTCTTCCACAGCTGTTGGTTCGTCTGTATTTCTGCAGAGTGTAAGGACTGCATCTGCACTTCCTGGCTATCTGGCGGCAGCTGTACCCTTCCTGGCTGAGAATCTGTATTCTTCAGGTGTGTTTCCTGCGTTAGGTTCCTTGTTTTAGCCATTTTTGTCCTCTGAAGAACTTTCAAATGTGCTAGCTTTATATAGACACAAAGCGTGGCAACAAAAATTGGGTCTTTTAATAAAATTACGACCTTAATTTGTGGATCACTGGTACCAAAATGACCAATACTCAAAATTTCCTATGTATTTTTATGGAACCAATCAATTTTAAGCTTTTAATGGCTTTTTTAGGATTTGTTTAGTATTTTGGCTGTGACTGTACTAAAGGAAATTGCAATTTAAGACCTAAGAGTGATTCTTAATGCAACATTTCACAAATGCATGGGGTGTCCAAAAACTTTTTTCCACCACTGTATTTTAGATTCATTTCTGCACATTTTTCCTTTCAAATTTTTATTAAAGACTACAAGTAAAGTACTATGATGGTGAAATAACACAAGAAGACTCATAATAATAACATATTTATGAGAAATTCATTTTAATTGGTTCATATGTTTATTTCTCTACTGTATTTAGTGATTATAATATATCTTTTAAAACATCCTCTTAAAATGCTTTGAAAGTGATTCTGTGTATGAAATATGCTTTGTGTTGTCTGTCTGACAAACATGGATTTAATTTAATTTTATCATCACACCATTATAATAAAAGAAATCAGCATTTTTTTTGCCATTTCTGACCTGAAATGTTGCTCTTGCTGTATTTTAGTTTATTCAGAAACAAAACAAAAAAATAAATAAAACAGAGTCGATCCAAGAAAGACGACAAACGAGACAAATGTTGTTTTGTCCCCTTTTATTAAAAAGGTTCTTTTCTTTGACCCCAAAACATTTTTAATAAAGAGAACATGCATAAAAATACAGCTGGTCTTTGTTGAGCAGCAACAGAAAGACTTGCATCGATGTACACACTCCCTTTAATATGTACATACAGACGTGGCTCCTAAAACCACACAGACACTGAGAAAGACACTAAGTTTGACCTTTGACCTCTGGGGAAATACACAAAGAAAATACTTAAACTTGGTTAATTTTACACCTGATTTGACAACATACACGTTGTTCACTTTGGTTGATCTTATTGCTTTATAAATATTTCATTACAGTGCTTTTTTATGCTGTTACTTTGTTTTTTTCACTTTAAATATAAAACTGATTCATATTAAGCCAAAAGTGCGTCATGGGGCATTAAAACTGCTTCAAACTGATTGTCAGAAAACTGGACATATTCATCCAAGAGTGAGCTGAAACAGATGACATGGCACTTAAATACCTAGGCCTAAAACATCAACCATCAAAAAGCAACCACGAAGGCTATTATTGCACAGTAACCCAAAAAATTGCATATTTTAGTAAAAGTATTAGAGGGCAGTGAAGCCACAGTTCATGCACGAAAAGAAACAGCTAACTGACTATACAGAGAAAACAAGAATAACTACAAAAGAAATCAAATGTGGAGAAGCCAGTGTAAAATACCCAATCTGAGAAAGGTTCGTTTGCACAGTGAGTCACATATCCTGCAGAATTGTTGAAGAAAATATCTTTACGTACAGATGTTTCGCCTTTGATTGTGTTTTTTAGCATGATTGTCATCTCGAAGGAAACATTAAAAGATTCATAAATTTAGCAAAAAAAAAAAAGAAAAAAACACCAAAAGAATTTATAAAAAAGAAAAAATTTAGGTGTGGTCCATTTTTCTGGTTACAAAAAATGAAATGTCATCTCTTTTGGACCGTGCACTAGAAAATTAATTTCTTTTCATGTGAAACAGAAACAGCTTTCTGAAGGCATCTCACAAACCGCTGAGCAGCTTCATTAGTGCAGTCTGTAAAATGTGCTTTCATGAACACTTTAACACGCGACGCTGCAGGTTCCTGTTTCAGCAGGAAAAACTGGGTTGGACCCATGTTATCTGAAGACACCTGACTCCATCTTAAACAGTAACACTCTGGAGTTTGAGGACGATGAGCAAAAAATCCTAAATTGGTGTTTTATTTGTGAGTAAATGCAAGAGAACATCATCTACCAGCTACGTGAGCAAACCGTCTATTGGTAGCTCTATAGTATTTTCACTATGTCATCAGTAGTTGGCTGTTTTATTTTTTGACATTTTTGTACAATAATGACAGAACAAAAACAATCTACTGTCCCTGTTAGAGAGTATGGCTTTGTTTCCACCAGCTGCTCACACCACATGCAACTACTAACTAAACTCTACACACTAACTACAAACATGAGCCTCAACGGAGGCCGACAGGAAGCACTTTGCAGTTTGGTTTTGGCTTTTTTAAAGCCCCTTTCCTGCTGGCATCGAGTGGAGTTTTGTTTTGTGAATCCCTGCTGAAGTAAGAGGCTGAAGCCGGCTTCTGATTGAGAGCTTCTGATTTGTGAGTTTATGAGAATTCTTCCTCTTTGGTGCTTTTTATGGTTTAGGAAAAACAAGACTTCATCTCCCTAAACCACATAAGAACAGGTCTACATTAAAACCTGCTGTTAGACTTATCAAACCTGGAATAACCTGGCTTTCATATTTGTTCAGCTTTTATTTATAAAACAGGAAAAAAGGATTAATCAGAAGCTATTAATCATAAAAAAACTTCAGCCAAACTCAGACTGGTCTCATATAAACGAAAAAAAACGCTTCAGTTGACGCCTTAACAAAAATCCTCTGAACACCATAAACACAAAAAGTTCCTCTCATAAAACAAGAACAATCATTCACATTCATGAACCATCATCGACCTGCAGAAATCAACACAAACACTCATCAACACGCAGATGGACGTCACTCAACTGAAATGTCTCTCCGGCCAATAAGAGAGCCAGAACGTCCAGCATTTTCTGTTTGAACGGGAGCGTCGGGGCTGGAGCACTACAGGAAGGCCGACTGCAGGGGGCGCTGGTGGTGAGCTGGTCCCAGGACAGCAGAGGAGGAGGAAGAAGTCCTCGACCTCATGACACCCCAACCAGGAGAGAAGGCGAGTTCACTGAAGCCTCCTGAGCTTTCACCTGAAACACAAAACAGCAGTTTGTATCATTTCTGGTATTTCTGCACAACTTGTTGCACGTCTGAGTAGATGAATAATTGTAATGAAGTTCCCGGTGAGTCAAATATTAAACTTCACACTGCAGTCATTTTCAGAGTAAATGTACACTCTACAGTTTTATTATAAATACACAGAGCTCTGTTTGTTTCTTGTGGCCTCCTTCTGTATCTTATTTCACTTTTTTTGTTTGTGTTGTGCACATTTTATGTCTTGCATGTCGACACCTGTAGCTTTGCAGTCATGATGTCTTTGTGAGTAGAGTGAGAGATACAGCACACAGTGACATTAGTGATCAAAAACCTCCCAAAGATGCCAAAGAAGTCCAACCGAAATCACAAAAGTCACTTTTGTTGAAGAGAAAAATCATTGCCAAGATGATTTTCAAACCTTTTGTTAGTATTTCAAATGATGTTGAAATAAAGGGAGGTGGGTCTGTCTGTGTGTTTGACTTACAGGAACAACGTAAGCCAGCTGAGATGTGTGTCTGTCCATGTTTGTAGATAAGAAGGAGACATTAGTGAAAAGATAAGATGTTGTTCTTTCTGTGTATGAAGTGTCTCAGTCTGACACTCACTGGTTAATATAAATCAGTTAAGATGACTTCATTGACTGCATGCAAAAATGTTAAAAAGCAAGCAGCTCCACCGTGTTATCAGGATGCTGATCTGAGCACAGCAAAGCCAGAGGATTGTACCTTTACCAGGCCGGGGGTGTGAGGAAGAGGAGGAGAAGGGAAATGAGGGGGGGGAGTGGTGAGGAGGAAGAAAGGAGAAAGATTCACGGCGGAGGGAGGACATCCTGAGCTCGTTCTCCTGAGGAGACTCAGCAGGAGTAAGAAAGACAAACAGCAGGACAGACGTGAGAGGAGGCGAGGACAGAAGGAGACAAGGAGTTTTAATTTTACTGATCCACTCCTGTTTTTCTCTGCTTGTTCACAAACTAAAGTGTTCACCATCATCTCATCCAACGCTTCAGTTACTCTCACCTGCTCGAATAAAAGAGTGAACAGACTGAACTCATGACCTCACCTGTAGGTTTGTCTTGGCTCTCCTCAACACGTCCTGAGTCCTCGACACTGAAAACAAACAAGACATCATTTGTTCATTCAGCATTACAGATGAGCAGCAAAGACAAAACGGGTCATTCAACAGCTTCTCTGAGACTGAAAGATGAAGAAACGGGAAGATGGAGAGATGAAGCGAAAGGAGAGGGCTGGAAAAAAACAAGGAGAAGAAGAAGACGCAAGAGAGTGAAACAGATGATGATGACATCTCGTGGAAACTAGTGTTTTTCATAACTCTACATAACTTTTCTCACTCATAAATCAAAGTATTAAGAGGAATCAAACAGGAACAGACAGCTTTGTGAGATTAAAAGAAGAGAAAATGTAACTATCATGATTTATCTGTCCTCACTGTAAGACTTTTTTACATATATAATAAAAAAACAACATGTTTTCACATGATCTATGAAAGTCAGGGAACATTGGTGACTCACGTTGGCTGACTATAAAGTGCTCCATGCTATCTTTGGTGCGGTCGGAGCTCTTCACTCTCTCCAGGGCGTCCTTTAGAGCCTGTTCTTTCTCTGAGAGCCTCAGGCGGAGAGAAACGACCTCCTCCCTCAGAGACTGATCCTAAAAAACACACATGGACGTGGAACATGTGAAGTGTTGGTACATGAACATGAGAACAGTGGATCCTGTTAACGCACGGCTTTACTTATATAATTGACAAAAACTAAAAACGTGGGTTTAAAACAGGAAATAAGCTGCAGGAGATAATCTTCTGTAGCATAAAATCTTCATTTGGGAAGTTGCATATTCTGTAAGTTGAGTAATATAATCTATTAATCTAAAAAAACAGTGAGCACACTATTTCTCTCACTCTAAAGTCTCTGATGGTTCAGATATTACCTTGTGGAACTATAATTCACTGCCAAAAAATAATCGCCAGTGTTTTATTTCAGTTAATAGGATGAATAAAATAAAAGGCTGAGCAGAGAAGAATCAGAGATGGCAGATTTTCATGTTCTTGCTCTCTGATTTTTTTCTCTGTCACACCACAAAGCGTCCGTTCAGACTCACCTGTTTGGTTTCCTCGTAGTTTGGCAGAGCTGCTCTCCAGAACATCCGGAGCAGAGAGTCGGCCTCCTCCAGGATCTGGTGCAGAGTTTTAGTGTCAGACAGCAGCTTCCTGACAGAGTCTGGAGGCTGAGACACACCAAACACCAAACAAAGAGGTTAACAAGAAGTTTAACTTGTCGTTAACGTAGCAGCTCTCTGAGTCTGATCTGTGGTGTTTCTGGTTTCTGGACGTCTCACCTGGTGATGTCTGAACTCCTGCGCGGCGTTCGGTGAATACAGGGCGGCCTCCATCTTGCGGAGGAGAGCGACGCCCTCCAGGATCTGCTGCTGCAGAGCCTTGAAGTCATCGATGTGGCCGACTGCGTGGTGGCCGTGGCGGCTGGCGAAGGAGCCGTCTGGAGCTTCACCCTGCGGCGTGGAGGCTGACAGGAAGGAGAAAATGATGTGTCTGTAGGTAAAGATGTTTCCCTCTCTGAATCGGAGAGTAACCTGAATGTGAAGTTCTCACCTTTATCGGCTCCTCCACTTCCTCCTGCATGTTTCTGTGCAGGATGTAAAGGAGAGGAAGGACTGACGAGTCCAGTGTCTCTCACAGGCGGAGAGGGGACGTTGTCTGCAGAAGAAGCTTTACATTAATACTGAACAGTCAGAAACTCTTAATATGACGTTTCTCTCTGTCACTGAGTGTTGTGATCCTGATGCCGTCGGGCGTGTCGGACATACTGACCATTGAAGAGCTGTCTCCTGGATCGAGGCTGTCTGTCCGTCTGTCCGCTCAGCTGCTGCTCCAGCTGAATGTGCAGCTCTTTGGGGTCAAAGGTCGCAGTGCTGTGATCAAATTGGGCACTGTCACTGACCTGACCTGTTTGGAAACACACCAACACAGAGGAGTCATATAAAAACTAACCAGTGGAGTCTTCAACTGGAACCTCGCCCACTCCTGAAGAAGTCTTTTAAATATATGTAAATGATTTCAGGGGTTTAAACGTCTCTGGAGGTTCATGTAGCAGCACCTTACCTGAGTTTGTGACTCCACACACTCTGTGGTACACCTGCAGCTCACACTGCAGAGAGCTGACCAGACTGCGACTCTCACAGAGCTGCTGCTGGAGGACGCTCACCTCATGCTGGAGTCTACGAAAACACACAAAATCATACGTTATTTAGCCTGTTATTGTCGTATCTGGCTCTTTTTATATGCTCACCTGCACGTCTATACTTGTGAGGACCCGGATGGACATAATGCATTGTCTCATCCCTAAGCTGAAGCCTGAACAGTAAATTAACACCAGGCTGAAGAGCAATATGTGACCACGCCCAGCAGTGATGTCATGGTGTACTGACACACTCTGGAGTACACATGTGCATCACTGCAGTAAAATGCAAAGTCAAACCACTAGAGATCACCAAACTTAAGGTTTTCAGCAGGTGTTAAGTTGCTCCTTCACAGTTCATGAACACACACACACACACCTGTTGATGGTTTCCTGGTTCCTCTGTCTGTCCTGTTTCAGCTGTGCGATCTCTTGGCCGCGAGTGTCGGCCTCCGCCTGCAGCTTCCTGCTTTGCTCCGCCCACCTCTCCGCCTCTAGCTCCACCTCCTTCAACCTGGCTCGCTCCAGGTGCGCCGCCTCCCTCAGCTTCTCCGCCTCCTTACTGCCCTCTGCAGGAGACACAGGAGAACCCAAACTGAGCTGTAACGTCTGTCTGATCGCAGGCAGGAGGCTCAGAATCTCTAAAGGTGATGTTATAAAAGTCATGAACGTCTCTCCTGGTAGTGAACATCAGACTGTACCTCTGGCGGCCTGTTTCAGCTGGTTCTGCAGGCTGACGTTCTCCTCCTTCAGAAGTCTCACCTCACTGGAGAGCTGGCCGACCGAGTCCAGACCCTGAATGTAGATGTTGGTGGGAGCACCTGGAGAGGAGAGCAGGGAAACGTTTAAGCATACGATGTTAAAGATGTGCGTGGTAACAAGCTAATGTTTGGCTTATATTAGCTTTTTTTATTACTATATACATCTACCAAATGACAGACTTTTTAAACAGCCTCTTTAAATGAAATTATTTGAAAGTACAGTGACGAGTAAGACAAAGTGGTACAAGGTTATGTTGAGGGATGAATTAATTAGCTGATGATAGCTAACATCTGATACCAACTGATAGTCTGTGTGTGTGTGTGTTACCTTTCTCGGTGGTGGCGTGGGCCAGCCTCTCCTCCAGCTGCTGTCGGAGGCGGTCGTTGGTCTGGATGGAGTCCTCCAGTCTCTGCCTCAGACTCCTGATCTCTCTCAGGTGCTCCTTCATCAGGTCTGAACCTGCGACAGAAACATAATTCACAAACTGCTCTTGTTTTTTTTTTTTACACACTATTCTCCATTTTACCCTGTACTATCTCACGAGAAATGTAAAATAGAAAGACGAGGCATGTTTCTGCCTATTTACTTGGCATCATGCCTTCCTCGAGCCTCCTGTGGTTCAAAGAGCATAATATATTTTTACCTGGTAGTCTTTTATTGTGAAAAATATCTGAATATTGAATTTATTTGAGGGTAATAGTAAGAGAAATTGGAATTACTAAATGAAAACACTGAAAGACTCAGTGCTGTGGAAAATGCATTACACTAAATTTACCTTTAATTAAATCCATCCCCGCTGAATGTTTTTATCTGGCATTTATTAGCAACCTGACTTTATATTTGTTTGTGCTAACAATGACTTTATTTATTTGCCACTCTGGCCACACTTACTTTTATTTGAGAATGTACTAATCTATCACATTGTTATCAAATTGCTATTTTATATTCTCGTCTTCACTGTTTTACTAATAATAAGTAGGAATAAAGGACTAAAAACAAGATAAAGTTCATGTATTAGTGTGTAGGGTTTCATAAACTTGATGCTGAGATTCTCCTCTCTGTACGTTTTCCCCCAAAGTTAAACTAAAGTGAGATGTTTTCAGGTGTTCAGGTGTGTCTACCTGTGTGGCTGGTGCCTGACTGGTACCCCGAGGATCCCGAGGACAGGTCAGCTCCGAGCCTGACTGGTCGGGGACCGTAGGCCACATCCCACAATGCACTGCTCTCCAGCAGACTGGCCCCGGCCTTCATCGCCGAGCTGGCGTCCAGACTGCTGCTGGCGGCGCTGCTGAAAGGAGAAGGCTGGTATCCGTGGAAGGAGAGAGGCAGGAAGGCAGAGGAGTCGGGCTGCTGGTGGCCAAATGGGAAACCATGAAGAGGTTTGGACTGTGAAGTGGAAAACCCTGAAAAGGAAGATAAAGAAACATGAAGTAAGTAAATAAATAAAGTAAAAACACCACAGAAAAACCTGAGTGACACTTTAGAGAGTGTTAGTGAGTCACAAAGGAAGAGGAGAGTAAAAGACTGAAAGAGAGATGAAGGAATTTCTTTCGACGTACGGGACGACTTAATCAGCCGAACGAAATCGATCTGGTTTGGAGTTTCTCTGAGCTCCATCCCTCATTAGTGTTTAAAGATCACAGCAAATCCTTCTCAGGCTGCTCTGGGTGTGTTAAGCGTCAAACGAAGAGCAGTTATTTAATGAGAAAGAAAGTGCAGTTTGTTAAAGATAAAGAGAAAGAGGAGAAGAAAAGTTAGAAGCGGGGAGTTGAGGATTAATAAAGCTGGTCTCTCTCTCTCCTTTTAATTCCCTGAGTATCTGACTATTTAGTTGTTGCTCTTCTTCTTATTAGGTGAAAGGTCATAAATCATCCCTCCTTACACAGTGGATTCATCCTTTCATTAAAATGATTGGGTGGAGAATTTGAGAACTTTAGCGCCCTCCAGTGGTTGTGCTCACACTCATCTTCAGGTCGCTTCAACTACACGTGCTTAAATGTGGCTGCAATCAAATAAAATCAAACATCTGAAGGACACCTCGTGATGGGGTCATAAAGCTTTTGTGAACAGCTCAAACTGGACGACCAGACGTGATTTGTGCGAGCAAACTCGGAGTGAAAGTCTGCAAGAGACTGAGGGAAATCTTATTTTAATCTTGTTGATCTGTGTCTTTTTTCTTTTTGTTCAGTTGTAATCAGGTAGAATCAGGCTGTCCGCCTCCACTGGAAGACAATAGGCACGAAAAACAGGATTAACTGTCCTGTCAGTTTCTTCTTTTATTTCTGCCTTTTCTTCTCTATCTATCTCCATTTTATAACAAACTGTAAATGTGATAAATTTGAAAATAAAATCACGACTGGCAGTTTGAACTTTTAATGTGGAGTAGCAGGATGTTGGCTGACTTTAATGTGGGCGTGCAGAATAAATGTTGCAGTAATCCACAAAAATGTCCATGCCTGTGATGGCTCCTTTATGCTGCAAAGTGTTACTGAGCTTCAAACACACAGTCAGTTATGTTATATTAGTAAGTTTTTAACACACTCCTAAAACACAGACTCATGCATGTACAGTCCGACCGACGCACTCTCATTGTCTCCCAGCTGCCTCTGTAACATCTGCAGCTCCTGATGCACCTCAGCCAGGGAGAAGCCCACCCCCCCATTGCCTTGGTAACGGGGTCGCAGGGTGGCCGGGTGGGGATGGAGGGGCAAAGGTATGCTCTGGGCGGAGGTGGAGGGGGCAGGAGGGAAGGAGGGGGTAGAGGTGAAGCCTGAGACTGGAGCTGAGAGGAGGAGAAGAAGAATCCAAAGCGGGAGAATGAAAAAGAGAAAACAGGCGAGAAAAAGAGAAACAGGACTGCAGCAGCTCAGAGGTGAAGATCTCAGCCTGGCTCGCCGCCCTGAGCTCGATCATACCTGTCTGACTCTGCATGTCTACAGGTTTGTGTGGCGAGCTGGGGCATTGCATGCTGGGACAGCTGAGGCAGGACGGGGGTCTGTGAGATGAGGTGATGGATGGAGGGACGGACGAGTGACGTGACACGCTGCCACTGTGAGAGTGACAATCTGGAAATGAAAAGAGGAGCCTGCTGTCAACAAAAGGACACGATGAAGAGAACAGACGGTGGACACACACTGTAACAGCAGAACCTGTGTGTGTGTGTGTGTGTGTGTGTGTGTGTGTGTGTGTGTGTGTGTGTGTGTGTGTGTGTACATTTAGCCAGGACATTTCTGGTATTTGTGATGAACAGAGAGGACATTAGAGCTCATGTGACAAACATCAAGAAGACAAACATCAACCCATTTGATTGCATAAATCAGGTGTGTATTAGAATATATAACACACCTCATTGTTCATTGCCATAAAGCTCAACAACTTTCCAAAAACTACATGAAAAACTACAAATACCATCAGGCACTGCATGTTTTACTGCATGTTTTATGTGGAGTACAAATACACCTGATGCTGGATGATGAGTGTCCTGTTCTCACCTGTGCTGAGTCTTGCAGGCGTCCGTGTTTCTTTCTGACTGATCTCGCTGGCGGCATCCACATCGGAGCAAAGCTCCAGGTCCTCATTGGTGGATCCGTGCTCGTCAGACACATAGGAGATGCGATCTGATTGGTCGGTGGTGTCAGAGAGGGCGTGGCTGCTGCAGGGTGTGTCGGAGCGATGAGGATGGTGGTGATGGTGGGTGTGCTGGTTTAGTTTGGCGCGCAGAGACTCGATGACCTTATCCTTCTGCTGCAGCTCCTTACTGAGCCTGGACACACACACACAGGAACAAACACACATAAATATAAAATTAATTTGTGTTTTAGTTCAGTCAAGTCAATCCAGTAACTTTATTCCAGACCAGTCCGCATCAATTTAATGCAACCTGTACATGGACATCAAAGTTAATAAAACCAGTTTGTTTCATGTTTTCATTCCCAGACCAACAGCATAAATCTGAGACCAGTTGTTAGACTATATATACCAGACTATTCATCAATGAGTTTATCTATTTATCAACAACAAACATTGAAAAAACTATCATGCAAATCTGCTGAAAATTATTCCTGTTTAAGAAAATCTGAGCATTTTTTAATGAAAGTCTATAAGACAATGAAAATCTGCTGCACAGAGACAATCTGAGAACAGCTGCATTATCTGCGTTGTGATTTAAAGGATAACGAGCATTAATGAGTAACGTCCCAGGTGTGTGAGTCACCTGCCTGCTGATCTGCACTGTCCCATGGAGGCTTTGCTGACCGCATCGTGATGCTTTATGGAAGCCTCTTAGTGACTTACATGACACTGCATCACATCACACAGGTAGAAATGCAGACTCACATCATCACAGGAATTACTTATTTAAACAGATGTGATATGTCTGGAGGAAACATGTCGGAGGGGACAGAAGAAGATAAAGGACAACCAGACAAACAACACACACACAAGGAGCGGCACAAGTTGCGTTTGCAGTGTGTCCCCTACAGCTGATTGAATTAACAGTGACATGTTGCGTTGTGCACAGATGCTGAGGTGAAGGTCATCTATCTAAATCAATGACAGGCTGATACACACACTCAATAAACACACATACACACACAATGTTAACATGTAACACACACACACACACACACACATTTCAGCACTTTCTGTTGGTGTTCACGTCACATTTACAACACGCCAAAATCTTTCTCTCTGTCCTTTTTGTTTCTTGTATTTTTTTTAACAAATGTCACTTAAAATGCAGTATGAATATATAAAAACACAGTTTTTTCCTAAAGAAAGATTAAATTGAGAGGCTCAATATCATTTTTACAAATTGTTTTATGTATAAAGCTGGATCTTATGGCCTGGTTAGCTTAGCATAGCATAAAGACTGTAGAAAAAGGGGGAAACTGCTAGCCTGGCTCTGTCCAAAGTTAGACAATAGATCACCAACATCACCTGTCCTGTCTCATTTCTTTAACCTGCACATCAACATGTTTCCTGCTGTACTGGCAAAGCTCCAGAAGTTTAACTGTGACCAAGTGAATATAAACACACATCTTTTACATACTCTCCACACGGCCTAATGAGAGCATCATCTGTAGATACTCTTATTACAACTCCTCTGTTTCTTGATGTGTTTTTTTCTGTAATTAGATTACTCTTATACAGCTGTCTCGTACGTCCAGTGAGGACTACAGATGTGCACCGTTTACACCCTGACAGGATGTACATACTTTTTAAAACCCAGCTCTTTGTTATTTCACTCATTTATTTGTACAACACCTCCGACTAATGTTTCATCTCTTAAATCACCGTCACTGAATTTGGTGTCTGACTGCTTTCACAGTTGTTTAAAGTAAAAACCACATGTCAGTGTTTTTATCTTGCTGTGAAGTTGAGTACTGACACACACATAATGAGGATGTGTTAGTGTGGAGCTGGAGTCAGGACCAGCCTAACTTAGTCTTTACTTGATGTGCATGAGACTTATGACTTATTTTATTATAAAGAAATAAGCTGTAATGTTGTTTTTAATTTTCAATATGATAAAGTGAGAATAAATTTGTTATTTTTTCCTTCTATCTTACTTGTCGAGTTGTGCAAGCAGGGCTCTCCTCTCCCTGTCGGTGAGTTTCTTCAGCAGCAGCAGCTCTCTCTCCTGAGCTTTCCACTCCCACAGAGAGAAGGAGAACAGAGAGTCTCGGTACAGCGGGCTGCTTTTTGACAGCATGGCCTTCCACAGCGGAGCCATCGGCCCCCTCTGCTTCCCCGGCCGGCGGCCACCTGCCTGGGCTACTGACCGACCATCCCTCCCCTGATCCTTCTCCTCTCTCTCTCTCAGACTCCTCGGTGGTTCAACTCTCTCTCCGTCTCCAGACGAACCCGAGCGTGGCTCATTAGCTTATCTGCCGAGGTCCTGACCCCGCGCCGTGTGTGGCAGCAGGTGCAGTGGACAGGCCCAGCGTGAGAGGCGGATAAAGGGATGACTGAGCGTGTGGACGATCAGGTGAAAAGCAGAGTAAATCCTCTGATTAGGTCGGGGCTTCCCGGGGAGATGGATTTTGGTGGCTCCTTTCACACACACACACACACACACATATGCACCACCACCTACACACAGATCCTGGGAGTGTTTGGATGACAAGCACAGGTGGTAACGAGGTGAGACGAGCATATGGAGGCTGCAGACTGAAACCAGAGAAATGTTGTTCACGCAGCAGACTGAAAGGATTTTGGAGATTCGCTGCAACAACAGGATGACGTCCAAAGTGTTTTCGATCTAGCCAAAGCAGATCAGTCAGACGGTCTGACGGCAGGAGCAGGAACAGCTGCCAGCGTAGATCAAGACGAGTACATCCCAGCTCAGATAAAAGCACAGTTTTGAGATTTCACCTCACCAGCTTGTGATGAGATGAAGCATGAAATGAATCTAAGTGCTGAAATGCAAAAACTCTTATTATAAACATCTCTGTGCTGGATAAAAAATCAGCCTGAGGAAACTGCACTCCTCTTTTCTCCTTTTCTTTTGTCTGCAACTCTACTAAATTCTTCTTTCTTTCTCTACTGCTCCCAAATGAGTCCTTTCTGCATTGAAGTCCAGTGCCTCAAAGGAAATCCTCTTATCATCACTCTGGACCCGACGTATCCCACCAGAAGGAGCCCCGAGGGAGAGATGCTGTGACGAAAGAGCAACACGAAGAGGGAGGAGAGGCAGAAGAGGAGCGAGCGTATAAACTGATGTCCGGATCCTGAGGGCTCGTGCGTTCACGCTGCACTGCCCATCAGAGGAAAGAGAGAAACAGAAGCTGAATGAATGATCGTTCACAAAGCAGCACTTCCTCTTTCTTCAGTTTGTTTGTTTTCAGAGCACACGTGCCCACCCGCAGAAACATGCAACCTTCCTTTGACACAAGAGTGGAAATAAAAGTGGTTCTTCTTCTTTATCATCATGTGTTGAGTTCAAATGTAAAAAACAAAGTGCTGTGTTGGAAGCTTCAGGATGATCCTCAAAAGAAGAAAAGTTCACAAGCAGATTCAGCTTGCAGAAAATACAAGAATATTCCAGAAAGTGTCAAACCTCAAATCATCCTCCGTCCACAAATAAAAAACATCCAGTTTACGATGAGTGAATCTTACATAATACAGACGAGATGTTTCGCACCATGAGCTGCTCCTGATACACCGAAGCAGACTGATGCTCTCTCTGCCGAGCTGCTGCCGCTTCCCCTCATGTTTTCTCTCTCTCTCTCTCTCTGCATTTAGCTGCTCCTGACCTATTTCCCTCCCCACTGGAGGTCTTAATAACTTAACCTGATTAGAGGCCATGTCAACACTCCCCGAGCCAGCAAAGCCTCAGCAGCATTACGCCATCAGTGCAGTCACACTCAGAAATTCATTTGTCCTCATAATGTATATTTAAATGTACACACAGCCGGAGGAAATGTTTGTTTTCACTGACCTGACAGATGTATGTTAAACACAAACATTATATATTGTGTGTATTGTATGTCAGCTTGTTTCAGCTCTTCATTAAAGCGATATGATGTTTACAGAGTGAAATATTCAAACCAAAGAGCACCAGCTTTTTATTTTAATGTCTGCTCCATTTTATTAAAAGAAAATATTACACAGATTGGCAGATTTGGTTTCTTTCATACTTGATTTAAATATTCATTTCTTTGGGTTTGAACAATGTTTGGCTGCACACTGTGAGTTTTTAAAGAGCCACGGGTGAACCTGGGGCTTTAAAGGTTTACTTACTAACTGTGGGTTAAACTAACTACAGACACACTTTGAAACAGTAGTTTAATCACATCGTTCATTTCTCCCTCAGTAAGTCTTCATAGAGTAAGTGTTATATTGCTCTCTCAGGTGTACTGATAAAGAAAAAATGCTACGATGCTCCACTTTGTGTTGTGCCACTTTGACTCACTCAGTCATTCATTATTCATCACTCCAGCCTTGTGCTCTAAAATTACACTCATAATACTCCTGAATATATTAACCGTTATGTTTGTCACACACACATTGTTGTGTAGTTGTTGCCTTTCAAAGCAAGTATAAATATAATAGTTATTTTTCAGTATCAGGACGTGTGTTAGCACCACTCTGTTCGACTGTGTTTTAATGTTTGAACATGTCCCACAGTCTTAGCGTGATTTAAGTTAATGCACATGCTACTACACACACACACACACACACACTGTATGTACACTCAATCAGAGGGACAGTCTAAATGAGATGGCTGTTGCAGAAAACACACTCGTTAATTCTCCTTCACATCTGGTCGGCCATCTGTGCTGCCACAACACGATGTTAGATTACTGCAGGCTCTCTCTCTCTCTCTCTCTCTCGCTCTCTGAGGGGAAACTCTAATTATTCACAGAGCATTGTTTGTTTATTGGGGTTTGACCCAGCTCTCACCCTTTTCCACCCAACAACAGGGGTCGAGCTTGAAGGACCCTTCGAGTGTTTTTGTGCACATCTTAGCTTATTTATTAAAATGTATGCTGTCATACAGTAACAGCTGATTATCTGTCATCTATTTTGTTGTTTTATTTAGTTGTAAATCTATAAACCGTGTTTTCCATCCTTCAGGAAGCCATCTCAGTCGCTCAGGTATGAAAATCCAAAAGCTGCCTTATGAAACAGAATAAAGTGTTGTGTTACAAGTGAGTGAACATCTAGGACATCCGTCACTCATCCAGAAGAGAAGACCACAAGCTGCGCTTTTAGCTGCCTCAGAGAGAAAGGCTGTATCTGTAATATTCATAAAACAGGCTTTATACATTATATAGCACTCAAGAAGTACTTTAATCATAAAGCTTAATGGGCTGTTTTATATATATAGTTTAAACTGAACAACTTTTAGTGCAGAGATAATCCCGATGAAAACTGTTCATGTTGAGATTTGTGGAAAAATCTTGTTCTGCATTAAGTCGAACATGTTTTATTTTCAGCCATGTAAGCTATATCACCTCAAGAGGCACAAAAGATTAAACTCAGATTTACATCTCTACCAGTTCATGACCAGATAATGAACTCATTTAATGACATATTTGTTTGTCTTTTTTATTTTTTACCTATTTAAAGGTTGAAAGTTTTATTTGATGACACAAATGAAGAACAGAGACTGAAACATGTGAGTGTCGTAATGAAGTTGATCTTAAAACTATAAATAAAGTTTTTAAATTGATTCTCTCCCACATGCACCTTCGCAGGTAAAGCAGGTGAAACTGTCAGAAACTCAACTCGATGATTAACCCTTAACCAGTAAATGTTAAACATCAAGTTATTCATTAGCCAAATAATATACACCTTCACCTTTAAAGTCCTTGTGGCTCATCGTCCCAGTGGAGTTATGTTTATGTTCTGATTAATGTTAGTCTACTCTCTTCAGCAGATAGTCTCCAAATGGTAAATAGTAAATGAATTTCAAGTCTTCCGTCCACTCGAAGTGCTTTACATTAAATGCCATTCACCACATTCACTCACACATTCACACACAGATGATGATCTAACTCCCCTGGATTTATCTGTCTGGAGTTTATTTGATGAAAACAGCTTCAGAAAATGTGCTGCAAAAACAAAACTGTGAGCTAAAAATATAAAAAGTCTCAATAAAATTATACAATTAGTGGAAATTCTGTGTGGTTTTGTTAAAATGGGTGACACCTTTTACATTACACAAAGCAATTTGATTTATTATTAGTATAAAGTACTAATTGGTGGCTGCACAACATTATTTGTGGAGCTGCAGCAGGAGGTTTTTGTTCCTCTTGTATCACTGTTTGTCCTGATCTAACTTCTTTTGTTTCTCTCTCTTCTTTTGTCCCTTCATCATCGTCTCTTTCTCTCTCTCTCTTCCTCCCTCTGCCTAATTAGCTGAACAATCGACTGGACAGTTAAGGTCCTCGCTCGGACATCAGCTGTGCCCCGCTGGTCACGACTCCCCAGCAAAAAAAAAAAAGAGAAAGTCTAATGAGTCCTGGATTTGGATGAATGGGGGGTGGAGGGCTGCCCGGTCATCGCTCTGCCCTGCGGGTGTCGTGACATCAGAGGACTTTGGGGGTTTTGTAATGCAGTGATGTCAGACCACAACTTCCTCGACTTAACAAGCTGCTGAGGGGCGTGATGAGACGCCCAGCCGGCTGCAAACAGCGGCAGGAAACAAGACTCAGCGGGGTGTGTAAGAAAAATGACGAGTGGAAGAAACCCAACAAGACGAGTGTCCCAGGAGAGCACAGATTTTCTCGTTTTATGACCAGATAGCACAGAAATATGTGGTTTGAATGATTCTTTCTGAACTTAAAATGCAGCCATGCTTTAGTCAATGTGGGTTGAAACAGAGTGTGCAGGATTATGATTTTACTCTTTTTAAGTAAGCTCACTGTAACCAGACGTTATGTGAATCATTGCAGGGATGGTTTTAAACAGATCACAAAGGAAGAACATCCAGAGAGACAGTTAATCTATCTGTTAGTTAGATGTCTGTCCCGCCTCAATTATCCTCCCTCATAAATGAACCAATTAGCTCTGTCATTAATTATCCCACGAGATCATCGCTTGTTACCCAGCGAGAATCTGATTTTTCTGCCCTGAGGGGGAAACATCGGCCTGAGCGTCACACACCAATACTTTCCACTGACCAGCATCCAACTGTTACGCAGAGCCCGACATCACGTCAATACTCAAACACAACAACACACACACATCATACACACAGAGCAGTAACGATCACTGACCGGATGGCGAGCAGCTCCGTCTTCTCGTCGGGATCTTCAGGATGATCTCCTGTTGGAAAAGAAACAAAGATTATGAGATTATAATATGATTTGGTTTTATACTCAATTACACTTTAAATCCATCAGACAGCACATTCATTAAATCTGTCGTTACATCCATATCTTGACTTGTGATAACATCAGAAAAAACTCACGTCCGCTGATCTTGGCGCTGACTCTCTGAGCCAAAGCGCTGCTCTGAGCCAGCTGGTCCCTGAAGCTCTGTCCCATGTAGTAGTCGATGTCGTTGGCCCTCAGCAGCTCCTCGAAGGCCTTGGTGGTGTCGCCCAGGTGCTGCGTGAGGATGTTGCACACGCCTCGACCCTCCCGGAGCCGCTGACGGAGGTGAGACAGCTCTCTGGCCTGAGCCTGGATCAGAGTGTCGAACTTACTGCAGAGAGAGAAGACAGCAGAAATGACGGTTACAACCTGTGAAGTAATACATGAAGCAAAATAGCACCCTGTTTCTGTTGTAATTATGTCTATTTATTCGAATCTTTAACACAACAGCTACTCTTTCAAAAGTAAACAGGAAAAATAAACTACAGCTATTTGATTTATAATTAACTTAGAATTAACAACAACAATACAACTCATCTTTCTGTGCATTACTGAGAACAGTCTCATTAAAAGCTTTAGCTGTTCTACACAGATGATTTTATTTTGGGCTTTTTTGATAAAGAAGGGTAAAATATTCCACTTCCACAAAAATGTTCTTTTCTTTAGTTAGTCTGAAGCTTTTACAGATCTTCTTCACTACACTTGGCTTTGTCAGGTGAAGTTCAGATGTGACAAAAACAAAAGACAGTACAACCTGGTTTACTGTACTTAGAAATAAAATATGAATAAAAGCTTTAGCAGACATCCCTCTGCCATTTTAAAAGTCGGATGATTAGTCCAAGACATTTTCTGAGGAGTGATAATGATCAAAAGTTCAGTTTCTCAAACCAACTGAGCACCATTTGTTTTTTTATCTTTTATTTTTGCAATATTAAATGAAAAATACACTTTCATGTTTACTGCCTAATTTCTAACTTCGGCTCAGGACATGATGGGTTGTTTGTTGTCAGAGGAGATTCCTGATTTAATATTCATGTGACGGTGCTGAAGCTTCACTGTAGCTACAGTTTGGTCACATACACAGCAAATGGGACAGTGTGTTCCCAACCTCGTGTTCGTTAATCCCCGCTGACTGTCAGTTTAGCTGAGTTTACGTAAAAACATCTGCGGTTACGCTTGATTAACATGGGCTGATACTGACGGGGGCTGATGGCTTGTTTAATGCCTGCAGTGATTAATGGATCACTGTACAGCCTGAACCACATGAGGAAATATTTGAAAGGTCTTATCTGATCCTCATAAAAAAAAAATCTCAGAAAGTGGCCAGATGATTCACTTTACCTTAAATAAAAGTACTGTTTTCATTCACTTATTATTTCTAATCACTTCTATTTGCTGTATTTTTGACCACCATTAAACTACCATTAATAAATTTCAACACTTCCTCTACTTCTGGCACTCAAATGGCACAATCCTTTCATGACAGGCTTTTCATGTGAAATATTTCCAAAAAGTGCATTCCTCACCCTTTTATCACCTGAGCAGCTGAAAAAAAACTCTACGAAGTACATGATGCTAAATTAAAAAATTTTAAGAGGGAAGCAGCAATGAAACGTCTGTTTAATTAAAAATATATCCTGTCATGTACTTTAGAATATGTTTGCATGAAGGTGTTTATTTTTTTCAAACATTTTTTTATAGTAATTATCATGATAAAAAAAAAGCAGTCTCTTGTCACCCACCCCGGCCAGGTGGCAGACTTCACGTCCTCGCTGACAGATTTTTTGCCTCCTTTCCTCAGCTGGTCCTCCAGAGCGTCCACACGGGACACCAGCTCCTGCAGGCCCTTGTCTGGGTGAGGGTGACGGGGCGAGGCCAGGGCACCGCCGTCGGACGACTGCCAGCCCTCGTCGTCCTCCGCCCCGCTCTGCGAGGGCGAGGCCTGGAAGGACCAGTTGACCTTTCGGGGTGTGGAGGGCCCGTAGTCGCTGGAGGTGGAGAGGGAGCGAAGGCGGGTCTGGAGGCTGCGGATCACCCCCTGAGAACGGGACAGCTGGGAGCGAAGGTCCTCAACCAGGCGCTGGAGAGAGGACGCCTCATCTCCATACCCGGAGCTCTGGGTGGTGGTTTTAGTGAAGGTGGAGCTGCTGCTGCTGCCGGCGGGCCACCACTGAGAACCACAGTCCAAAGACGTGCACATCTCCAAGTCATCAAACTCTGTCAGGAACAGAAAGACTGTCCATCAGGCTCATTACTGTCAAAGCAGTAATTAAAAAAATGACATCAGAGAACATGTTTTCTTTATTATCACACACTCAGGTGTCACTTCAGGAGGTCTACCTGACTAAAGATGATGCAGTCTGTTACAGCAGCCCTGCAGTTAATCCTTTACTGTCCTCTGCTCCCCTCTAGTGTTTCTGTGATGTTACTACAACTACACATGTCGCTGTCTTCAGGAAATTTAAAATGAAAATGTAATTATACTGTTTGTTTGAAATAACTTCAACCAATAACAATAAGCTGTTTCTTTTACTGTCTCGGTCCTCGGAGGTGTCAAACAGTCGTACCTGGGCTGCTGGTGTCTTCTCTCTCAGCCTCGTTCTCACTGCGGCCGCAGGTCTCGTAGCCGAGGTCCTGCAGATCCACCTGAATCTGCTTACTGTCCTGCTGTACTGCTGTCTCCGCTGCAGAGACACAAGAGGAAGAAGAAGAAGAAGAAGCTTTACTCTTGTGTGTTTGCAGCTCTGTATGTGTGATTTTTATTGACTAAAACATGTGAGGCTTTAGGTGAGTCATCCCTCCGTCCACTCACTGAGCAGCTCCCTGTAGTCTTTGAGCTGCTCGGCCTGAGCCTGCACGGTGGCCTCAGACACCATCAGCCTCTCCTTCAGCTCTTTGCTCTTCTGCTGCAGACGAACCGTCTTCTCGCTCATCACCGAGGACACGGCGCCTGTCTGCTGCCCGGCCGACAGCTCGCCATCCTGCAGGACAAACAAGGTAAAGAAAACCCTTTTGAGGATCTTTATTTTTATGGTCAGTTTTGTCCTTGTGGAGTCAGGAGCCCCCTCCTACCTGTGAGGAGTTGGCGAGCAGCTGCAGTGACTCGGGTCTGTTGGTTTCCTTCTTCCTGGTCTGGATGTTGGTCTGAGACAGAGGCAGTTCGTTATCCCAGGCGTCCCACAGCTCGGAGATTTCCTCCTCCTCATCATCCTCCTCCCCCCCTTCAATGGTCACATCAGCCCTCCTCCTCCATCCAGCTCCTCCTCCTCCTCCTCCTCCTCCTCCTCCTCGTCTTCGCTGTCCACCACCTTCTGTTCATCTCTCTGTTTACCGTCGGGCTGCAGCCCTTCAGTCAGCCGATGCTTTAAATCTCCATTTTCTGCTTGCAGGCTGAACAGAGCTTTCCTTTAGAGAGAGAGACGAATAACACGTCACCCCCAAAACTGCTTAATACATCTTTAAGTTAAATACACTTTTCTTATTGCCAACAAATCCCACGAAAAGATTAAAACTAACTTTATCTCAATACTTCCTCCCAGCTTCGTGTCCATTGGTTCTTACTGAACAGGTGAATCTTTAAAAACACCTCACAAATACAAACTTTGGCTCAAATATTTCTTATTTCAGCGATACCTCATCTGTGAAAGCGAGGAGAAGCCGGCCTTCTCCAGCTGAGCCTTCAGCTCTCCCAGCTCTCTCTCCACCGCCCTCTTCTGCTCCACCAGCTGTTTGACCTCCATCAGGCCCTGACCGTCAAACAGCAGATCCTGAGACAGAGACTTTCCTGGACCTCCAGAGGCCTGTTTAGACACACAGTCAGTTTTTACTTTACGAGAAAATTTATTAGGTATTGAAAGCAGCTTTTCTAATATAAATGAATGATCAAAAGTTCATGCGATGTTTTGTCTTCATTCCCTTGTTTTCAACCTTAAGAGAAATAAACTGTATATCTGCATGGATTTTAATGATAAATGGGACTCAAACATCAGCTCTTGGGTTTATATATAAGTATATAAGTTAATAAGTTCATTCAGACTCCCACCTTGGTGTTGGCCACAGTCTGGACCCTCAGTTTGGACTCCTCCTCATCGAAGCTCTCGGTGCACTCGTTGTTCAAATCATCGTCAGCTTCGTCTTCGTCTCCTGAGCTCGTTTCTGCAAGAAAAAAAAAAGCAGGATTTTTACCACCACTAGAACTTCTGTTACATTTCTTCATTTTTCTGTTTACTTTGTGCAATTCAGCAACCCTTCGACTGAGTGTCACCCTGTCAGCAATATGTGAAATAAAAAATCTGTTTATTTCTGAAACAGCTGCTCGATTAGTTCAGCTGAAATTCTTCACATTTATCATGCTGTTAATTTATAATCTGCTGAAAAGTGCATCATATATGAGTTTAACTGTTGGTGCATAAATAGCTTGATTGTTATTGTGGCTGAATTCAAAGTTGGGATTTTTGCAGTGAATTGAGACACTCAAATTATGGTATTTTATCCAGAATAGGAAGCAAATTAGATATACTTCATGATAGAATAGACCAATAGGAGCGCTGGGTTTATGAGGATGCTTAACTTTTTAAGCTTTATGGGGAATCGGAATGAGGGAAATGTACATGAAACTATAACGAGGTAAACACGGCCTTGACTGTTCTGCAGGTGCAGGCAGGTCTATTTTTATTAACATCATTGCTGCCATATTTTCTAGAACTGTGTGAACCTCCATGTTACTACTGTCAGGATAAGTATCAGGTCTGCACAAATCACATCCTCAGTATTGTTTCTGTGACTTTGACGGATTTCAACAGCCTGAGGAGGAAGTTTCTTTCTACAACTACTGGAAACTGAATAATAATGACAAGTGGGTTTAATCTTTCTCCATCAGAATTATAATACTAACAGTGTGCAGAGTTCTTTATCTTCCAATATAATTGTTAAATGAATAAATATTATGTGACTTTTAGGGAGTTTAGTCAGACGTTTCTTCTGTGCACAGATCCTGTTTGCTTTGAAAACTGAAAACCAGGATTAATCTGGTATTTTATGCATCAGCGCTATGAGCTGATATTTAAATTGATGTGAGGCGTTATCATATAATAGTTTTTGTATTTTTAGTGTTTCAGTCGGGCACATATTCACACAGCAAAGAAAGAAGAGGCGATGCTGAAACTGGACTGTGCTTAAGTGACTGTTTCAGGGTGTAAATATGTGTTTATGTGTTCATTGGAGACAGATGTGATATAAAAACGTCAGTATGGAGTCGGGAAAGTAAAAACACAGCTTGGGCCACCATGTAAATATAAACACATTCAACTGTAAAACCATGAAAATGTCCTAAAATCACAAATGCATGACGTAAGTACTGCAGGTTTATTTATTGAATGGCTCGGTTACATGTTAGGGTTTGAAAAGGTTTAAATAAAATATAAATATCTGTAACTCAACATATGTGGATGACCTCATTTCAAACCTTTATGGAGTGTGTGGAGACACACACTTTATACTCTTCAGTTTTATACGAAGATCAATAAAGAGAAAAAAACACATCCATACTTACTGTGCACTATTTTTACGATGATATTCATTAACATTGAACCAGAGATTGTACTGATGGTTGCTGAGTCTCATAAAAATCACAAAAGCAAATAAAGCATTTTCTCTATAAAAGGCAGCTGTAAACGAAGTTTTCAGAATCATAAATCACATAAAAGCAAAGTGGAATGTGCTTCAGTTTTCAGATTGTTCAGTAAAACATGATTTTGTTTTCAGTCATCAAACATTTTACAGCATTCAGAAACGTGCAAACCCCCCCCTCCCCCACAGATAAGGTCAGATATATTATCACTGCTGTACGTTATCAAGTATTATGTCAAAATAGAAAACATTTAAAACACCATTCAACAGGGTCGATCATGCAAACATTTACAAAATGAAATAAGACTTTTCTAAAGTGTTAGAAACTGTTAAAACGATACCTGACGATGGATCAACGTGAGGAGGACTCTTCCAAAATGATTAAAAAACGCATTGTATTTACAAAATGAATAAAAAAAGTATTCTTGCAATTTTCAGACTGTAAGTCTCTTGATTGTACCATCAGTTTTAATGATCAGATCTACATTATCAGAAAATTTGTGTTATTTGTTATATTAACAAATATGTTATACATTTGTGGTATTTATAAATGATTTCATTTCATTTTATTTGTTGTTGTATTTTGGAATAGGACTTCTGCCACTCTCCAGCCGAAACATCATTACTTTCTTTTTTGTTGTTCATATTTCCTTCCTCATTGAACCCCTCAACAAGAGTCTCTTTTTGTTTGCAAGCCTGAAAATGACCCAAAATAAATGACTGCTGTTCATTAAAGCTTTTAATTACAGTTAAGATCCTGGTCTCTTCTGAAAGTGCAGAAAATGAGCTGAACCACTGAGGCACAAAC